>CM060607.1:2939651-3449651 GCA_030578255.1 Tiaroga cobitis
CTTGTTCGTTATTATTGTTATGTGTGTGGAGTCGTGTGGAGTCGTGTGGAGTCGTGTGGAGTCGTGTGGAGTCGTGTGGAGTCGTGTGGAGTCGTGTGGAGTCGTGTGGAGTCGTGTGGAGTCGTGTGGAGTCGTGTGGAGTCGTGTGGAGTCGTGTGGAGTCGTGTGGAGTCGTGTGGAGTCGTGTGGAGTCGTGTGGAGTCGTGCCATGCCGTTTTTTTGAGACCTGGATTTCTTTTGGCGGTTTGTTTGTTTTATGTTTCACTTAATTAAAACACCTTCAATTCACTCTGCACTTGAGTCCTCACTCCATTCCCCACATCCCACCCGTGACACGTTGACTTCCAAAGCATTTTTTCCCCTCCACTATGGAAGTCAATGGGGTCCATGATCAACTGCTTGGTTACTTACATTCTTTCAAATATCTTCTTTTGTGTTCAGCAGAAGGAAGTACGGAAGCGTATTGCATTCACTTGAGGAAAAAAATCTACTCTGTTTTTCTGAATTAACTAGTTAATTATCTCAGAATTACGAGAATTTTTCATGGGAAAAAGTTTTTGCTCTTTTTTAATTAATGACTTAATTATCTCAAAATTATGAGTAACTCATTAATTCATAAAAAACAGAGTGAAAAAAAATGTTTTTCAAGAAAAAATTATCTCATAATTCTGAGATAACTCGTTAATTCAGAAAAACAGAGTAGATTTTTTTGGAAATAAGTGAAATAAGTGAAATAAGGTGAAATAAGTTTAAATATGACATCTGTTGGGGTAATATAGTGTAATATGTAAATTAACCTTTTTAATATAAACTATTTCACCGCAACTTGAGATATTTAGACAAGTGACTATTTTAAACACTTAAATCGCTATTTTTTCCCACTAGTCAAAGTCTATAATTTTCCAGTAATAAATTAATCTGTAAAGGTGCATCAGAATAAACAGCTTGAATGTGTCCACCTGATACGGAATATTTCATATAGAAAACTGCACATGTGTTTATGATCTCATGCCACACTCATCATTACTAATAGATGCTGAGTCTTAAGGAGGTCCGGTACAGTTTCATCCATATTTCATGAGGAATCTCCGGGTGCTTCCTGCTCAATGCAAACAGACCAGACCACACATCAACAATGATGAAGAACTCTCCGTCCTGTAAATATGATCTCACTGAGCATAACTAAGCATAACAGTACAATAATTCAGCAATATTATTAGACAATATTAGGCCTATTTGGTATTAAAAATCATCAGATTTAAAGACAAAATAATCAAATGTAAAATAAAATTTTACGTTTCATCTTTATTTATTACAATGTTTTATTGATTGAAAGTGTAGTAGTGAAATGATATCAAAGACCTTCCTGATTTGCATCAATAAATTAATATATGATTTGTAATGCAGAAAATGATTGATTGGCAGGTGATGGCAAAACTACTGCTAATTATCTATATTTGCAAGCAGTATTTAATCCGAAAGCACACAAGATAATCCAACATAGGAAACATAAATCCGATGATGATGATTGTGATGATGATGATGATGATGATCAAACAGGAAGAACAAGGAAAGTGACAAACTAAACTTTCGCCTCCGTAAACCCTCATTCACTATTCCCATACGTTAGTCCACCAATACAGTTCACTTGTGAGCGAATTCGGACAGCCGTTGAGCGTACATTGTATTATTGCGGTGCATTGTGGGATTGAAAGAGTGCACTCAATAACATCCACTGTGTTAACTCAAATAATGCCCTATTTGAGGGTATGGGGCGATTTCAGATTCAGCCTGAAACACAAGGGTATGAGTATTTACATATAAAAACGCTAACAAGGAACAGGTGAAGGTGATTATTTGTAACCATAGAGACTAAAAAGGGTAACTATGGAGACGAAAACATTACAGGAACCACAGGAAGAGAACACAGGCACAGCAAGACAAAATAATATAAAAATAAAAGTCCTGAAACATAAAACGCAGGGGAATCATAACTCTAATTGAATGATAATGTATAAATTATAATATTAAATGCAATGTGCAATGTTACGTATAATAGTATTGTCATATTTAAAGAATGAATAAATATGTACTTACTGTAACAGTATATGGGGTAAATGAATACACCCTATTATGCTTAAATGAGGGTTTTATGGCTTGAGCAACTTAATAAAACCAACAGTTGAAGAATTATTCTTCCTGTAACTGGGATTTGACAGAAGTATGCATGAGATAACAATTTTTTTTATTAAAATGTATTAGATTTTTATTACATTTTATTAAAATGTAACATTATTAAACATATTACAGTTTAATAAAATATTTTGTTTGATTTATTTATTTATTTATTATAATGTTTTACTGATTAAAAACTTAATCATGCAAATAGACATTCCACATTTAAATCCATCGAAAAAGTACATATGATTTGTAATACATCTGATGGGAAATTCTTCTGCTAATTGAATACAATTTTTTTAAAATTATAATATGAAATGCAATCTGAAATGTTAAGTATTATATTATAATAGTGTTATTATTATATTTAAAGAATTAATAAATATACTGTACACCATCCTAACAATATTGGGTTAAATTAATACACCCTATTATGTTTTTTTAATTATTATGAGGGTGTTTATGGCTTGAGCAACTTAATAAAACCCACAGCTGAAGATTTATCCTTCCTGTAAATGAGATTTGACAACTAAATATCGTAAAATTGTGAATATAAAAATGTATTAGATTAAAAAAAATTCAAAATGTAAAATTATTAAAATGTATTACATTTTACTAAAATATAAGAATGTTATTTTGTATTTATTATTATAATGCTGTGTGCAGTGTAATCATGCAGATGGTAGCTCATAAGCATTATATTTCACATAATATATTATTAATTACACTATTTGACAATATGCGATGTTAAATATTATATAATAAAAAAAAATTAATTATTATTATAATTATGAAGGTGTTATGTATTGATCAAGTTAATTCATCCCACACTTGACATAAATAATTCATAACTGTCTGTAAGTGTTGATTCGCTGCTCGTGAGTCCAGCCCTCGCGCGCTCAGTCACACCTGCTCTCCACGCGCTTCTGAGCCGTTATACACACACACACACACCGGGCGAAACACGCGATGATCAGTGAGTACAACTTATCTGTCAACCTCAATATCACATCTCCATGATTATAGCGAGCATGAATGACTGAACAGCTTCTCCATGACTAAAAGTCTCAGTGGGAATCCTGACACAAAGGATGAGGCGTTGCTGAAACAAAGGGAAGTGATTTACGCGCGATGCCGAAA
Source organism: Tiaroga cobitis (assembly GCA_030578255.1). Lineage (NCBI taxonomy): Eukaryota > Metazoa > Chordata > Actinopteri > Cypriniformes > Leuciscidae > Tiaroga > Tiaroga cobitis. The sequence goes on from CM060607.1 coordinate 2,942,970, forward strand.
CGCTCCAAGATTCGCGACATGATTCAATCCCATTCCCAGCAGATGTTTCGTGCTTTGTTTCGCTTTCCTCGAAGTGATGTGAGCCTGGAGCTGATGAGAGTGGTTGGGTGGAGAGAGTAGAGTAGAGAGAGTAAGGCGTGCTCGAGCATCATCATCACCATCATCATCATCATCATCATCATCATCATCACCTCTTGGCTTTGAACCATTTGCTTATTCTAAAGAAACAAACACTCAGAGAGCAGCGAGAATGTAGCCTGTTGTAGTCTCTGGTTTGTGTGTATATTGTTAGGATAGCTTTATTTGACACTTTGATACGGAAAGCCCTTCTGGACCATCATGAAATTCCCGTTAGAGAATCCAAGGAAACAGGTGAACTGGGATCCTGAACAAGGTTAGTTGTGTCAGTCTGTTATTTCGCTCAGCTTCTGCTCTTTCAATGAGAAATAACTTGGTTTGATAGATTGTCACTGTTTTTTATTTATTTATTTTTTATAAAATGATCTGTCTTGCACTTGTATTGGTTAATCATCAGATTTTTGCTTAAGAAAAATTAGCATTTGAGATTTGAGAGGAAACATTTGAAAAATCCGTGTTGCAATCATGTAATCAGTGATAATTAGCTTACTCGTAGCATACTCTATTCACACACACACACACACACATATATATATATATATATATATATATATATATATATATATATATATATATATATATATATATATATATATATATATATTTAAAGTCATTTAAAAGTATCAAAAAGAAGTTTTAATCACTATGTGTTTTATAGCATATGGGCTTTTGTCTTAGATTCATTGGATTACTCATTGTAATTTTGATGGACACATCCATAACAGTTTCTATACTTTATTGGATATTGATTTGTGTGGTCTGGGCTGACATGTTTTATATCTCTGAGCAGATGTAGTGACATAGGTGTCCTTGAGTCCAAAATTATGGATGTTCAAGTGCATTTATTGATTATTAGGCAATGCCTCACTGTAAAAATCGACAGAGAAATCTGCACATGTATGTTCGGTTTATTGAATCGATAAGTTTAATCCATGTGGTGTTTGATGAAACCCAAACTTGCATCATTTTCTGTTTAATTTTTACAAAGGGACTGATGGACACTGTTGTGAAGCAGGCGAGGGGGCGGAGTCTGCATAAATTATGGGGTGGTTTGAGCAATACATCACTCTGACTCACAGGCTCCGCCCACTGTCCCCCACAAAGGGAGCTCTGAATCTTTTAACGGGGTGACTGAACACGTGAAAGCTTCAGTTACTCTCACAGGGCTCTGACACCCTCCAAATCATATTATAAAATCCATCTGACAGCTAATGTGCTCGTCCAGCAGAGATCATCTGTCTGTTATAAGCATTCACCTCGTTCATGAGTGATAAGGTTGCAATACACTAGGCATACAAAATCACTTTAGAAAAAGAGATGAATATATTTATTGTATAGGAAAGCATCTCTGCTGTGGTAAAGTCATAATTAGAAATGTCTCTCAACCAGACGATTGGATTAAAGCTTCTCAGGAGAAACCTCTAAAGCCTCTGTAACACACATCACTTATGGCTGGCATCCATGCAACGGCCACACAGACCTCGGCATTCTCTGGCTGTTTTACTGCATTGTTTGTGTTGTTTAACATGATGAAAAATACCAGAACTGAATAGAATACATGTTTCTGGACCGGTTTGTGTCATGAATACCCAGATAAATTACAAAGAATATTCTCTGTATCTCAGTTGTTCCTTCGATTGAGATTAAATGGAGATCGATTGAACAATCAATCAATCAATCAATCAATCAATCAATCAATCAATCAATCAATCAATCAATCAATCAATCAATCACTATATAATATTTCTAAATGTCTATCTATCTATCTATCTATCTATCTATCTATCTATCTATCTATCTATCTGTCTGCCTGTCTGTCTATCTATCTATCTATCTTTTTGTATATCTATCTATCTATCTATCTATCTATCTATCTATCTATCTATCTATCTTTTTGTATATCTATCTATCTATCTATCTATCTATCTATCTATCTATCTTTTTGTCTATCTATCTATCTTTTTGTCTATCTATCTATCCATCCATCCATCCATACTTTTTATTATATTTATACATTTTTGTTTTTTTTACTTTATTCTCAATGGTCATTTTTAAAAATACTGTAATACAGTGATTTTTTTTAAACATTATCAATTAAAGAAGGTAGTATAATAATATAATGTATTAAAACAGTTTTTTTATCATTATATAATTTTAATAATAGCTGGTTTTCCACATTAGACGGCCTGGCATTTTATAATTTCTCCAGTCTTACAGCTGTAATGAACATTGGATAACACTCATGAAATACACAGTGAAACATATCACAAGGTACAATATAATATAATCTCAACAATGTCTCAAATGTCAAATGTCTCAACAAGATCTCAAACTGTTCTGCCATAATGCCAAAGTGTGCAGTCAAAAGTCAGAGATCTTGCAATCGGGAGAGTGGGGACTTTTCCCGGTGGGCCGGTAGTGTTTCGAGGCCGTGAGGGCCGCTCTGATAATAGTTATACGTTGCAAGTTCTTAGCAACACACCATTGCCCGGTGGTTAATTCTTAAATGGTCTAGAGGTAGATCTTTTGCCAAGCGTGTCAGAGGTTACGGGTTCTAATCCACACTCGTATAGTTTTTTTTTTCTCTCTCATCCAAACCGAATATGGAGATCTCAACATGAACTCAAACACTTCTCAAAGTCTTTTAAGAGCAATAATTTGAGCTGCCAAGCACAGAAACCTCCTTTAGGTCTCCTGAACTTTGAGCTCTAAGATACAGATAACATCTAATATGATTTAAGCAGCGTCTTACGTCAGCGGCGTCACTGAACGCGGATCCACAACAGAACCGGAAGACAATACAATGCTGAATAAAGGCGTAGTTTTTGTTATTTTTGGATTAAAAGGTATTTTCGATGCTTCAACACATTGTAACTAACCCACTGATGTCACATGGACTACTTTGATGATGTCTTCATTTCCTTTCTGAACAAGGACAGTATACCGTACACAGAAAGCTCTTGGACTAAATCTAAAATATCTTAAACTGTGTTCCGAAGATGAACGGAGGTCTGACGGGTTTGGGACGACATGAGGGAGAGTCATTAATGACATCATTTTCATTTTTGGGTGAATTAACCCTTCAAATGAATGTATATGTGTGTGTATTGTATGTGTTTCAGGAGATTTGAACTCTCCTGCCAGGCTGTTGTTGAAAATAAGAACTTGTTCTTAAGTGACTTGGTTAAATAAAGGTTAATGATGTCTTCTCTGTCCATCTCTGTCTCTTTCTCAGTGGCTGTTCAGACAAACATCGTCCCTGTGAAGAAGGTTGAGTCCGGTGCGGTTCAGTCGAGTCTGGTTCAGGTCACGCAGAACCCGACGGGGTGCGAGGTCCAAGCGAACGCTCACTGCCCTCTCCCGCGCCTCTCCATCTCGTCCCGCTCCGCCAGCGCTCTCACCGGGATGGACTCGGGAGCGGACGGCTCGGATCTGCACTCCGTCATGAAGTGGAAGACGGTGCTGGCCGTGTTCGTGGTGGTGGTGTCGTACCTGGTGTGCGGCGGGCTGGCGTTTCGGGCGCTGGAACAACCCTTCGAGAGTAACCAGAAGGACAGCATCACTCAGGAGAAGGCCCTGTTTCTGAAGAGGAACCCCTGCGTCTCTCCAGCCGAGCTCGAGGACCTTATCAAGGTCAGATCACGTCTGTGTACATGTCAGCTCAGTCAGAAGTGATCATATAATACAAGGAAAAATGCCTAGATCATACTTCATACAATATCTTAAAAAAAAAAAATATATATATATACTGTATATATACTGCATATGTGTAGGCTATACACACACATACATAAAGTACCGTAAAGTTTGGAAACATTACTATTTTTTACGTTTTTGAAAGAGGTCTCTTCTGCTCACCAAGGCTGCATTTATTTGATCAAAAATACAGAAAAAGTAATATTGTGAAATATTATTACAATTTAAAATATTGGTTTTCTATTGTAATATACTTTCAAATATAATTTATATCTGTGATGCAAAGCGGATTTTTCAGTATCATTACTCCAGTATTCAGTGTCACATGATCCTTCAGAAATCATTTTATAAAATAAAAAAAAGTATAGTTATAATATAAAAGTATATATATATATATATATATATATATAATGATCCTTTTATACATTTTTCTCTTTTTAAATAAAAAAATGTTTATAAATTAATTTTTATATGAAGACAATTTTTATTTTATATTATATTTAATATATACATTCTTTTTAAAAACAAATTTACATTCAAAATGGTCATTTCCAAATAATACTGTAATATAAGGATTTTTTATACATTTAAATCAGCTTAAAAAAAGGCAGCATAGCAAATAAAACTATAATGTATTAAAACATTTTACAATTTATAATTTCAATAAAAGCTCTTTTTTAACATCACCATAATTAACCTTTTGGGAGAAAATAAGCTTAATTCTCATGAAAACAATTTCACAATGCAAAAAGGCTTGATGGCCCTAAAACCTTTAAAAAAAAAATACTCTTTACAAGTTTTTGTGAGATTAACCCTAACAAAGTTAGTTGGTTGTGAAAGCCGAGACACATTTATCTATTTAGAAAGTGTTCAAAATGATAAAACATGTTCGTATTTAAAAACCCGTCATTGTAAAGGCTTCTTGGGAGATACTCTAACCGTTGGATGTTTAAAGACTCAAAACAAGCCTTTTCCAGCGATGATGATAGTCATAACAACAACGACCCCCCCCATCTCCTCTGCTGTTTGCCCCGGCCGGCGCTGAGCTCTAATTGATCAGTAAATGTCACTCCAAGACAGACATGAATCCCTCTGGGCATCAGCAGGATTATCAACTCTCACTTGTGCCAGCAGAAACTCACTAAGGCTGAATTGTGTGTAAAGCACCAGCACTACGTGTTACATAACATTTCTTGCACATATAATAAGGAAATGTGTTGCCTTCAATTAAAGCATTGCATTGATTTCTCACAACACATCCTACACAGCCAACCAGGAATTACTGGAAGAATGGATGAGATCATTATTTATCCGTTATATAACGGGCCGAGAAAACATTCTTTGTTCAGTTTAGTATGTATGATGACGTATTTAATAAACCCTCAGAAAAAAGGTACAAAAGCTGTCACTGGGGCAGTACCTTTTCAAAAGGTGAACCTTTATACCTTAAATACCCCTAAAAGGTGCGTATTATACTTTAAATGTACATATTAGTACCATTTGAAAGAGTAATGCCACCGTGACAGCTTTTGTACCTTTTTTTCTCGAGAGTGTATCATACATGCTGGAAAACTTTATTGTTCATTGTTACTTCATGAACAGCTTTATTGTAAAGCCTGAGTTACTATATATAATCAAGAATTACAATAGCATCTAAAATTAGACTTTCATCTCAAGGTTATCCAAGGCTCGCAGATGCAAGTGATTCCACGCGAACGAGTGTCCAGGGATCTATCATGACAACGCAGATGGTCACTTTCAAAACAGATCGCAGTTCAGGGGTTATGCTCGAAATACAAGCATACTTGCAGCAAACTGCATAATTTATTGCATACTGTTGGCCAGTCATTATGCAGCAGTACTCAGTGTGTAAATCTTTCAAACAGTTGTTTGCCAAACCAAGGTTATTATCGTCAACTACCGAAAACCATAAAAACTTGAATCGAAAACCCCCCCAAAACTTAAGCTACTCGCTAAGGCAATATTCCTCATTTTCATTTAGTTTAACTTGAAGTTCTAAAATATCTAAAACTAAAATAATATAAATTAAAACTACATAGATTTAAAAAAAAGAATAAAAATGACAAACACAAAAAAGGTACAAAAACTTTAACTAAAATTAAAATGAAGACATGTGGATTTGTTGGGCAAGCTCCCATGAACCCTCCAGCACCCTGTAGAGGGTATAGAGCTGGTCCAGTGGTCCACGACCGGGACGAAAACCACACTGTTCCTCCTGAATCCGAGGTTCCCCTGTCGGCCGTATTCTCCTCTCCAGTACCCTGGCATAGACTGCAGGGAGGCTGAGAAGTGTGATCCCCCTGTAGTTGGAACACACCCTCCGGTTTCTTAAAAAGAGGGCTTTGTGGATTTGGAGAAGGGATTCGACTGTGTCCCTCGCGGCGGCCTGTGGAGGGTGCTCCGGGAGTATGGGGTCCGGGGTCCTTTGCTAAGGGCTGTCCGGTCCCTGTACGACCGAAGCAGGAGCTTGGTTCGCATTGCCGGCAGTAAGTCAGACTTCTTCCCGGTGCATGTTGGACTCCGGCAGGGCTGCCCTTTTACGCCGGTTCTGTTCATAATTTTTATGGACAGAATTTCTAGGCTGCAGCCAGGGGCCGGAGGGTGTCAGGTTTGGGGACCACACTATTTCGTCTCTGCTCTTTGCGGATGATGTTATCATGTTGGCCCCTTCACACCCGGACCTTCAGCATGCACTGGGACGGTTTGCAGCCGAGTGTGAAGCGGCTGGGATAAGAATCAGCACCTCCAAATCCGAGGCCATGGTCCTCAGTCGGAAAAGGGTGGCTTGCCCACTTCAGGTTGGTGGAGAGATCCTGCCTCAAGTGGAGGAGTTTAAGTATCTTGGAATTTTGTTCACGAGCAAGGGAAGGATGGAACGGGAGATTGACAGACGGATCGGTGCAGCTTCTGCAGTAATGCGGTCGATGTACTGGTCCGTTGTGGTGAAGAAGGAGCTGAGCCGCAAGGCGTAGATTATCCGGTCAATCTACGTTCCTACTCTCACCTATGGTCATGAGCTTTGGGTCATGACCGAAAGGACAAGATCCCGGATACAGGCGGCTGAAATGAGCTTTCTCCGCAGGGTGGCTGGGCGATCCCTTAGAGGTAGGATGAGAAGCTCGGTCACTCGGGAGGAGCTCAGAGTAGAGCCGCTGCTCCTCCACATCGAGAGGGCTCAGCTGAGGTGGCTCGGGCATCTGTTCCGGATGCCTCCTGGATGCCTTCCCGGGGAGGTGTTCCGGGCACGTCCCACTGGGAGGAGACCGCGGGGAAGACCTAGGACACGCTGGAGGGACTATGGCCTGGGAACGCTTCGGTGTCCCCCCGGAAGAGCTGGAGGAAGTGTCTAGGGAGAGGGAAGTCTGGGCATCTCTGCTTAGACTGCTGCCCCCGCGACCCGGCCCCGGATAAGCGGAAGAAGATGGATGGATGGATGGAAAATGAAGACAGAAAATTGAAAAAGTTATTTATACAAAAATGTATGATAGTATATCAATAATACTAAAATAGCTCTGTCACATGACCACATCACGCTTAAGGCCAGATTTACTAAACAGGGCTAATCAGCATGAGAGAAGCATAAATTAGCATAAAAAAGCTGATGGAAGTGTGAAGTTCTGCACGTGATCTACTGGCGAACACAGACACAGCCGGATCATTTCCATGAAGACCAACACAATCTACCAGGAGCAGCGCAAATTAGCGTCTGGTTTAAAACATGCTTTTTTTTGGGCGGTAAATAATAGCGCAAATTCCAATAAATTGACTCACGCAAACTTTAGTAAATCAGCTTGTGTGCTTTATTTAAATACTCTCCTTCCATAAATTTTGCGTCTGAAAGGGAAACAGCTACAAATACAATAATATCAGATGCAAAAATAACCCTGTCCTTGCCTTTTCAGCGAGTCAATGTCCTCACAGTAGTTTTTTAACGGCACAAGTGGGTTTACGCTGGAGCAAGCTGTTAGTAAATGTGGTCCTACATGTTTAAATCATCCCTTGTGCTCACGTGATCATTCTACAGTCTGACCTAGTTTTAGTTTTCACTCAAAAACCTGACAATACTGCATGCATGAGTGATCAGATCTTACATTCATACACGCCTACATCCTTCTTCATTTCTGTCCTCTTAGAGTCATTTGTGACTCAAATGTGCCATACATCTTCTAATAAAAACAAAATCAATTCTCCATTTCCAGCCAAGACGATTGAAACAAACCCCTCGACGTGGTGTTTAGGGAATAGGCTCTGAGGTAATCAATTATTTATTGTTTGGCCCAATAAAGGCAGATTCTCCTGAGAGAAAAGCCTTCAGTCGTCCTCATCGTCCACACAGATCGTGTCCAATCACAATCACAAACCCTGGAAAGCATGCGTACGTATTTTTTTGTTGAGTATCATATTTGATAAATCATCCTTTTATAGCTCATATAGTATGATATAGTGAGAATATGTAGGGAAAAATCCCTCGGTTTTATTCAGAGGCCCAAAATGAGCAAAAAAAAGAAATTTGAGGCAGATGCTGATATTTATGGACAAAATATAAGATGAAATTTTGAAAGCGTGTAATGCAAATTACAAATATAGCAGACTATTTACATAAAATGCATATAAATATCAGTCGTCGCTCTTAATCTGCCAATAATATGTCTTAGTAAGATGATATTTAAATGCTTAGTTTTATGATCAAATCTCTGATTAGTTTTAAAACATATAATGCAATGCAATGCAATTATGATTGAGAGATGAACAAATAAACCTTCCTCAAAAGCCTGATGATCATATTTGAGACTCACATTTGAACATGATTTTCAAAAATAATCAGTCCAGTAAGTGTTGATCTTGAAATATTACAAACAATATCAAAGTTATTTTTACGTTTACTTGATAAGTATCTACTTTCACTGCAGAAAGACACGTGAAGAACAAGCTGAAGATGGATGTTTGTACAATTACACTAAATTGTTCACTAAAAGCAAGTTTATACTTTCTAAAAAGTATAAACTATCAATCAGAGAACAGAAGGACTGTAGTTAATTGTGTGCAAAGGCTTTTCAGCTAAGTTTTGATCAACGCAATATCAACCCAACCATGTGGTTCCAAAACAAACATTTGTAGGGCATGTAAAGCATCTTAATGTTGCAGATTCTGAAAAAGCCTATAAACCCACATTTAATTTCACCAGAATTAGATGCCAGTCATGTTGACATGTCTCTGTCCTGACATGCGAGACCAGGTGTTGTTGTTCTTGGCTGTCAGCAGGACTGACTCAAAAATCTTCCCATCAGGACACTTGGCAAATCCTACCGGAGCAGAAGAAATATTACTCAGACTTAATCGTTTTCTTGCTGACAGCATGTTGTTTCGTTGTGTTTTTCTCTCTGCTACACTCTTAAAAAATAAAGGTTTCAAAAGAGGGGGTTTGCAGCGATGCCATAGAAGAACCATTTTTCAGTGACCAGTTCTTAAAATAACCATTCTTAGTATTAAGAATCTAAAGAACCTTTTTTTCACTATAAAGACCCTTTATGGGATGTAAAGCTTCCATGGATGTTAAAGTGCCCCTGTAGTTAATAATTGTATCACTTAAAGCTCATCTTTGATCACCAAAACGACTCATTTAAATGTTTTTTTCCTGGGGAAAAAACTATTCATGCCTTAAAATATCTTGAATGTAACTCGACACCCTTGCCTCATTTTTTTGTACGCGGTTCTATGAATATGCAAATGAGCCCCGTCTCCACTCACTCACTCAGCTCTGAGATCCACTGGTTGACGATCACACGTTGATGTGATTGGTTACAAGGTCGTTTGTGACGTCAGAAACACCAGCGATTTCAAACCGTGTTTTAGAGACTGTCTTTGGTTCACTGCAGTTTTAAGGAGGAAATACTCAGCAATTCTGTACACATTTCTCTTAAAGCATATTAAAAACTTATAAACAACATTTAAAAGCTTGATTTTCACCACAGGGGGGCTTTAAAGGTTCTTCACGTAACCATCGATGCCAGCTCTTTACGTTTAAGAGTGTATCTGACTTATTGCAATAGTTTTAAATGGATTGATTGCTGATCGTAAAAAATTTTCTGGGTACTAAAACATCTTGTACTGCTTTACGATTAAAGCAAGATTTGAGTGGATATCATAAAGACAGCATGACCAGAGTCTGCTCAGGACTTACCGATATATTGACTAAATTTACTCAGCATAACCCATTTATACTATTCCTTAAAATACTTTAAGAAGAGTCACAAAGCCTGATCAGATTACTGACAGACGGAGCCCATTGATTTTCAATGCAGGTTTTTCAGTCACAGAAACCCAAAGCGGGGGGCTTTACAGGACATCCGGCAGTTAGCAAGTCTGATCAGGATTTTTGTGAATAATTTTCTTAGATATTCGTAGTTCTTGGCTGACATTGTGCAAAGTGACTTGGGGGGAGGTGGCTTTTTCAACTTATTTGCTAATAGTACTTTTTCTGTAAATTTAGGATTTTTTTTCTCATCATCTGCGCCTGTCTTGTGTGGTGTGCCCCAGGGATCCATTTTGGGACCTTTATTGTTTTCCCTTTAAATGCTTCTCTCTGCCCACATTTTTCAGAAAAACATTTCATTTCACTGTTATGCGGACGATTCTCAGTTTTACCTTCCAGCAAGGCTTTCATTCGATGTGTTATTGAAATGTGTAAATGATATCAAAAGGTGAATGACAAATACTTTTCTGCAGCTAAATGAGGATAAAAGAGGTTTTAATTCTTGGTTGTCCTGCAAATTCCTCCCCTGCTCTGGAAGCCCATTAGGTCCTCTCTCAACAGTCTCACAGACCTTTGTTGGGATAGTGAGTTTGCTGGATTATTCATTAAATATAATGAATAATTTGTGTGTCTGATTGGTCCAGACGCTACACAGTGTACGCAAACAAATTAAAAATCTTGGAGTGATCTTTGACTCTTCACTACACAAATTAGTGCTGTTACTAGAGGAAGCTTTACCCATTTGAGATATGTTGAAGCATCTTCTTTTTAAGGCAACGATTTAGAAATTGTGACTCATGCACATGTAACATCATTATGTTAAAAATCATTATTATGACTATTGCAAGTTGTTCAAAATGCGTCCGCAAGACTTTTGACTGGGTCAAAAAAGAGGGAGCATGTTTTAGCGTCCCTTCACTGGCTTCCCGTTAAATTCAGGGTTGATTTTAAAATCCTTATGGTTGTTTATAAGTCGTTGTCTGGCTGTGCACCAAGGTATAGTGATCTTCTTGTCCCATACTGTCCTGTTAGGGCATAGATCTTCTAATCACTTGCTCTTAACTGTGAATGGTGTTGCTACAAATAAAAGGGTGATCGGGCCTTTTCTGTGGCTCGGCCCAAGCTTTGGATTGGTCTTCTCTAACATATGTGGTCTACCCCTCCATTGGACATTTTTAAAAACAGCACTTTGGATCAATTAATATTGTGTTTAAATGTGCTCTATAAGTAAATGTTGTTGTTGTAATATTGTTGGGTGGCATTAACAAGCAAAATACCGAAACAATCATTTCATATTTAGAACATTCGATTTGCATCTTGCAATGGGTCAGAAAGTAAAAGTCCTGCCATATGTTTATTCCACCCATGATCTCAGCCAGTTGATTTAACTAATTAGTTCAATCTCCTGGCTGAAAAACTGTGCTAATTAGCAAATCCAGGTGATTGGAACAACTTTTACTTTCTGAACCTGGACTTTACACCTCTGGTAAATTCTAGAAATGGGCAGTTTGATTCCCTGTAAGTATCTGGTCTACTTACTACAATATTAGTGCTTACAAAATGGCCATTTGAGTCTTTTTCTCCATGTGTCTTTTCCCAGCATGCAGTCGACGCGGTCAGCGCTGGAGTGAGTCCCATTGGAGACACGTCCTATAACTCGAGCCACTGGGATCTCGGCAGCGCTTTCTTCTTCGCTGGGACCGTCATCACCACCATAGGTGAAATAACCCAAATTTCAAACATCGCAAAATATAACATCTGATAGTTCAAACTCAATACAGAAAATAAACTAAATCAAATATGCAGTAAAGTTCATACTTATGCACATACTGGTACTACACAAAATTGGGTTAGAGAAAATAATTGAAATGTTTGAAATATTTGATATGTTGCATTGCCAACTAAATGTTGAAGCACTAAAATTGCTAACTGGAAATGAATCAAAACTAAAACTAGAATGAGAATAAAAGTAAACTTGACCTTGACCAAAAATGCATATCATTAACTCTCATAGTTAATGATATGATTTCAGATTATAATCTTGATATGCTGTGTTTGACAGAAACCTGGCTAAAACCAAACGATTACATTATTTTAAATGAGTCAACCCCACAAGATTACAGTTATAAACATGAACCTCGTCTGAAAGGCAAAGGGGGAGGTGTTGCTGTAATTTATAGTAATATTTTCAAAACCACTAAGAAATCTAGCTTTAAATATACTTCTTTTGAAGTATTGGTGCTTAATGTAAAAATCTATAGTGTAAACGATAAATCACATTTGAGAATTATGCTGGCTACTGTATACAGGCCACCAGGGCACCATAAAGATTTTATCAAAGAATTTGCGGACTTCCTATCAGAATTAGTATTGGCTGCAGATAAAGTACTAATTGTTGGTGATTTTAATATACATGTAGATAATGAAAAAGATGCATTTGGATTGGCATTTAAAGACATTGTAAACTCAATTGGAGTTAGACAACACGTGTCAGGACCTACTCATCGTCGTAATCATACTCTAGATCTAATATTATCACATGGAATAGATGTTGATACCGTTGAAATTCTGCAGCAGAGCGATGACATCTCAGATCATTATCTAGTCTCATGTAAATTACATTTAGCCAAGGCTGCAAAGCCGACTCCGTGTTATAAATACGTTAGACCTATAACTTCTGCCACTAAAGATTGCTTTATCAATAATCTTCCTAATCAGTTTCATCATCTCAGCATCCCGGATAGCTTAGAAGAACTTGATATTGCAACAGAAACGTTTAACTCTCTCTTTTCCAGCACTTTAGACGCAGTTGCTCCGTTGCGCTTAAAGAAGATTAAAGAAAATAGCCCAACGCCGTGGTACAGCGAGCACACCCGGGCCCTTAAGAGAGCAGCCAGAAAAATGGAGCGCAACTGGAAGAAAACTAAACTAGAGGTATTTCGGATTTCATGGAAAGAGAGCTCGATTGCTTACAGAGAGGCTTTAAAAGCTGCTAGATCTGCTTATTTTTCAAACCTATTAGAAGAAAATAAACATAATCCAAGGTATTTATTTGAAACAGTGGCTAAACTAACGAAAAAGAAAGCTTCAAGCTCAGAAGTGTCCAAGCAACACAGCAGTGATGACTTTATGAACTTCTTCACTTATAAGATTGATAATATCAGGGACAAAATTATAACTATGCAACCGTCTACCACAGTATCGCATCAGGAAGTGCATTGTAGTCTCCCTGAGGAAAAATTTGATTCATTTGTTGCTATAGGAGAGGAAGAATTCTGCAAACTCGTTAATTCATCTAAATCGACAACTTGTATGTTAGATCCTATACCGACTAAGCTACTGAAAGAGATGTTTCCAGAGGTCATATATCCTCTTCTTAATATCATTAATTCATCTTTGTCTCTAGGATACGTACCAAAAACCTTTAAACTGGCTATGATAAAACCGCTTGTTAAAAAAAACACAACTTGATCCTACAGAATTAGTCAATTACAGGCCGATCTCGAATCTGCCTTTTCTGTCAAAGATATTAGAAAAAGCAGTATCTTCACAACTGTGTTCCTTTCTAGAAAGAAATGATATCTGCGAGGATTTTCAGTCCGGATTTAGACCGTACCATAGCACTGAGACCGCTCTCATTAGAGTCACAAATGATTTGCTCTTATCATCCGATCGTGGTTGTATCTCTCTATTAGTGTTACTCGATCTTAGTGCTGCATTTGACACAATTGACCACAACATTCTTTTAAATAGACTAGAAAACTATGTGGGCATTAGTGGAATTGCACTAGCATGGTTTAAATCATACTTATCTGACCGTTATCAGTTTGTAGCAGTAAATGAAGAGATGTCTTATCGATCACAAGTTCAGTATGGCGTACCACAAGGCTCAGTACTAGGACCGCTGCTGTTCACTCTGTGTATGCTACCATTAGGAGATATCATTAGGAAACATGGAGTTAGCTTTCACTGTTATGCCGATGATACTCAGCTGTATATTTCTTCAAAACCCAACGAAACTTACCAATTCACAAAATTAACAGAATGCATAGCTGATATAAAAAATTGGATGACTAGTAATTTCCTACTACTAAATTCTGAAAAGACAGAGATTCTAATTATTGGACAAAAAACTTCCACACGTAATAACCCAGAATACTGTCTAACACTTGATGGCTGCTCTGTCAAGTCTTCGTCGTCGGTTAGGAACCTGGGTGTGCTCTTTGATACCAACCTTTCTTTTGAAAGCCACGTGTCTAGTATCTGTAAAACTGCATTTTTCCATCTTAAAAATATATCTAAAATACGCCATATGCTCTCATTGGGAAATGCGGAACAATTAGTCCATGCGTTCATGACCTCAAGGCTAGATTATTGTAATGCTCTACTGGGTGGTTGCCCTGCACGCTTAATAAATAAACTACAGCTAGTTCAAAACGCCGCAGCTCGAGTTCTTACCAGAACCAGGAAATATGACCATATTAGCCCGGTTCTGTCAACACTGCATTGGCTCCCTATTAAACATCGTATAAATTTTAAAATATTGTTGATTACCTACAAAGCACTAAATGGTTTAGCTCCGCAGTACTTGAGCGAGCTCTTAACGTATTATAGTCCTTCACGTCTATTGCGATCTCAAAATTCCGGTCAGTTGATAATACCTAGAATATCTAAATCGACTGCAGGCGGTAGATCCTTTTCCTATTTAGCACCAAAACTTTGGAACAGTCTTCCTACCATTGTCCGGGAAGCAGACACACTCTGTCAGTTCAAAGCTAGACTAAAAACACATCTCTTTGACCTAGCATACACATAACGCACTATAGACTTCTATAAATTCAATGTTAGGCTGCATAGATTAGGTCAGCCGGAACTGGGAACACTTCCGTTAAATCTTGATGTACTCGCTACATCATAAGAAGAATGGCATCTACGCTAATATTAGTGTCTTTGTTTATCCCGAGGTTTTCCCGCAGCCTGCCGGATCCAGGCCGTGTCCAGATCTGACGAAGGAGATCCGCCTGGACCCGATGACAATGCAGTGCTGAAGTGTCCACTATCCTCTCCCTATGGAGGATCCCTTTCCCACTCTACAGATAAAGCGTTGTGAATTCCGGCTCGCGTACCCCGAAGTGATAAAATAAAACAAAATTCTGTATCAAAATTTATAGGCAAGAAAAGTAGTTTGTTTAGGCTGGGTTGTATGAATTATAAACCTGCGCACATATTTTAAAAAGCACATAACTATAGAATCAATTCTGAATGAGCATGTGAACGCCGTCAGCGTTAATCACAGGTTCGCGTTTAAAAGTCTGATCATTTCGACGGAGGTGAATCAATCAAAGTTAACTTTAGCTGGAAATAACATTATTCAAGAACCGCTATAATGCCAAAACAATCTGTTACCTTAAATTATATGTTTATCTCTGTAAAGCTGCTTTGAAACAATCCATTGTTAAAAGCGCTATATAAATGAAGATGACTTGACTTGACCAAAAATGCATACTGATTTCTCAAAGGCCCTGTTTACACCTGGTATTAAGATGGATTTTGGTCGATCTGATCACAAGGAGACGACGCTAAATACAGGTGTAAACGGGGACTAAAACGTTGTGAGCTTGTCCACTTTCGACCAGTTCCAGAGGTAGTCGAAAAAACATTCGACCGGATTGATTTCATAATGTAAACACTCATGTGCTCTCCTCCTAGTGACCTAATGAGTAAACATTATGGGAAACGCTAGCCAGACGGGATTTAAACTTTATCAGTGGGAGACCCAAGTTTGGTTTGAAGATGAAAAAACATTTTCTCACCATTCCTGATTTGTAACACACACTCACAGTGTTCAGCTGGTCTTGTGGCTGTCAGAGCAGAAACGAAAGCTGCTCTAGTCGCTTTCATATGTAAAAATTGCTCAAGCTTATTTTGTATTTTGAAAAAAACCCATACATTCACCTGACCATAGACCCTCCCCTTGAAGAAATCATGACAGAAGTGGTTAATACTAAGTGGACAAAAGAGACGGATTAAAACACCAGGTGTAAACGGGTAAACACAGGTGATCCGATCGACCAAAACGCATCTCAATACCAGGTGTAAACAGGGAAAAAGCTCTTTAAAATGGGAACTGAGATTTGCACAGACCTTCATGCAACTGACTGCAGAACACATGCAACTTTCTGCACAGATCTCCTCTCTTGTCCTTGTCTTAACTTCCCTTTTGTTCAACAATCAATAATTACTGCCATGTTTCCTCGATGAAACCCACCAATTGTCTCTCTCTGTATCTGTGAATCAATGCAGATTTAACACAGGGGGTCAACTAGAGCTGCTTGCATCAGAACCATTAAATAACCTCTTGTCTTCTCCGCCCACATCTGCAGGCTATGGAAACATCGCACCCAGCACTGAAGGCGGAAAGATTTTCTGCATCCTTTATGCCATATTTGGCATCCCTCTGTTTGGCTTCCTGTTGGCCGGGATTGGTGATCAACTAGGGACCATGTTTATGAAGAGCATCTTGAAGGTGGAAAAAGTTTTCAGGGTGAGTAGAATTACTTTTGAATGAGGATTTTCAACTGCTTTAGGTTTTATAAATATGTTAATTCACCTGAAATTTCTTCTGCCGCCATTCACAGCAAAAACACAAGCAAATCAGTCAGACCAAGATCCGCGTTACCTCCACCATACTCTTCATCATCGCTGGCTGCATTATATTTGTCACCATCCCAGCTGTGATTTTCAAACACATCGAGGGGTGGAGTACTTTAGAGGCCATATACTTTGTCGTCATCACTCTCACGACCGTCGGCATTGGAGATTATGTTGCAGGTATGAGCACCGATTGGGACTTTTCACATCATTTTACCTAGTAAACTCAAGGGTTGCTTAATTCTTATAGCTCAACTGGTAGAGTATGGTGCTAGTGACACACAAATCATTGGTTTGATTCCTACACTTTTTTTTGCTGCAATGCCATAGGAGAACAATTCTTGGTTCCCAAAGATCGTTTTCATGAACAGTTCTTAAAAGAGCCTTTTTTCTTACTGTGAAGAACATTAAACAAATGTAAAGAACCTTTTTTCAATATGAAAAACCTTTCGTGCATTTGAAAGCTTTCATGGATGCGAAAGGTTCTTTATGGAACCGTCAATGCCAATCAAGTACCGTCATGTTTAAAAGTGTAGTGAACTCGTATATTCATATTAAATACAATGTAAATTACTTCAGATAAAAACATCTGTCAAATTACTACATTTTAGTGTCATATTTCACCTGACACCTTCTCAAAATACTTTTTCTGGCAATTTTGTGTCTTTCAACTAAGTTCAGGTCTTGATCTTTTGGCTGCTATACATTAGGCTACAAAACAAAAAGTAATAATCTGTTTGATTATTTTATAGGTGGAGATCGCAGAATAGAATACATGAAATGGTACAAGCCTCTGGTCTGGTTCTGGATTTTGGTGGGTCTGGCGTATTTCGCAGCGGTTCTCAGCATGATTGGAGACTGGCTCAGGGTTCTGTCCAAGAAAACAAAAGAGGAGGTATGAAATGTCAAACAAAAATGAGTTTTGAAGGTATATCATGGTAGATTAGAATGATGTCCAATATAAAATTTAGCATTGTTGTTCACAGTCTTATTTACCTTTTCTACACATAAAACACATGAAAAATAGGTTATAAATAATGGCAAATGCTGTTGTAAGTTGACTTTAAATGGTAAATTCTGTTTAATGTTGGCTTTAAATGGTAAAATATATAGCAAATGCTGTTTTATGGTTAAAATTGTTGCAAATGCTGTTTTACAATGATTTTAAATGGTAAATAATTGACTTTTGGCATATGCTGTTACATTATCTTTAAATTGTAATATTTTTGACAAATGCTGTTTTACGTTTACTTAAAATGTTAAAAATGTATGGCCAATTCTGTTGTACATAGGGTTTAAATGGTAAATAATGTTTTACATTGACTTTAAATGGTAAAATGTATGGCAAATTCTGTTGTACATTAGGTTGAAATGGTAATTTATTGGCTAATGCTGTTTTACATTGATTTTAAATGGTAAATTATGTTTTACATTGGCTTTAAATTGTAATATTTTTTGGCAAACGCTGTTTTAAGTTTACTTTAAATGATAAACACTTATGGCAAATTCTGTTGTACATTGGGTTTAAATGGTAAAATTTATGGCGAGTGCCATTTTACGTTGACTTTAAATGGTAAATACTGTTTTACATTGGCTTTAAGAAATGTGGCACGTTTTGCCTTCTTAAGGTCCTTGCACACTGAGTCCGAAATTCGTGTCCGAAATTTTCGCACGTTAAAAAATAAATACGACCTCACGTTATGTCAATCACGCACGCTTGCACACTGCCTCCGAAACTTTTGTCCGTCATAAAAAAAATCGGATCAGGTTCGACTTTCGCATCCGTAGCAAGCAGTTTGAATGGTGCTTCGACAAAATTCAGAACCACCGAATCGCATACGAAAATTTCGGACTCAGTGTGCAAGGGCCTTTAAGCCCACGTGAAGCACATTACTGAATCGTTTGTAAATGTCATGCTCACAGTGCTCTCTATCATCCAATACAGGTTGGAGAGTTTAAGGCCCATGCGGCTGAATGGAAGGCAAACGTTCGAGCGGAGTTACGCGAGACTCGACGACGCCTCAGTGGCGAGATCCACGACAAACTTCAGCGGGCGGCCACCATCCGCAGCATGGAGCGCAGACGACTGGGTCTGGAGCAGCGCGCGCATTCACTGGACATGCTGTCGCTCGAAAAACGGGCTGTGTTTGCTAGTCTGGATGCCGGCCGATTTAAGACGTCCTCGCAGGAGAGCATCAACACTAAACTGAACAACCTGCGACTGAAGGCGGAGTGTGGCGGTCAGCAGGTTTCCTCCGAGGAAAACTTCCTCAACCGCTTCGGTTCGCTCACCAAACTGGCCAAACGCAACAGGAGTAAAGATCTCCGCAAGAACATCCCAGAGAATGCAAACGGGGAGGGCGAAATCCTCAGCAGTAACAGCAGTAATGTCACACTGGGAGAGGAGAGAAGAGAAGACGAGGAGGAGGTGGAGGTGGAGGAAGAGAAAATAGCAGAGGCGAACACTGGCTTTACGTGTCTGCCTCACTTTCCTGAGGAACCCAAACAGCAGAACGGGTTCGCACCGGCCCAGGCCAAAGAACAAGAGCGAAATAAAAGACTCGAGCAGAAAGAGCATCAACCCTAGGCAGGCGACGACATGCACGGGAAGGCAAATGACCGACGTCAGAAAATGTGCCTTTCTGTTTTGTAAGCTGTGGCTCGACTCATTGCGATGAACCGCAGCTGATTTTCACTGTGACGAATGACAAGTTGCCAAAAAATGTGAAAGAGCTCAAGGAATACAGACTGACATCACCTTAAAGGGACAGTTCACCAAAAATAGGAAATTCTGTCATTGTTTACTCAATGACACTGCAAAAATGACAAAAAAGCACCATAATAGTAGTCTATATGACTCGTAAATGCTGCTTTGTGTGAGGAACAGATTGGTGGAAGTTTAATCAGTGAAAGTTACTAATTGAAAACCTCTAATTTTTAGATTTTAGGTCTCAATGACGAGATACACTAGAACAAATGACGTTTTATTGATCATTGATTTTGAAATTTTATCTGGGAATTTTGAATTTTTTTTAAGCTTACAATGATTTATTTCACATTATTATTAATATGAAAAAGATCTCTCTGGACATACTGCAACATATCTGTTTTAGTCAGAAATTGCCTTCCTTTTTGTTCCACAAAAAAAGAAAGTGAGTAAATAATGTCTGAGTGTTTAGTTTTTGGATGACCGTATACCTTTAAAATAAGTTATTTATATTCTTTACAACATGAGGACTCTTCACAGGACAGTCAACGGAGACTTTTTGAAAGGCTTTTGCTGTTTCCAGGTGGATCATGGATCACTGAAAGCCTTTTATGCTGTAAATCGTGATGTCTTAAGAAAAACCTGCATGAATATCTTCTACTGCTCAGATGAATCTGTCATCTATGATGTTTACGGAGGAAAATCATGAACTTTTTCGAAACATTAACTTATTGAACACAACTCCAAATTTGGTTGAGAGACGTTCTCAATAACCTTTTGATTGTGATGCCAGTTTCTACACAACTTCAAAACAGTCCGTTAAATGCTTCGCTCACGCTGAAGTCTACAAACATATCAATCCCCTCTTTGGTGATAAACAAAATGACTGGAGTCAAAGCCATAATGATGACAACAAGAGTGAATTAAAAAAAAGACAAAAATTTCATTAGTTGACATATTCTGCTGCATTTGAGACAAGCAGATCACATTCATAAAGCAAGGCTTAAATGTCCAAATACTTTATGGAGCCGCTGTAAATCTCAAAAAGCCACAATTATTCCATTATTGCCATAACACAGCCTGATTTGTTGTTATATTATCACCTGATATGAGTTCACTTCACATTGATTTTATGGCCACAGAACAATGTCTTCCAACGTAAAATGTCAAGTGTGAATGTAAAACATTACTGACTTATTGCATTGGTCCACAATAATACACACACACACGCACACACACACACACACACACACACGCACACAGGTAAAATAGCATGCAATAATGGTGTTGATCATGTAATGCTGATGTAAACGTCACAGTGATGTGAGCTGGAGTGAACATATCAAAAAGTCATGGTCTCTGTTGTCATGGTTATCACAATAAAGGTGAACTAAGTAACTTTTTTACCTTAAACGAACAGCTTTGGAGTCATTGTAATGTTTATATTACTGAATTCATGTTGAATGGTCGTCGTCTCGCACCCCCCTGGTGCCTGTGAGCCGCAAAACCACCCTTGCAACTTTGGGCCGGCGGCCTCAGTGTTAGGAAGTATCGTGTGAAATCAGGTCTCGCGAGGTAACGAATTGCTTTACGGCACTGCACGCGTACACGCCCACATCCATCCAGTATCCGGCTAGCTATAAGAAAAAGGTAACGCTAGATATTGAATTCTTCAAGTTTTCGTAATGGCCTGATGTAAAAAAGAAGAAGAAAGCTCGGAAATCTTTGTCAGTGGAGCAAAGAAAGAGGAAACGGGAGACTGGCCGAGCGAGAAGTCAGACTAGAGTTAAAGGTGAACTATGCAGGTTTTTTACCTCAACCGAACAGCTTCGGAGTCATGGGAATGGTTATATTACTCTTTTCGGGTTGAATGGTGGTCGTTTCGCACCCCCCTATCGCATGTGAGCGGAAAAAACACACTTGCAACTTTGAGCCAACACACTGCGAACCGCCGGCCGCAGCATCTGGGAGTGTCGCGTGATATCAGGTTGTAACGAATTGCTTTACGGCAAAAAAGATCTGATAAAATTCTGATAAAATGAGCATCAAACAGAAATAACCCGGCGCACATACAATACAGACTGCCGACAGTTAAACAGGGCGCGCGCAGCTCTTAAAGGGGCCACACCTTCCTTATTTCAACTCGTTACAGCTTCCATCGGCTTCCATCCTACTGAACAGGTACCGGTGTACAGGGCGAGGGGATCCGGCCGTGAGTGCGAGCCATCTCTGCGTGAGTGCTATTTACGACAGTACAAGTACTCCACAGCAACTCTAGGGGTCGCTGTTTGACAAAAACGGAATTCCTTCATAGTGCACCTTTAATGGCTGTGCAAACATTAAATCAAATGTAATGAGTGACTTTGCAAAAATAAATCATGAAATGTGACTGGCTTTGTTGCACTTGCTGGTGATCCAAATGTCGAAGGCAGTTCCTGATTTCGCCTTGTTTCAAAAAGTTGGAAAGTCAGGCGTAAAACCGGGAAACTTGTACAAAAAATGCACATAAAACACATCAATGAATCAGACATCCTTCGTGACATAACATACATTGCGTTTATGTGCTTGTGTAGAATATGTTTCATGCATCAACAAATCTGATTTGCTCAGATTGTCACGATCATTAGCCATAGTTTCCAGATTTCCGGACACTTTAGGTCTACAGATGACATTATGTGCTCTGACACACACACACACACACACACACACACACACACACACACACACACACACACACACACACACACACACACACACATCCCAAAATCATTACTCTGAGAGAGTTTTCACATGCTTTAGCAGAGTTTCCCAACGGGGTTCGTAAAACCTCAGGGATCATTGTGAAATGGCATTGGGTTCACGCAACGCAACTGTGGTAGAACTGGTAAAGTCATGTTCAATTACACAACATGTACAATTAAAAAGATTAAACAAATCAAAATATTATACAAACACTAAAAAAATATAGGCCTCAAATGTAAAATTCATGCATTTGAATTGCAAATAAAATCCACCCATTTGGACTGCATAGTTTTAACATAAATTAATAAACTTAATGTGATGGATTTATTTGTCAGTCATATATAAATGAAATGAGATTTCTGCACTCAAAGAAATCAATGCATAGTTTATTATTAACTATTTGCATCTATTTGATTTCATTTAAATAATTATGTTTTTAGCGTTTATTCAAATTACGTGTAATCAGCATAATTATGTTCATTGTGAAAACAATTAAATGTATTTAGTAAAAAAAAAAGCATGAACATGCTTAGTTGTAGAAATGTATGAAATGGAAAGAAATTGATATTATTGCTGATAAAATTTAGACCTTTAAAACACAGTTAATACTATTGCAGAAACCTCTTTCGTTTATTATACATTCCAAATATTGTCAGTGCTAATATGAAATTAAACAAAATATTGAGATCTACTAACTTCCAAAAATACGACCCATGCACACAGATAAAATGAATGCAGTGTTGCAAACAAGTGTTGCATCAAACCTGTGAACATACAGACTCGAGTGTGAAAAACAATGAGCGAGGAAGGAAATTAGTCTTTTTAAGAGAACATTGATCTGTGATCTAGGTGAGATGCCTCAGAAACAAAGACGGTGATGTATGGTGATTGTTTCTCAGCATTTCAGTAAATCTGAGATGCATTTAGTTGCTAACTTGCACAGATCTGAGGTCATGCATGGCGGGTTTCTCAAAAGCATGCTTTCATGTCAGCCATCAAGTGTATAATGAAAGCAGAGGGTAAATGTGTCCAAGGTTGCAGAAACCTCACTTATCTCTGTCTATAACTGATTAATAGTGATGGATTGTTCACATGGATCTTTCTGTCATGATTTAACCTTTAATCTCGTTACACGGTTCACTTTTCAGTCGTTGTGCTGCGCAAGCGGTCAGGATGTTAAATATGGTGTCATATATGCGGCCTCACCCGGTCAAAAGGAAATCTATTTAAATTGTGCTTTTTTTGGACATACTTAATATATTTAAATTATACTGTGCGTATTAAATGTATTATTTTGAAGCAACTTCAAGTATATTAAGTGTCTTTCAAGATATGCTTAAAATCAATTTGATGCTATTTGTAATATATATATTAAATTGTGCTAAAATGGAACCACTTCAAGTACATTTAGTGCATTTCTTTACAGTTCATTTAAAATATACTTTCATATTTCTTAAACTACAGTTAGAATATATTTGAAGCTTAATTTTAATGTACTTAAAGAACATTTCAGCTCATTAAAAATGAATCAGCACTAATAATTTTTTATAAAGCTGTTTTATTCAGTTTTCAAAATGGTATATTAAAAGTGTAAAATGCTATGGCAGAGCTATATTTATACATTTTTTACATTTCAGTTATACCTGTATTACTGAAAAGTACACTATGAATATTAGATCACTAAATAAATAAGCATCACAATGCAAGGTTACGGATAAACAATGTGCAGAAGTGAACAATGCATTATTTACATTATTTATAACTTAGGTCAACAAATGTCTGAACCAAAGAAACAGAAGAGTTTAAATGTGACATCTTCGTCTTCAAGTGGACGATCACTTCTTTGAGTTCGACTCATTTTCTGCAACCGAGGGCTTGGTGTTCAGACACTAGTATTTGAAGACTGCTTTATCACAGGATCTGTGACTGTGAAAGGGAAGAAGAATGCATATTAAATTAACCAATGATTAACATTTTTGTATCCATGTTTTAATATAATAATTTGCATAGATATGCATTAGAATTTCGTTGACTTCTCAGGTTACCTGAAAGCTTTTACTATATCCTCATCAAGCTGGACATGAGTGTCCATTTTTATCCTCTTGTCTGTCGTTACTAAACAGCACTCTGTGAGTTACATTGAGGAGGATTAGAAGTAGCCCAACAGTTATTTGAGTTATTTGCAGCAATAAAGCAACCTGTGAGTATTAGACGTTGTGTTGTATATTGATAATTGTGGTTTATTTAAACCTAGGGTATTTCCTATGAACGTGTCTAGTGTGGTCATACTAACATGCACTTTTTTCACCTATGTTGCAAAGATTTAAGGAAATTAGAAGTTGTAAAAAATATTGTATGCCAGGAAACTAGGACAAGACTTGCAGCTTTACCAAAAAAAACTATTAAATAAACAGATCTTTACATGAATGACTCCAAGAGCCACAGATTAGACCCCTGAAATGGACACGTTGCTAACATTTTCCTACCAAAACTGACCGGATCACCTTTCATTAGGCCTGATTCAAAAATCTCTATAATCTATGATATGAGATTAAACCATACTGTACTTACTACTCTCTTATTCGCTTGTATCTGCACTCAGATTTCATTTTTTCTTCTATAGAAGAAGCTGGTCTGGAAAACAACAAATATTAATATTTCAAAAAATAAATAAAAGATGATTCATATATACGTATATATGTGTGTGTGTGTATGTAAGGCATATATATATAAGGCAGAGGCAAATTATGATGAATGATTTGGTTTCTTTTTAAGAATGACAGTACACTGAGTACAATGGGTAATATAATCAAAACCCTTCACAGACTCAGCAGTTTCAGATGTATGTTTTTTGCAGATGCATTGGACAATGTTTTATAGTTGTCAAGTCCTGCCAAATACTTATCGGCGTCTTTTCATTTTTTTCTTTTAGTTTAAGTCAGACAAATGTCTCCACATAGATTTGAAACAGATTTTTTTTAAAGACTTTAGACTTTTACTATATACCCGGTGCTGAAGTTGCTAGAAATCAGTGTCAGCCTCATGTTACAGCGTTAACGTCACGTGTCAGTCATATTAGCAAATGCACAGCAGACCACTAGGAAAAAACTAAACAGTGAGCTATTTATTTATGCAAACAGCAACTAAAACAGTAACTTCTGAGGGCAGCATCTTCATCTCTTCGAGTCTGCTTCGTAACGTAAAACTTTTTTATACATCTTTGGAAAATGTATCTATGATGCATTTCAAATAATATGATGTTGAAATCCAACAGCCTTTTAAGTAGCCTTTTACAAGTAAAAGTGAACAACATATTAATTTTAAGTATGCCTATTTCAATGCTTAATAATAATGTTTATAATACATTATAAGTTGTAAATGTAAAAAATGTTTTTCAAAATATTTAAAAAATTATAAATTATACATATATTGCAGTAGGCCTAAAGGCCATTGCACACTGAGTCCGAAATTTTCGTATGCGTTTTTTCGTGTTCGTCAGCCTAAAAATTCGTCACGCACAGACACCTTGCACACTGAGTCCGATGCGTATTTATTAAACCTTTGCGGGGAAAAACGCAAAAAAAAAATACAAAATGGATTCGTCAAGCAGTGAGGATGATTTTGTTGCCCTCAAAAAACAGAAAGAGAAAATATTGGGTCCATCCAATCCTGAAATTGCGCCGAGAGGAAGGAGCTCCACCTCCTTATCAAGGAGTTGCGAAATTATCCAGAGCGATTCAAAATTTACTTCAGAATGTCAGTGTGGAACAGTTTGATGCTTTGCTAGCAATTCTAGGGCCACATATTAAAAAGAAGACCACCAATTTCCGTGAACCAATCGATCCTGAACAGAGACTGGCAGTATATGTCTATAAGTATGGACACACACACACACGGCCGGCGGAAGCGTCGGGCAGACAGAGCAGCTGTATAGGCTACAGGTTATTGTACCCACCCAAATAATACATTAGTTATCGAATTGGCTGCTCAATCACACCTTAATCGATCCGAAATTTCGATCTGATTGAAAGGGGAGGTTTATTAATCCGAGAGAACATGCAAACACTTGATCGAATTGAAAACCGAAACTGAAAGGACTTTGTAATCCGCATTTTGTTTTTCATACAGCAGTAATTTAGGCTACTTGTGCTGCGAGACGAAGTGTATCAACTTGTCAGAAGCGATTCTGGATTTTGTCGTTCGCACGTAGCTCTGAATTGTCAAAAAAAACAACTCTCAAAATGCTGGTTGTGGATGCGAAAAACGCAGAAAATCGAGCCCGATCCGAATTTTTTTATGACGGACGAAAGTTTCGGAGGCGGTGTGCAAGCGTGATTGAAATAACGTGAGGTCGAATTTTTTTTTTAACGTGCGAAAAATTCGGATGCGAATTTCGGACTCAGTGTGCAATGGCCTTTAGTGTTTATAAAGTACATTTTAAACCAACTAAAAGCTTAATCATTTTGATATGTTCTTACACAAAGTACACATAAAATGTGCATTAAGTAAGAGCAATGTATGTTTTCTTTAAATACACTAATACTTCACTAAAGGTATGCTTGTGTTTAGCATATTTCTTAAAAGTGTAACTAAGCATACATTTATTACCAATGTACTTCTAGTATACTTTTTTAGAAATATATTAAAATGCACTTCAAATAAGCATGTTTGGAATACAAATGTATTATTATTAAACATACTAGGCTTGAATTTCAAGTATATTTTTAATATATTAATACCACGTCTTTTTCACCCGGCGGGAATCTGTAATAGTGCTCATGATTGGAGCATTTATGACATTGAGAGGTGAAATTTTACATGAAAAGGCTGTAGGCCGGATCATAAGACCCTCTTTATCTTCATTGTTTGCTGCATGGGTAAATAAGTGGTAGATCATAGTAATCTGACACTAAACCCAAATGTATTGCAAGAACATGAACGCACATGTTTCTAGCTAGACAAGCTCAGTTTCACTCAAATATGTCAAAATCATAATTCACAACACAATGCATGTGTTGCATTCTCAACATTGCCCACAACAGACATTAATGTATAAATTGCTTTCTATTTTCGGTTATCTATTGACACAGCAAAATAAGTTTGATAAAAAATCTTGCTTATCAAAATTGTAGCTAAACTGCAGATATGTTGCTATTGTATGTAGTTGGTAAGAAGTTCAGAGTGCATATGGGGCTCTGGGTGGTTGCTAGGGCATTGCTAATATGGTTGCTATAATGTTCTGACTGGTTGGTTAGAGCTCTGTTATGCAGTTGCTATGGTTCTCCAGGTAGTTGCAAGGGCATTGCTAAGGTGTTCTAGGTTGTTACACAAGTGAAAAGAGTCAAATGTGGCTCAGGTCCCTCATTACATGTAAATCAATGCTTTTTTAAAATAAAAATATAAGTCTGATCCAGTATAAAAGTATTTTAAACTCAGAGCTACAAAAAAATTTAAAAAATAAAAAAATAAAAATTTTTTTTTGACTTGCGCACAATCTTGAATATTGTTGTCAGCCTTTTCTCCCCAGTGGATAAGTAACCAATCACAGACATGTCTGTTGAGTGCATGAATCCAATGGCCAATCAGTGACGTTCAAATTATTTCAATAACAATCGCGGCTAAGAAATCAGATGCAAGAAGCTTAACAAGTACTAAAGAAACATCACTCGATTTTCCTTCCACGTGGCACAGAAAATACCGGAAAATGGAAGCTGATGGAAATGGCAAATGTTTACAGCACAAACTCTCCTGATTATTATTAACATGCTGCGAAATCGTGTCTCTTCCCGATTCGACCGTTATTCGACTGCCAGTTAACGTTACATGACGGTATTTCTCAAGTTCGACTCACCAAACACTGGATAGGTGCTCAATGATTAACACGGCAGGTGTTTGAGATAGACTTGACGCACAACTCTACAACTGAACGGATGGAAAGATAACGCTTTGAGGAGGTTCGCACGCGCTGACTTTTAAAAAGGTAAGTTATGGGGATTTATTTACTTCGCGAACTCTAAATGTCGGCGTTACTCTTGATTATTAGCAAAATATTGGATGAATTAATGCTTTATGGCTATTAAGTGTATCTCAACAATCTTGGCGATTTACTGTGGTAATATATTTGGAGAGATAGTTACCCAGATAGCAAACTGACTCCAGACCGGATCCGCCACGGAGGTACCACAAGCTCCGGAACGGATCTGCAAAACGGGTCCGGAATGGAGTCCACTTGCACAGCGCAACGTATCCGGAACAGATAAGGATTGCGGATCCAGACCAGATCCGCGGCAGACCCTACCCATATCCGCTGATAAAGCAGCTTATCCGCTGCGGATCCTATCTGGACCCGTTCATTTCGGTCAGGAAACCTTTCAGATCCCAATTATCTGGCCAAAACTATAGCTACAGATATATTTAAAATCTAATGGTGGACGAACATTAGATAGACTGGATTGCTCTATAAAAGCTTGAATAGTTATTAATGTATCTGCCTTTATTAATATGAATAAAACATGTAATCATTAAGCATTAATAATTTTTAGCCAGTAACAATTAAAAAATAGGCTATTACAGACTATAAATGTATTTACTATTTTTTTTAATAGTTTTATTCATGTACACATTGAATAGACATTACAGAAAAAATTAAATCAACCATGAATTGTGCCAAGAACATCATTTTATTTAGTGAAAAACATTACACTAAAATGATAAATTATTTTTTTCACTAATGGGTCAAGGTTTGCTGACAGGGGGGACGGCTCCTTGAGCTTCCCCTATCTGATGCCAGGTTGAACCACCGGATTACATGTTTTGTAATGTCGTCATCGGTGGCGGCACGGGAGACATGGCTCTTTCTCACAGCACCTGTAATACACAAGCAGATTTTCATTAAATGTCATGAAATCACATTGAAGCTACCAGGTTGTTGTTTTTTAGAGGATAGACAATCTTTTTTTTAACTTAAAATAATGTTTCCAAAATCATTTCAGTGTTAAAGTCATAACAGGGTGAATGGCACTTCTGCCTCCGCTTTGCGGTCCTATATCTGCTATAACCACACTATGTAAGATTGCCAGATCGGGTAGCATTTCTGTAGTTCGAATAAGACATAAGAAAACTACAAATTTGACTTGCTTTACATCAAGCGTTACAATAGTCATTATTTAGTTTTTCTTTGTTTCTGATGTTCCAATACATCATACTTTCATGAAATCATGCAACATACTCTACATACTTACACAGGAGTAACTTCTTTGACTCCATCTGGTTGAATGACTTTTTCCCATTCATGCCCTTCCAGAACTAAACCAAAATGAACTCAAACTAACCAAACCAGTACAGTGTTAAATGCTGTAGTGGGGACCAGTGTCAGTATTTGACAAAATATCTGGCTAAATCAAGTTGGAAAAGTATTAAATCTTACTTTACTCAGATATTCGGAGATGAAACAGTAGATCAGACTGGTAGCACTTGAACGAACTGTAAGCTGAGCTGAAACAGAACACACACACACACACCACACACACACACCACACACACACACACAGTCTCTTAATGCAATATGAAATAATTATCTGAAACAACATTAACTTACATGGGGAGGTGGTTGAAAATATATTTGTCATGATGTAAACCAAAATGAACTCATACTAACCAAACCAGTACAGTGTTAAATGCTGTAGTGGGGACCAGTGTCAGTATTTGACAAAATATCTGGCTAAATCAAGTTGGAAAAGTATTAAATCTTACTTTACTCAGATATTCGGAGATGAAACAGTATAGATCAGACTGGTAAGTTAGCACTTGAACGAACTGTAAGCTGAAACAGAACACAAACACACGTACAGTATTATATATTAATTATGTATATTACATGGGGTGATGGAACTGTCAAAATGATACAAAAATCGACACAAACTATAACTTTATACTAGACATTCCGTGAAAAAGGTATTAGGTAACGTTAGGCCTAACGTTAACATGATAATTTCTCGCCTGACATTTTACTGGAAAGGGGAGAAAATAATGTGCTCAGGGTTTGATAAAAATACGGACAGCAAACGTTAAATCACATTAAATCACCTCACCTCCCAGAGAGAAATAATTCCATCCAAAAAAAAGCTTTTTACCCAGTTATTAATTACCAAAAACATTTTTACTCAAATCTCCGCTAAATCTAATGACCATTTGCTAACGGTAACTAAGTTATGGTTTTACACAATCATTTCAGAAATAAAATCATGTTGTACACGTACAGTATGAACGGTAATGTTACACTGTACAAATAAAGCATATTTGAACTATTCTTACCGTGTTCCGTGTTTGCCGACTCGAACTGCTGTTGTAGGTTTTTCACAGTGCGGGATTCAGTGATAACGGTGACAGTTGAAATAGGCGCGTTTGGTCAGCGGGTCCGTCCAGCGTCTGTAGCGAGCCCGCGACTTGACAGTGCGCTGTCAGGAGGCGGGGCATATTCTGTGCGCATGACCGAATTGAGTCTGAAAGAACAGCGGACCTAGCGGCTTGAGGGCGGATCCGCCCCGGAGTCTATTGCTATCAGGGAGTGTTTTTTTCAGTTTTTGGGTTTGTGCGCATGCGGGAACGCGTAGATCTGTTTTGTGTTGTTGATAGAAAGTTAGCAGGCTGTAACTTATTCAAAGTTTTGTTTTTCTTTTCTTGATGGTCGATGCCCTGTGTGAAATTGTATTCTTTTGTCTTGATTTACAATGCAATCCGACTATTAGGAATAGACATGCCATCACTACAAACATGGAAAGTGGTGTGTTGTTGGACTGTTTGTGAGTTTGTTAAACACGAAACACATGCATTATTTCATTTGTATACAGTGGACATGGAAACTGTCGTTTTTTATGCTTGCAGAGCACATTTGCTTTATACAGTGTTTTACAGCGAAAAGGCACAACTAACAGCACAAGGTCATTTATTTCTTACAGATCTCATCATTTTAGTTGTATGACTTGCATTTTGTCTTTCATTTTATATGACATAAATGCATTTATAATCTTTTGAGGATGCATAAATTAGTTTTTTTTTTCTGTCCCATGATGTTAGCCTTACTATAAATATACAAAGTTTGTGAAATGTACATCTCAAAGGCCTATTGTACCTGGCCAGCTGAATTTACCACATCATTTGCATATTCCACCATCATTTTATTAATCTTTCCCATGCCATAATTTTCTAAAACCACTTGCAAAGCTGTCACAGCCAAACATGGAGTATTTAGTTCCTGCTCTTTAATTTAGCATCTTGGTTTTGTTCATTTTCACATGCTATTTTTTTGTAGAAAAATTGTATAGTGAACAGTAGCAGGTGTGAGAAATAAATGTTTTTACTTCAATAGTGTTTAAAGTATAAACTAAAGTATTAAATGCACATTATTAATTTTATTGTGTAGCCTACTATTCACCCAAGCATGTTTAATAAATTTTTTTAACAACAGCCCAGAGCGACAGTAGACAAAGAACCTTAAATATAGTTTTCGTTTGTCACATGCTATAGTCCTACATTATTTTCCCAAACATATGTTATTTCATACAGTTTTAGTGACTTTACTATTATTCTAAAAAATGTTTTTTGACTGGTAGTGTAGCTAATTATTTTTTTATGCACAAATGGAAACAATGTTGTAAGGCAATGACACGGTTAAGAGAACATGATTACTAGAATGATAAATGGTTTTAAAATCAACTTCTGAGTAATAAAGCATTAAGTAATCTTACATTTGTCATCGTGAAACCTTAGATACGTGTAACTCATCGTGTCTACAGTATATTGAGATAAGGGTGGAAAACTACATTTTTAAGGACAGTGAAACTAAATAACAAAGGGGAAGTTAGTCAGTGTGTAAGTTGACACATTATTCATTCAAGTGTTCAGTGTTTTAACTGTATTTGTACATGTTATTTGAGCCTTTTGTGGTTACTTTACTGGTGCATGGATTAGATACTGAGACTATAATACTTATTAATTTGTGTATTAAAAATGTAGACCGTCATTGCATTTTGCCATCACTTTTTCCCCCCCAAAACTGCAGTGCTTGTCTGCACTTGTTTTTATTTGCTCTCTTCTAAAAGATTTTGACTTTCTGAGGCTGAGAACAGCGACTAGTAGAAGAACAGCTCAGTGTGTGTGTGTGTGTGTGTGTGTGTGTGTGTGTGCATGCATGCTGATAAACCTTAATTTGTGCTTCTACTTTTTTCTCTGTCCTCATGCATGTTATTCTGAATTTAGCCTTCATGACCATACAGCTCTTTTGTATGAAAGCAGCTTATTCTAGGAGAGAACAGGCACTTGGACTGGAAGAGAACATTTGACTTTGCTTCACTTTGTTTTTACTGCCATTTAGGGTTGTGTTTATCTGATGAGACTTGTGTGGTTTGCATCAGACAGTCATTGAGGAGGTGTGTGTAGACGTCTGTGCTGTTAGAGTCTGAGATACTTTAGAAAACATTGTTTTTTTTAATAACATTTTTCGTACAAAAAAAAATTAAGACTCCTTGTTATATTAGTTAACTACTACATTAGTGAATGAAAAATAATTCTAAAGCATTTAGTAATCTTAGTTAATATAAATTTTGAAATTGACTAATATTAAAATCAAAAGTTTTTAATATTATTTATAGGGCTTTGTACTAACAGACTAGAAGAAGCTTAGTCGACCAGAATTTTATTAGTTGCAGAAAAAAAAAACTCAACAGGAATTGGCGAAGGGATGATGTCATGGACTGATCATTAGGCTGTGATGGACAGATCGTTAACGGCAGGAAAACCAAACATTCGCCTATCATTCATCGACCTCAAATATGGCTTATCACTTGAAACATGCAAGTAGTAGCACGCTACTGTTCCTGTCTACAGTAGCCGCTCCTGTTTACAGGTTTACGGCTACTGTTCCTGTTTACAGTAGCCGCTCCTGTTTACAGGTTTACGGCTACTGTTCCTGTCTACAGTAGCCGCTCCTGTTTACAGGTTTACGGCTACTGTTCCTGTCTACAGTAGCCGCTCCTGTTTACAGGTTTACGGCTACTGTTCCTGTCTACAGTAGCCGCTCCTGTTTACAGGTTTACGGCTACTGTTCCTGTCTACAGTAGCCGCTCCTGTTTACAGGTTTACGGCTACTGTTCCTGTCTACAGTAGCCGCTCCTGTTTACAGGTTTACGGCTACTGTTCCTGTTTACAGTAGCCGTAAAAAAGTTTGTCATCTTTGGCAGCGTTGCCAAATACTTATCTGCGTCTTATCGTTTTTTTCTTTTATTTGAGGTAACTTCATTTTCACGTTTAGACTCGTCTCTGTTTGTGTACTTCCCAGTCCTCCTGTCACTGTGTGTTTATCTTTCACACCGTGCACCGTACCGGACTAGTCCATTTTATTGTGAAAGTAGGGGGTGTATGTGTAGGGACAGATAACCATGAACTGGAAAACTACTTCAACGTTTCAATGTATTTCTTGAGAATATTAATAAAATGTACCATGCTTTTGAAGCGTTCATGATGATAAGGGGCTTTTTCTTTCCTTTTCTTTTCTTTTCTTTTCTTCTTCTTTTTTTTTTGAGGTTGGTTGGGGCCCGCCCCTACTAGCGGTCATAGTAGCCCAAGCAGCCGCCTACCTACGCCTCTGTTAACTCCCTGGGCTCGGCGGTCGCGCCGGCAATACCAGCTCGCTTTTTTTCTTATTAGTGCAAAAGAGACTCAAAATACTCTGTTGATTTTGATCTTACATATAACTATAAGTGTTGTACTGTACATCATTCGATCCTGTTAAGTGTCTATTTTTTTTGTGTATACTCACAATAAAAACAAAGTGTTGTGCTTTTCGCCAAATAAAGAAAAATAAACATGATGCTAGTAGGGTTGGGCGGTATTACGGTAATATCGTATACCGCGGGGTCTTAAAATAGCAACGGTATCAGTTTCAATACCGTCATTACCGGCACTTATATATAATATATAAATATAATTTATTCAATGCCTAAAAATGCTTATGTAGTTGTCATCAAGTGACAGTGTGGAGGAGAAAGAGAGAGAGAGAGAAGGGAGAGGCGGTAAATACTGACGAGGCAATTTGTAAATGTTGCAAATAAAAAAGGTGACGCGAGAGATGGAAACACCTCTAACCTGTCGCATCTCCGAAACAACCACCCACTCACTGCTGCGAGGATGCATTTTGCCCCGAGTTCATTAAATAAGCGCATAGTTTATATTTGTTAAAATATTATAATGTTATTTTTTTTTTTACGTTGATAATGAAAAGTGAACAGCACGAGTAAGATGGGATGCATCGGGAGTTAGACATTGACCACTTAATTAAGTTTCATTTAGTAAAAGGCTTTTCTTTAAAGTGAATTTCGTTTTGTATAAATTGTATCTTAATTTTAATAATTTTTTTTTATCAGCCAATTGCCTGGATTTAAAATAAGAATCAAATATAGCAGACAACATAATCATGACATGATCGCGCTGGCGCGCCGCGGTCACTTGCATTGAAATCTCATCATAAATTAACCGAAACTCAGTGTATGCCTCACAGACATGATGACAGATAGGCCTATATCTAAATAAAGCTTGAAATTTCATTAAACGAAACAATTCAAAACGAAAAGAAATAGGCCACTCGCTGATTATTTAATCCATGATGTGCATTTCTCTCTATGCGCGTTCATACGGAGATGGCGATCATCAAATTCATTAAACGAACTATTCAAAACGAAAAGAAATAGGCTAGCCTACTCTCTGATTATGTAATCCATGATGTGCATTTCTCTCTATCGTTCACTATGGAGATGGCGATTCGTCAATTTCTTTAAACGAAACAATTCAAAAGTAAAAGAAATATAGGCAGCATACTCTCTGATTAATCCATGATGTGCATTTGTCTCTATAGGCGCGTTCACTACGGAGATACCAATCGGCAATTTCTTTAAACGAAACAATTAAAAACGAAAAGAAAAAGGCTAGCCTATACCTTCTGATTATTTAATCCATGATTTGCATTTCTCTCTATATATGCGCGTTCACTAGGAGATGGCGATCGTCAACTTAATCTTTGACACTGACAGAAAAGTTGTATTAATAAAAATCAATGGACGCGTGTCACCGGATTTACAAATGCACTTCTTGCTTGTTGCTTGTTAGTTTAATTTAATTTAATTAATAAAATGAATACTTTAATTGTCATAATTAAAATAATTAAATATTATTAAGTGCCCCATTTTTGCTCATTTATAAATAGTATTTATATCTACCACCCCCTCAGCACCTGGGTTAAAAAATTATTTGGCGCCACCATATTATAACGGCCCACGTATTAAAAATAGTCGAGTCTAAATAGGGCTCCGGCTCATAATTTAATGCCGTCAGCCGGGATCAGACACAATGTGCACGGGTTGGCCTTGATTTTTGTTTTGATTTTTTTTTTGCCCGATCTGGTATTGAGTTTCTGAACGGTGTAGGCACAAGCCAACAGTTTGGTGATGCTGTCTGAGCCTTATGTCATAATTTTTAATTAGTCACGGTAATACCGTAAGCCTAGATGCTAGTTCTTCCTTCTCTCTGTCAGTGAAGTCTATTCTGAAACGCGTCCGAAAATTAACTGTAACTCAGCGAATACTCAGTCACACAGGCACTAAAGATGTCTTTATGAAGCTTCAATTATCTTCTTTTAAATGAAGTAATTTATATAAAAAACAAATATTCTCTGTAATCTGTATGAAAAGAGAGAGATGTCAGACGTTCTCATTATCGTTCTCGCAGGAGAGCGCGCGCCATTCAAACACAAATGATCTGAGGCAATCCATGCAAACCTGTGAACGCCCACATCAACTCGATAAAACACATCAAGTTTAATCAGTTTAATGTACTCTATGACGTCTTGCTACGCTGTGAGGAAAAATACTATCGTAATAATAGTACAAGTAAAAAAAAAAAAATATATATATTTTTAAATAATGTTAACTAATGAGATCTTGTAAAGTGTTACCTAATATCTGAATATGTCAATTAGATTGCAATAATTCTGTTTTACAGAGAAAATGGAAATATTTTCACTCAGAAAAATCTCAAACAATTACAAAGTAACACATAGAATGAGAGTAGAAAACCTGAAATAGTATTTTCTTGTAAAACATATAGTCTTTGTTTTATACATCTTCGAAAAATCCTTTTTTTTACAGTGTTCGATCTCAAGGTGCGTGTAGGAACCTGACAGGGTTTTAGTGGTTTATTGATGAAGGATAACGATTCTCTGAAGCGTTTTTAACCAGGTTACAGATCACAAAGGGCAACACAAGGGCAAGAGAGTATTGAAATCGTCTCAAGAGAGGAACTAGGAATCTGATTTACGTCCATCAATAAAAGCACCGCTAGTGAACTAAGGGGCACGTTTACAGTCCACTATACAACAGAGCGAGCCGAGAGCATCTACCTCATGATCATGTTTCCAACACGGACCTGATCGATGTGGGTGGAGAGGTTTCAAAGTCAGTAGATGCTGATGATGAAGGATTTGGTTTACTGGATGAAAATAAGAAAGCGGAAGATTGTGTTAATACGCGTCATTTCTTTTCAGATAAGTATCAGTTTGTATTGTGTGTTGAAATTATATGACAAGGCATACTCCAACAACATTGATGTAATCAAAATGCTGACCTATAAATTCATTTATCATGTTAACCACAGTTTTTAGAAAAAAAAAAAAAAAAGGTAGTTAGTCATTGTTTTTTTTAGCAAGACTGGAAACATGATATTTGCTGTCACTGTCTTCAGTCAAAAAGAGAAATAAATATAATTTAATAATAAAAATTAAATGAGCTGAGTAGAATTGCATTATCATGTTTGTCTTGGTCCCCTCACAGTTGTGTTGGATTTTCTCCTCAGCAAGATAAGGTAAAGTAAAGGTTAAGAGGCCCATCTATCACTGTTTTCCATGTTCATAGAGTTAGTTGTTGGAGTAAATATCTGCTATAATCTGTTTACATGGCTGATGCTGGTGTTTCGCGTGCGTTCGGCCAGTCAGCGCCACTGACGTCACTGTAGTTCCTATAGTGCTGGTTTAGACCCGACTCTAAAGTAGAGGCTAAATTAGTTCCTCCTAACTAAAATCATTCCTAGTTCCTGCGGTTCAAACATGACAAAATCTGGGTACTTCCGCCAATAGTTCTAGGATCTATGAAAAGTAGTGGTGTACTGGTACCCTCTTGTCACGATTCGGGTGGAGCCGACGATGGTTATGGTAGCCATGTAGACGCATTGAGACAAATGACCCAAATCAAGATCAGGGTTAAAACAGATTATTCAAGCCATCTAACTCGTCTCACCTTCCTTTCTTTTCCTTTGTTTTCTTTTCCGTTAAAAGTCTCGGTTCTAAGTTAAGTTTTGCTGCAAAGTTTCGTTTAAACGTTTCGACTGCAACGCGCTTCCAACTTCAAAGACTTTCATCCATCCACCAACGCACCACGTGATTGGCTGCCCAAGATCTAGCAGGCAAGGAGACCGCCAGCCAAGCAACGGACCCGGGAAACCCCTTTACACAGACAAAAGGGAACCCCAAAGCGAAGACAAGCAAGTAGCCTTCAGACTTTTAACTGAACTGGTGCACTGATATAAAATGTAATAACCTGCCTAAGAAACGATAGAAGGGTTAAATCGATGATTGATGGTTCGTTCAGGTCATGTCTTTTCAGTGCATATAGAAACTTGGGATCTCACCATCTGACTCCTAAAACTCATTCTTCCTCACTCTCTGTCTTTCTGCAACTCGTATTAATGTGTATGTGTGTGTGTTAGATATTAGTTTTATGTGTTAGTCATAGGCTTATAATCAAAGTATTGTTTGTATTTGAAAAGAGAAGCATTACTTGTGTTATGTGCTTACGAATTTATTGTCTTGAACTGCGATCTAAGCTACATGCTTTTACCCTTGATTTATTTCTTAATTTAGCTGTTAGCTGGGAATTAGTCTTTCTTGGCCAGGAAGATATTATATTTCCTAGAATTAATAATTGTTTATGATTTCCGTTCATTGGATGAACTGATAAAATGATCATACTATTGATTCTGCTACTGTAAATTCTGAAAATAATCAAATTATGAATTATTGATGTTAATCCGTTATGAATAATAATTAGCTATATTTATACGGGCGTATAAACGCTACACAGGATTGTGACTCGATATATTTTTACACTCATAATGAAAAGATTCCTCCGGTGCGAAAGCCCCTTGTGTGTGTCATTAATGTTGATAAAATAGCAAAAGATGGTTTTAATTGTAAGGAATCAGGATCCATAGCCATATGTATTTAATTCATGGGACTATCCAGTGTTATTTTACATTAGATTATTTTTTATTTAGTTTCTTTAGTAGCCTATTTCAGTACCTGAATACTAGTGTTAGACCTATCCTCAAACTCTCTGTATTTATTTGTGCTACTTTTTCAATTCAACAATTCAACCTTTCCCGTGTTATGTAAACTCTTGAGCAACAAAATGACCCCATTGTTAGAACACAAATACAATGAGTGAGCAAACATTTAGGTGAGATAAATGTCATTTTAAAAAGAATTGTCAGAATACTATGGTATACATTTTAGCATACATTTACTATTTACAATCATTTAAAACCATAATCAAGTGTAAGAACAGATCATTTAAAAGGAGAACATTTGTTTAATTTTAGACTGTGGTTTGGCACTTCCTGAATGAACTCTTCCCCTTTCTGTTGAGGTGTGTGTGTGTGTGTGTGGGGGTGGCCTGGTGTACCGTATGTTATGGGGACAAAATGTCCTCAAAAAGATAATTTTTTTTTGAAAGAAACTGACAGAAAGTGACAGTAAAGCCTTTTACATTGTTAAACCTTTGAATCATCAAAGAATCATAAAAAAGATCTATCATTGGTTTCCACACAATGCTGTTTTGAGCAAATCATATTAGAGTGATTTCTGAATGATCATGTGACACTGAAGAATGGAGTTATGATGCTGAAAATTCAGCTTTAATTAATTACATTTTAAAATATATGCAAATAGAAAACAGCTATTTCTTTTTATCAATAAATGCAGCCTTGGTGAGCAGAAGAGACTTCTTTGTTACAAAAATCTTACCGACTCCAAACTTTTGAATGGTAATAGTGCAATATATAAATGTGTATGTATGTATGTATGCATGCATGCATTAAATATGACAAAAACAGTACTCATTAGTATAGGAGATTAGTTTAATGGTATTATTAAAAAAAAAGTCAGTAATACCATTGAAAAACGCATTGTTGGATGCAACTTTGTATAGATAACACACTCAAAATAATATTTTGTGCAAAGTATTAGTGAAGACGGGGGAGTACAAATGAAAGCTCACAGGTATTTCTGAGGAAGTGCGTTACCTACTGCATTATTTAACAGACCGGAAGTTATGATGACATGCTGTTCTGATTTCTCTAAAAAGCAAGGATTATCGTAAGTTGTCTTGACGTTGACAGCCAGTTCATAGATCAGTCTTTTTTGTTTGAATGAAAGTTAAAAAAAACGGTCCTGGATGCAGGACATTATAATTCATGTATGTAAGTTAGGATAGCAAAATAAAGTAAACTGTGACATATTATACCCAAAAATTCTTCATACAGTGACTACCAGTACAAATTATGAAACTTTGGGACCAAAATGATTCAGACTCTTTGCCCTGACCATGTTTTGCTGAAGTGTTTTTTCTTTAATTGCTAATGCACATTTTTACACCACAGACTGATCAACATGAATCATTGCTTGGTAATTGGTTGACCTATACTGGTATTATAATTGTGTACTTCAATTTAACAGCTGGCATATTCAACATAATTCATATGTGAGAGTCTAACAGAAGGACGGACACAACCAGTGAAATATC
Organism: Tiaroga cobitis; assembly: GCA_030578255.1. NCBI lineage: Eukaryota > Metazoa > Chordata > Actinopteri > Cypriniformes > Leuciscidae > Tiaroga > Tiaroga cobitis. The sequence continues at coordinate 2,983,078 of CM060607.1, forward strand.
AACTGATTTGATATCTCTGAGTTCTTGTCATATTTTATCACCATTTTCTAAAAAATAGCGAATAAACTGTGATGATGTGAGAAATGTTGAATACATTTTGGTTTGAATGTATAAGTCTTCCTTTCATTTCACTCCTTGGTTTCAGTCCTGTTCTTTTTTAAAAAACACTATAGCATATATAAACATCAGCTTGATCCAATCACAACTGTAATTCAGATGTACAGTAAATAGGGATTTTGTGATTGGAATCCATACCAGTTCAAAGGATTTGGTTGTTTTGCGGTCCCGCCTCTCTTTGCTCCTCTTTCTTCCATATTCTCCTGAAGACGAGCAACAAGCTTGAAGCACTGGTTTGACCCGTTCTGCTCGTTAAGCCGTACAGGAGCGGATCGGCAAGGCAGTTGAGCGTAGAGAGGAAGACGCTGGCCTTATATCCGATGAAGAGCCAGTTGGGATACGGGCAATCCTCCAGCAAAACCCTCAAAACCATCATGATGTGCAAAGGCCCGAAACACAAATAAAGAGTCAGTAAAATGCCTCCGAGAAGCTTGAACACATGCCGGCGCTCCATCGACCCCAGAGTTCGGTTTTTCTTTACGTCCGAATAGATCTGCCAATAACAGAAACCCACCACCAATGCAGGAATGAGGAAACCTACTACAAAACGAGCGACGTTGACCCATTTTTGCTGATGTGGCAAAGGAAATAGGTCCAAGCAGATTGAATAATGTTCGTCCTCATTATGTTTGTAGACACTATGTGGATGCACCATGATTGCATTGAATATGACGCTAAAAATCCAAGCGGCAATGCTCACGCTGACTGCAATCCTGCGCTTTCTAAACTTGCAAAACTGTAGCGGGTGAACGATGGCTAAGTAGCGATCCACAGCGATGCAGCTCAGGAGTACGGTGCTGGTGTAGAAGTTTGTGAAGAGCAGGAAAACGCACACGACACACGCGGTCTTTCCGTAAATCCACGTGTCGCGGAGAGCGAACTGAATCCACACGGGCAAACACGTGATAAACAAGAGGTCCGAGAGAGCCAGATTAAACAGATAAACGCCCAACTCGTTCTTCAGACGGATGAGCCGGTATGACACAAATAGGAAGAAGACGTTGGACGGGATGCCGATCAGGATCACAGCCAAGTGCAACGCGACGAATACCTTCTTTTCTTGAATCTCAGACGGGTGGCAGTCCGAATCGTTCACGCTGGAGGAGTTCGTCCATCCCTCCGTTACATTCATCTCAAGACAGCTAGTTTAAATGAGGAGGGATAAGAACATCATTATTTGTTATGTGATAGTTTTACCTGACAGTAGGATAGCAACTATTAACTGAACAGTTCACACACAATTGTAGTTTATTCAGGATCGTTTCAAACCCCAATGATCTTCTGTGCTCTTTTTATGCTGACAACAGAACCAGAAGAGAATACAGTGCTGAATAAAGTCGTAGTTTTTGTTATTTTTGGACCAAAATGTATTTCCGATGCTTCAACACACTCTAACTAACCCACTGATGTCACATGGACTACTTTGATGATGTCTTTATTTCCTTTCTGGACAAGGACAGTATACCGTACACACATTTACAATGGAGGGACAGAAAGCTCTCGGACTAAATCTAAAATATCTTAAACTGTGTCCCGAAGATGAACGGAGGTCTTACGGGCTTGGAGCGACATGAGGGAGAGTCATTAATGACATCATTTTCATTTTTGGGTGAACTAACCCTTTAAATAAAATGAAAATGGTTATGATTCATACATTTTTTTGAAAAAGTTTATTAAAAAAGTTGAATAGAAATGTTTTGTAACATTATAAATGTCTTTAATATCACTTTTGATCAATTTAATGCATACTTGTTGAATAAAATTATTATATGATCTGCATTTGTGCTCCACAGAAGAAAGTCATACGAACGATATGAGGGCGAATAAACAATGAAAGATCTTCAGTTTTGAGTGAAACATCCCTTTTAAGCAGATTTATATACTGACTCATAATATTAAGGACAAAACTGTGTACAATATGTACAATAGTTATTATACAATATCTTCACTAGAAATCAACCAACCAAACCTTTTGAAAATAAATGCGTTTTAACAGCATCAAAAGCCCATGTGCTGAATATTCCAGATCAAATCTACTCACCATAAGTGCAGCAATTCAGGAATCTGTTTTTATGACAAAATATGATAAATATTTGCAAAGATATAATCGAAGGAACTGCACATTGCAACAATCTCCTTCACATGAGAGGAAGCAAGAGTGGCAAACATCACTTCCTTGTTTGGCGTTACTTAGTTTTACTTCAGTGGACAGAAACCACAAAACACTCAAGAAGTGTCATTGCAGTGAACACATCCTGCCTTCCTGAAACATGATTTGTCATTTGTTTACTGCATTTATACTTATATATAGCCTTAGTCTTTTAGTCACTCATGTTGTTATTCTTGGATTACTGTTTTTAAGTTTTGATAATGAGGTTGAGTTATCGGAGTCTGTAAGACTGGACTTTAAGCTAAAATATTTGGTCACACTTTATTTTAGGGTCCAATTCTCACTTTTAACTAACTATTAACAACCTTTTGCGTTAAAGGGGTCATATAATGCCATTTTTATACAAGTTAATTTGATTCTTTAGGGTCTAAATGAAAAGTTTGTAATATAATTTTATTAAAAATTCTCATTAGTATTGTAAGAAAACACTAATTTTACCTCTGTTTTCAGCACGCCGTTTCAGTGCATGTGCCTTTAAATGATAATGAGCTTCGCTGACTCCGCCCCTCTGTTCTGTGGGGCGTTTTGACACAGCGCACGTGGAGTGTTGCCTTGACAACAGTTGAGGGTATATTTTGTAGAAAGAATGGCAGCGGGAGTCTCTGAGGACACATCTGTGCAACCGGATCAGTTTGAACCGTAGTCGGACCCGGAACAAGATGACAGCCGCAAAGAAGTTTGACAATAGAGGGAATGCATTAACGTCACTTTCCCGCCAGAGCACGCCCTCCTCAGCCGGACTGAGTGGCAAAAGTGCTGCTGCGTGGCTGGAGTTAAAGGGTTAGTTCACCCAAAAATGAAAATTAAGTCATCAAGAGATTTCCACGACGCGCACGCGCGAGAACTGAACTGAAGTGGTTGAAGGAGATCGCAATTCTCGCGCATGCGTCGTGGAAATCTCTTGAAGTCTCGTTTCAGGCCTACAAGGAAGAAAAGGAATAGTCGAATAAAGTCGTTATTTTTGTTCGTTTTTTCGCACAAAAAGTATTCTCGTCGCTTGATAAACTTATAGTTGAGCCACTGTTGTGACATGGGATATTTAAACATTTTCTTCATTGACTTTCTGGGCCGTCAGGATTCATTCCCTTAGGCAGCCTATGGAGGAGTGATCCAGCTGTCACATTTAATCAAAAATATCTTCATTTGTGTTCCGAAGACGAACGAAGGTCTTATGGGGTTGGTACAGCATGGGGGTGAGTAATTAATGACTTAATTTTCATTTTTGGGTGAACTAACCCTTTAATAGGGGAAACTGCGAAAACGCGAGTAAAACAAACTATTATCAGTTTAGACTCGATATAGTGTTCCTTACAACTTATCAAAGATCCAGTGATCTATGGATATTGACATGCAGCCAGGAATCGTGTTTCCTGACATTTATATGTGCCTGATTTCGACGCCGGGGAAATAAATTAAGAAAATTTGCCTGTAAACGTTTTATATAAATACAATATAGATAGGTCTAAATCCGAGTGATCACTTACATTAATGTTATACTGTATATCATCATATCGTCCAGCCCTAAAACTTGTATAGTTTTTTGTCAGTGTTTATTTAAAAACATCCAATTATGCAGAATATAGTCTGTTCTGTAGCTTTTTGCAGTCTGTAAAAATATACAGTACCTCAGATTTCTGGTAAAATCCAGTTGTACAGTCAATCGCAAAGCTCTTTCCCGTTTTAGATGTGTTTTGTGTGTTTTTCACGCCACTCACGCTGAAAACAAATGCTGCCGCTCAGTCTTTTTGCCACTTAGTGGGTGTGGCCGCATACGTCATGCGCATACCCTCTATTAAAGCTCGAACAGGACGTTTCTGAATGGTTGGTTAACGTAATGTCACTTTGATCTATCTTTGTATGTAATGGCAGGGTAACGTTAGAGTAACTTAGTGAGATGTACGAACGCTATGTGTTTACTGATGTAGACGTACTCAGTTTGTAATAACACAATAACCATAACGCGTTGTTCATTATAAACGTGGGATTATGAATTATATTGAGAACATCGTACATAGAAAACATGCCGTAATGTACCCTGAGTGTAAACCTTAGCAGCATTCATCGTTAAGCGTGCAAGCGATTTGCAAAGATTAATATAAAGGTTAATAAAACTTTACACTCACTTCTTCTGGAGGTGCAGCAGGAACACGAATAGTTGGTACCGATTCTTTTTTCAGGGGCAGCTTCTTAGCAAAACCAGCTTTATACTGACCCTCGTTTATAAAGCAGTCTGGTGAGATGATTCGCGCAAACATGAAAGCATTGACGTTGATCGTGGGGAATATTCCCTTCGAGAGCAAAACTCAGCCACTGCGTCTTCAGCGGTTCGGATTTAGGAACATTAAAATGACTGTGTTCGTTATTACACCCAAGAACAGAACACCAAAATCGCTTAGACGCCATTCCGCTCCAGCGTATCAACAATGGCGGACTATGATGACAGCTCGCTCAGGGCGGGTCTGTGTTGAAACGCTGCTGTCAATCAACAATCATGGGAGGGGCGTCAGATCTAGTGACGTCGAACGGCTCGATTTGAGACGGGAAAACATATAAGGAGATTAAAACAAAAACACTGGATGGATTTTTATCATTATATGATGTTTGTGTACAGGCACTGCCAACACACATTTCAGTACAATCAACTTGAAAAAGTGTACCATTTTATGACTCCTTTAATAAACTCATAATGCTTATTAATAGTTAGTAAGGTAGTTTTTAAGGTATGGGGTAGGATTAAAGGGTGTAGAATTAGGCATTAATATGTGCTTTTAATAAACAGCCAATATCCTAGCTGTCACAGTTCACCCTAGTCACCATCCTCTTCACTACACTTCCCAGCATCCATCCTGGTTCCTCATCACACTCGCCTGCATCTCATCATTACCTCCGCTATAAACACACACTCCTCACCACAGTTCCTTGTCTGACCTTGTTTGTTGGTTTGTGTTATGTGACTCATCTCACTGTCTCCAGCGCCTTCCTCGATCACCCTTTGGACTTTCCCTGTTCACCTCATCCCTGCACCTTTATCAATATACTCGCCATTCACCATCATTCTTCCTCTCCTGTGTCTGCATCCGTAACACCAGTAATATGCATGCCAATAAGCAACTAGTAATACTGGGAATTGGACCCTAAACTAAAGTGTTACCAAATATTTGAATTCAGATCAATATTTATAGAGACCTTTCAATAGAGCAGCGTGATCATTATGATAAACTCCCCCTTGTTTGTGTTCTTTGGCTTGGAAGAAAGAGAGTGAAGCAACAACATATGACAATAAATAATACATTTAATTCACTTTATTTTGATGACGGGTTTTGTGTATCCGCTGAATGCTCGTGTGGACTCAGACATATCTCAGAAACCACAGAAGATGTTTTGATGGTGGGTTTGCGTGCTGTGAAATGGATAAGATCTATTTCACAGAAGCCTTTTTCTCTCTGGAAACAAACACACACACCAAACAAATGCACAGAAATGCAGCACTCAAGAGTTTGGACACACCTGCTCATTTTTATTATGACTATTTTCCACTTCTTAACAGTTCACACGCATATGCGCAATTTATATTTGTTCGCAAACTATATAACAGAAGCCTTCAGGCTTAACCCTGTATCATATTTAATAGACAAATTCTATCAATATGATCAAAACTGAAAATAAAAACCTGTTGCACTCAATCTACTACATGTGTTGTGTAATTGTACAAACCTCCACCTTCAAGCTCATGATTTACATGTATTTTTGCTGTGAAATCTTTACATATTTTCATTTTTATCAAGTAAACATAAGAATAACTTTGATATTGTTTGTAATATTTCAAGATCAACACTTACTGGACTGAAGCAACTTCATTTGACTTGATTATTCACACACAATTTTTTTTTTTTAAATCTCAAATGTGCGTCTCAAATATGATCATCAGGCTTTTGAGGAAGGTTTATTTGTTCATATCTCAATCATCATTGTATTGCATTGCATTATGTTTTAAAACTACAGAGATTTGAGCATTAAAATATCATCTTACTAGTGACGACTGATATTTATATGCATTTTTTGTCAGTAGTCTGTTATACTGTTATAAAGATTTTATTGATATGTAAATAATTTCATCTTTATGTCCATATAAATATCAGCATCTGCACCAAATTCCATATTTTTGCTCAGTTTGAGTCTCTGAACTATTCCCCCCCTCCTTACTTCACTTTATCATACTCTATGTGCCATAAAAACCTGAACAAAAAACACATATGCAAACTTGTCTTTATTCAGCTCACTTTTGAAAATATTTTTCTTTCTTATGATTTTCACGTGTCAGGCTTTACAGGGTTAAAATCATGAGTAACATAAAATTCAGTCAATTGTGTCCAAACTTTTGGCTGCTACTGTATATAAGCATTGTGAATGCTAACAAATGAGTGTGTCAAGACATTCATATACAGTATATTTGCAGTCTTCCAGTTTTATTATAAACTCAGGGTTTCACCACAGATGAATAAATCTTGCTGCATTGTTTCCCACAGCATTTAAAAAGGTTTTTCATTTCAGTTTTGGCACTTTCACTTATGAGACAATAAATGATGGGATCTAAAACGCTGTTTATTGTCGTGGTGGCCACAAACACCATGTAAACCCCTCTCAGATTTTGCGCAACACTGCAGTCTCCGGGCTCCAATAGTCCTCTGATGAACATCACCACCTGAAACGGGGTAAACGCCACCAAGTAGGTGAACAGAAGAAACAGAAGGAGAAAGCAGATCTTTCTCCGTTCGCTAACCACAGTAGATGTGCTTTTCTTCAGCGCCCTGATGATCTCCATGAAGCAGAAGGTCATAATGAGCACAGGAATGAGAAACCCCAGGACGGCTCGTGTGATGGCCACGTTGGCAGCAGCTTTGGTCATTATATCTGGCTCCTCGCACATTCGACTGACAGAAAAGTTCCTGATCGCATATGTGTACTCCAGAAGACTGAGATGAACCGTAATCTCCACCAGCCATACGATGACGCTCACCATCACAGCGGTTCTGACCTCTCGCACCCGTATGAAATGCAGCGGGAACACTATGGCTAAATATCGATCCATCGAGATGCAGCACAGAAACCCGGAGCCCACGTAGAAGCTGTTGAACATGAGCACCGCAATAACACTGCACAGACTGTCACTCACCGCCTGCCCGAGTGCCATCATGATCCAGACGGGCAGAGTTAGAATATACAGCAGATCTCCGACGCACAAGTTAATCAGATAAACCGCCAAATTATTGCCTTTCTTCATCAGAACACAGGCCACGTACAGAGACAAACAGTTCGCTGGAAATCCAATGATGAAGAATATTGAGTAAGCCGTCGGGTACATGTACCGCTCTACCGTGTTGCCATGTGTGCAGATAGTCAAGTTTGAAGAAGCGTTTTCAGCCATGGTATTATTTTTCTAAAGAAGCTGAGTGCAACTCTCATCCTCTCAACATATAATACTAGGCGTTGCCTTCATGGAAAAATAAGCCATGCAAATCATGTTTTAGAAACTAGTTCAGCATGGCTGCTGATTTCCAGGATAAAATGCTAAAGAGGGAATATTGTGTATGTCTTTAATTTGTATTATTGTTATTATTTATATATATATATATACAACGACCATATATATATATATATATATTATATAAGTCTTTCAATTCTTTAAATATATGGGAAATAATTTTACCCAGTTTCCTTATAGATATCTTTATTTTTATAGTACAATACAATGTTATATTCAATTATTTATATATTATATGTTTCGTGTATTTAAATGTTTGGGTAGTGATCATTTTAAGCACATCATGTTAATCAGTTTTTAATCTGAGTGTTGAGTGTTTGTCGATTTGTTGAGTTATGTGTGTTTTTTGTTTCTGTTATTGTATTGTGTGTAATTGTGTTGTGTACAAGGACCCCCTGAAAGCGAGATGGTTCATGTAACGGTCACCAGCTGGAGTGCCCTTGAGAGCCACCAGAGGGCACTCCACATCAGACTCGTTATTCCCTCACAAACTACATTTCCCATAACTCCCTGCCCGGACTCATCATCCCTGATTGCATCCACCTGTGTCTCATTACCTTGTAAGTCTCAGCCTATTTAAACAATGTACACTCACTAGCTGTGTCCCAATGTGAAGGCTGCATCCTTCGAGGTACTCGCTACATCATAAGAAGAATGGGATCTACGCTAATATTAGTGTCTTTGTTTATCCCGAGGTTTTCCCGCAGCCTGCCGGATCCAGGCCGTGTCCAGATCTGACGAAGGAGATCCGCCTGGACCCGATGACAATGCAGTGCTGAAGTGTCCACTATCCTCTCCCTATAGAGGATCCCTTTCCCACTCTACAGATAAAGCGTTGTGAATTCCGGCTCGCGTACCCCGAAGTGATAAAATAAAACAAAATTCTGTATCAAAATTTATAGGCAAGAAAAGTAGTTTGTTTAGGCTGGGTTGTATGAATTATAAACCTGCGCACATATTTTAAAAAGCACATAACTATAGAATCAATTCTGAATGAGCATGTGAACGCCGTCAGCGTTAATCACAGGTTCGCGTTTAAAAGTCTGATCATTTCGACGGAGGTGAATCAATCAAAGTTAACTTTAGCTGGAAATAACATTATTCAAGAACCGCTATAACGCCAAAACAATCTGTTACCTTAAATTATATGTTTATCTCTGTAAAGCTGCTTTGAAGCAATCCATTGTTAAAAGCGCTATATAAATGAAGATGACTTGACTTGACTCGAGGGATTTCCTAATTGCACAACCAGGTGTTCCCGATTACCGCTCGTGGCACCAAGCAACGGTGCGAGAGTACATCTGCCATCCTGATCATTCATTAGTTATAATTGAGTAAACAGCTATGGAGCCAGAATTGGCTATTGTAATTTTTTTGTTTATGGGGATATGGGGAGGATGTTTCAGCCCCGGCGCCGCTGAGTCATGTATTTTCGGCTTAGCCAAGACCATGGCCAGAGCTGGGTTACTGTAGCCTGGATGCCAGCCTGAACCCCGCCCACAACATTTTTTGGTCGGGAAGTTCGGTCTGGACTCGATCCATTGAGGAGTAGTTATGATCGGTTCCGAAATCATAGAGCCTATCAAATTGCCAGGTCGGGCTTTATACGACGATGGACAGATGATCTGCAGTTACGTAATCATCACGTTATCAAAGAGCGCTTGGGTTGAACTGGTTTCCCTCAGAGAGGACTGCATCATATTTCTGGATACTTAAATTTAGTTAAAACCTTTGTAGACATAGCTTGCATGACAGCACTACAAAAACACATAAAGGTGAAACCCCATTGCCTTATCTACTGCTTTTCTTATTGTTGTGGGCTTTATAGGGTGAGTGATATTTCTTATAATACACAAGTGAGACAGACTGCTGCAAATATTACAAATAGGTCGTTGTCGTCCAACATCCAAGCCACGCTGGCGGAGTTTTTCGCCCTGGTAAAGAAATGGTCATTTTCAGACCGCAATCGAATAAATTGAGCTGTCTGCTCCTTGCTCCCTGAAACAATTATTAAACTAATCTTAGCACAAGTTTTGCCTCAAACCACATGACAAATGAAGCCACGCAATGGTGACGAATGAGTTAAGATGAATAAGAAAGAAAAACTGGTTTCTAGCTATTTGAGTAAATGAAAACATAATCCTTACATATAAATGTGAATTTGCCGTCCACCACTGAACTCTCGGCGCCCTTTTAAAAAAAATAAAAATGCTGTCATCACCAGCGCAATGACTTATGGGGTAGGATAGGCCGATAAGGGTCCATTTATGTATCCTTCCTTTCACGGGGAAACGAAGGGTGCATTTGGCGTCGCTTTAGCCTTCGTCGCGCCACTGTGACGCAACCGGCCTTCGAATACGGCCTTCGGAGGATGCAGAATTGAGTTGGGACAGCCTTCATCGCGCCGCGGTGACTCAATCGGCCTTCGAATACGGGCTTCGGAGGATGCAGAATTGAGTTGGGACAGCCTTCATCGCGCCACGGTGACGCAATCGGCCTTCAAATACGGCCTTCGGAGGATGCAGAATTGAGTTGGGACAGCCTTCATCGCGCCGCGGTGACTCAATCGGCCTTCAAATACGGCCTTCGGAGGATGCAGCCTTCACATTGGGACACAGCTACTCATTCCCTGCAAAGTCTTGTATGTTGTCTCACTGGATTTATGAGCGTGTTTGTATCCTGTTTGTCCCGTGTCCTGGTTCTCTTGATTCTCTGCCTGTTCCCTCGGATTTCTCTCTTTGCCTCGGCCCTGATCTGCTATTGTTTGTTTGTGTATGACCCTTGCCTGTTATCTGGATTACCCTGTTCAATAAATGCTGCATTTGGATCCTCAACCTTTGTGTCTCGGAGCAGTTTGTGACAGTTCATCTCTCAAGGAGTTTATCCTAAAGAATACTTTTATTGCAATCTCTAATGTAAACTCTCATGTTTTGACATAAAAGATTAAGTTATACTGATTTTAATTGCAAACATAAAAAAGTCCTGGTTGTCTTATAAGGAACATCTTATATGTACCTTTTAAGCCCATCTGTGTTGCATATAAGACCACTACACTTTTTAATGTAAACGCTTTACATTGTATTAAATAAGCACTTCAATTATGATTCGTTTTTTTTTTTTTTGACTAACTTATTATAGAACTGCTGATAAAATTGGATTAGTTTAGTTTTAGGATTTGCCATTTTTCAGTTATCCATATAGTATTTTATTTTTATTTATTTATTTAATATGGACATTGGTCGAACCAGATACAAGTGTTATAGCCCATGTGCTAATTTTCAACACCTGTCCATATAGGGGCTTTTACAACAAATAAAAACACATTGTTAAACAAGACAAGGCACATTTTACACATGAGATTTAAGCCACTGTTGGAGCTCTCTAGTAAAGATGTTAATATTGTTCTGCATTTTGAATGCAATTGGGAGAGATCCATAGTGTAGCCCCTCTGAAGGAGAAGCTAGACTGTCCAAAAGATTTTCCAAACTTTCCTTTTTTTCCTTTTATCTGGGTTTATCTTTGCTTATTCTGAATCTTAACCTCTCTCTCTCTCTCTCTCTCTCTCTCTCTCTCTCTCTCTCTCTCTCTCTCTTTCCCTCTCTCTCCCTCCCTCGCTCTCATTGGAGAGAAAAAAGGAAAGAAAGTGTCATTTATTTTTATGTATTTATCATGTTTTTGTATATCTTTTGTAATAGCAAGTTGATTGTAAAAATAAAGGTGAACTTAATCCTCCTCTCTCTCTCTCTCTCGCTCTCTCTCTCGCTCTCTCTCTCTCAAACGACGGACAATATTTCTGCATAAATTCCTTTAAGGCTGATGAACTGCAGATGTATCGTGTGTTATCATACCGTACGTATGGACAGTTTAGACATCTGGATTAAAACCAGATAACTGAAACATCTTCACAGATGTGATGTACATATATGTGAAATAAGAGTGGTTTATGTGAAGAAAAGTTGCATGGAAAAGTAGATGTTCTGACTGTATGTATGTGCCATTTCTCTGGTTATTGCATTCGATCCTGGCTTCATCCTAATTCACATATTTGTACTGCATGCTAGAAGTGTGGTGGGATCTAAAACAGTGCACCAGTTTTGGCATAGTGTCTGGATACTCAATACTTTTATTGTTACCATGTAAATGTTTAATTAAATGGATAAAATGTCTTATTGCTTCATATTATGTGATACTTTTTCATTCTTTGCAGTTTTCATGTGCTGTGACATATCGGGATTAATTACATCAAAAATAAAAGTTTGTGTTAATTATTTTGTATATATAAATACACACATATGCATGTATATATTTAAGAAATATTTGCATGTATAGGCTACTATATATATATATATATATATATATATATAATGTAAATAAAATATATGTATATGCATGTGTACATTTACATATACAAAATAGTTATACACAGTATCACACATATATTATGTAAACACAAACTTTTATTTTGGATACATAGATAAAATGCATGTAAATTTTCCACTGATGTTGATGTTGAGTGAGTCATGTCACATTTTCTGTTTTGTATCTCTCTCATCTGAATCTCTGGTGTCACTTACATCAGTGAGGATCAGACTATTGTAATTTTAATATGTTGCAGTTCTGAATAAACTTACAAGCCAGCTGGTGAGATCATTGGATGGTCTGGCACAGATGTGTGGGTTTGTAGAAGAGTATTTGCTTATAAGTAATATAAATATCAGTGTTTGCATATTTACAAGTCAGCAGCACCAAGGTACATTTACAGTTACATTCATGCATTTGGCAGATGCTTTTATCCAAAGCTATACGCATTACATTCAAGGTACACATTTGCATTTTATAAGTTCTTGCTTTGACCCATGACCTTGGCGTCACTAGCACCATTATCTTCTGTTTGAGAGACAGGAAAACAATAATAACCCAACATTATAGTTAAAAGTGTGAAAAAATAACCAAGAAGACTAACTCACTGCTGAGTGGTCAACTTATGACATGCTTCATTAATTGGTAGCTTACAAATTTGCAGTCCCTGTGATTTTTCTAGTAATGGAAAGGAATTACCTTAATTGTAAAGATGAACTTGATGACATTTGAACTGTTTAAACAATTTCACTTCCTTTACCAGAATGACCACAAACATGTGAAAAGCAGAAAGTCAAAGACGTTTTTATCAGCATCGCCGGTTTAATGTAAATATTATGCTTGAAAGTGTCTTATCACCATATTTGGTTTAGCAATCTCATGACAACTATGAGAAATCTGCTGGTTAAATGCTGCACATACACATTTCATACAAGTTCCCTTCAAATCATGTGGTTTTTGTAATGATGTTAAATGTGACCCTGGACCACAAAACCAGTCTTAAGTTGCACGGGTATATTTGTGGCAATAGCCAACAAAACACTGTATGGGTCAAAATTATCGATTTTTCTTTTATGCCAAAAATCATTAGGATATTAAGTAAAGATCATAATCCATGAAGATATTTAGTAAATTTCCTACCTTAAATATATCAAATTTTTATTTTTGTACGTGGATGCAGCACAATCGCCAACAGAAATGGAAACCTTTAAAGGCGATTTTCTCAATATTTTGATTTTTTTGCACCCTCAGATTCCCGATTTCAAATAGTTGTATATCGGCCAAATATTATCCTATCCTAACAAACCACACATCAATGGAAAGCTTATTTATTCAGCTTTCGGGTGATGTATAAATCTCAATTTTAAAAAATGGACACATAAGACTGCTTTTGTGGTCCAGGGTCACAAATGTGGTGACATTGCGATAATAAGATAAAGGTGTTCACCTCTTAGTGCTCTTTGATCAAAGTTGCATTAAAGCTGAAGAGATGCTTTGAGTAAGCGCATCTGTGCTAAGCATTGATTATCTACAGCAACTTCCTCTAAACCAGCTCTTCCTGTTTATATTACAAGCTCTGCCCATTAACCGCAAGGGAAAAAGCTATAAGATATTTACCAAATAGTTTATTGGAAAAAAGTATTTATCATTGCTGAAAGGTACTGCTGCAAACACTTGTAAGCGTAATCAAATATTTAGAAACGTGAAAATGTGTAGCCACTCACCACTTACAATTTGAAGATGACGTGTTGATAAAGAATGACAGTAATTCACTTTGCGTGGCACAACATTTATACGAACAGCAATCCCAGCAAATGTGTGTAGAACATGCAGATGTACAGGACAGATATCAGAGCTCTAACTGTCTTACAAATACATCTCATGCAGGAACACCATCTTTGGCCAAAATTGTATGCGTCCTTTGGGAAGACAATCTCAGAATGCATTGCAACAACCTCAGAATTTTTATAATAAATATTTTTTTTCCAATACTGAAAAGTGCAGATCAAAATTATGATTAAAAATAATATATTGTTGAAATTCAAGCCAGAAAGACTCTCTACAATGTTGTGCATTTAACCTTGGGTTATTCTTGCCTCATGTTAAATGTTAAGACGCATTGTTTTCCTTTAGAATTCATTTTGGAGGCTGTATAATCCTCATAATTCAGGGTTTCCACAGTCATGTAAAATCTGGGAATTTTAAAAGTGTGATTATTGTTATTATTATGATTAGGTCTAGAAATAGGCTACTGTATATACACACATATACATATTTTAGATATGGCATTTTATATATGCACACACACACACACACACACACACACACATATATATATATATATATATATAAAATGGTATATCTTATAAATTGTTTGGTCAAGAAGAGTGGGAACCATAATTGCAACAATATTGGAGCCTCTATCTATGTGCATTGATAGATCATGGCTGTGTTGTAAAAATCCCGAACTAGTCTTTCTCGTATAACACAACAGGCTTGATTTGATTGGCAGTTGTCGTAGATGTTAAAACCGTCCGCTGTTGAGCAGTCACTTCCGAGGAGTGTTTTCTTCTGTTATAGATGCTGCTGACTTTCCTCTTGAAATAGTTTCCAGAGCAAACATAGAGCGCCGGATTCAGGCAGCTGTTTGAGAACGCCAAGTATACGGAAAACTGGTGTCCAATATTTAGAAAGTGGTTCCACTTATCCTCATCCAAAACTTTCAGATCACAGAGTAGATCAATGAAAGTTACGAAGTGAAACGGACCCCAGCAGACGAGGAAGAACAGCGTGACGGCGCACACCAGGATTGTAGCCTTCCTGTCGTTTCTGTCTTCACAATTAACCTCGTCTCTCCTTCGCTTCAAGGCTCGGACGATGTTAAAACAGCAGAATGTGATGATTAGGAACGGCAGAGCAAAGCCCACCAGGTTTAGCTGCATATAATGAGCCACCCTCCAACTTTTGCTGGGATAATCCAGTATGCATTCGACGGCTCGGTGAGCCGGAATGCCTTCCAGTTTTCGCATCAAGGCAGTCGGGAAACCCATTCCCACACCAAACAGCCAAAGAACAACACAAATGAGCTTAGCGTAGCGTTTCCGCCGCAGCCATCGAGCCTTCATGGTCAAGACGAGCGCAAGGTAGCGGTCCACGTTCACCATGACCAGCATGTAGATGCTGGTGTACATGTTGACGACGATGGAGAGGTTGACGACTTTGCACATGACTTCCCCATAAGACCACATGAAATAGTTAAGGATGTTCATGGCCCAAAAAGGCAGACAGACTAGTAGAATAAGGTCAGCCAGCGCCAGATTACCAAGGTAGATCTCAGGGACGGACCATCGGCTTCCCTGGAGCAAGAACACTAGCAACACGAAAGAATTTCCCAGAATTCCTGTCAAGCACACGATAAAGATGTACGGTGGAATAATGGAGTAGACTAGCTGCCACTCTGTTGAGTTGAAAGAATCCATATATGATGGAGTGACGGATGCATTTGGAGGCTGAAGTGTCGCCATCGACACGAGCTTTTCTGGCTGCATCTAGAAGATAAAAGAGCTGCGGAAGACAGATCTCGTTTACTTTGGGTTCAAATTTGAAAACTATTAATATCATGCCTTGAATTCATTTGAATCACATTGGCTACAAGTCATTTAAAAAAACTTTATTGTTGAATCTCATATAACTTTTTAAAAAATCTTTCAGGAAAACATACTTCTGATGTACATAAGTGTAAATTCTAGCTTAATGTGTCTTTCTGTGGTTCTGAACTGACATTACACTGAAATATATTGGTGTAGGATTTACTAATTTCACTCCGAAATTGCTAGTAAATTTCACAAATAATTGCTAAGAAATGGCACGTAACCCATTGAATTAAATATAAAATTAAGTTGAAAGACTGAAGTAGTATGTTCTTGTGTAAAAATAATCATTATTTATCATTTTTACTGAGTAGAAATTTGGTGTCTTATCCATTTTTGTCATTCAAACTCATATTTGCATCTTCTCAGGTACACAAATAAAATATATATTTTTTAGCAAGTGATTTATTTGTATTTTTTTTTATTTTTAAATTATTTATTGATTGATTTTGTCAATTATTTTTTTTTTTTTTTATTTATTTTTTTTTATCAGCATGTAAATCCCAATTTGGGAAACTGATTTACTGTTTAATAAAATGCACAAACAATTTACAAGCAAAACATTTCATGAAACTTTGTTTTTGTTTGAAATCAAACGAAATATCTTGAAAATGAAGACGAAAAGCATTGTATCTATGCCTGATCTAATGCAGTGAATGATGTTTAGCCTAATTGTGCGACAAAATCATCCAAGTACCGTACTTTTTGAAGCCACTTTAAATCATAAAATAATATACTTACCTTTACAGCAGGAGTAGTTTTCTTTGCGAGTGTTTTTCCGGTGGACTGATATTCCTCACTTTATCCTCCCGATCTTCTTGTTCTCGTCGAAGGAAAGGTCAGTGAGAGACGGAGAACAGCTCAGTCTATACGAACACATTCCTCCACAGTCATCGAGCTCCTGCTGGGGCAGAATCTGTTTATACTTCAGACTTCATCTTCCAGAGTTCAGCACACAAACACTGTTAACACACTGAAGAGAGATAGATGAAGACTTCAGAGAAATACAAACACAACGTCTGTGGGCCCAAACTCTGGATATTGTGCTTGATTCATTTGCGGATTGGTTTGTTTCCTTATTAGAAAGTATTACTTCACATAATAGAAAATAAAATGACACAAAGCTGTGCAGTTGCGATGTCAAGCATTGTTACATTATTCTAATCTATTTTTATAGGCCTACACGCAGTTTTTATGAGATCATATTAATTGAGAGAAATATTTGTACTTCTATAAATTAATAGATGGATGGACAAATAGATGGATAAATCAATTGACGGTCAGGTAGATTGATAGTTAGATGAATGATGGACGGATGGACAAATAGATAGATGGATAGATAGATGGAGGTATACACAAACCCGGCGAAACACGGAAGTAAAGCAGCGCCGCCATTACGTGCCTTTGCTGCTAAGGAAGTAGCGTTGGTCCCGTTGGCGGCTGTAGCAGATGTTAGCTGTACGAAATGTTATTTCTATGTAGTTTTTTTAGACGTATGCTTTCTAGTGATGCCGGGAAGAGCGTGTTGTGTGGTTGGCTGTTTTAACAACAAATAAAACCGTTTGTGAAATTCACAAACCTTTGTTGCGCATTGACTGCCCATGTTTATGGCCATACGGATAACACAGAGTTCCTGGTGCGGGCGGTAATGCACTCACTCTGTGTGTGTGTGTGTGTGTGTGTGTGTGTGTGAATTCTGTATGCTGGCAAATCTTCTAATTATTACAAAGTGATTATATAATGAAAGATTCATTGTGCAGTCAGCTTCATTGATAATAATAGAGATGTGTGAGATCGCGATGAACTGATGTCAGCTTTTTTAGGAATTATTAAGGGAGCGCATTTGCGCGCATTCAGTCATGCCAAACCATGCACGCAGTGGCCCGCTTGCTTTTATAACAGTGTGGTTTGTGTGTTAATGCTTTAATAACAAATAATTTATCAGGAGCATTTATGCTGATGTGTATGGTGGCGACACGTAGGCGAACTTGAAACGATTTGGAGGTACAGAAAAAAAGTCTATTTGCGGGCTTTTGCGGGCGGGAGAAAGTAACATAGAAAGAAGTTGCAGCTCTCAAGAGTCACGCATTGAGCGTGACAGTCACTCATTTCGGTCTTTTGTCACGCTCTCCCGCCACATATTGTATTTCTCACGCTGAAAAACTATTTATAATATGTAGGGCTGGGTAAAAAATATCGATTTCTCGATATTAATTGATTCTCATTTTTACGAACCGATATCGATTCTTAAATCTCAAGAATCGATTAGTCATCCTGTTTTCATTTGATGATCGCGTAGAACATTGTATCGTGCATCCCATCCAATAAATCGAAATAACAGCCCGTTCTCATCCTTTGGCGTCATATAGGTGACGCTATATGACAAAACGTCGAAATACTACGCACATGGCACCCTTTAGCGTGAATATAACACGCGAACCCAAGGCGTCATAAAGTTGACTGGCATCCTTTAGCGTGAATATGAGACGCAGACCCTACAACACACCTAAACCTACCCATCACTTCGCGTGTTATATTCACGCTAAAGGGTGCCATGTGCGTAGTATTTCGACGTTTTGTCATATAGCGTCACCTATATGACGCCAAAGGATGAGAATGCGTTGTAATACCAGTTACTCCGCCTTAATAATACCAGTTACAGCGCCAAATAAACATCAATGAGCATCTGAAAGTGTGTTAAAAGATAGAATACAACTTCGAAATCCGTATCATGTAATGTGATATCGCTCAATCAGTGTTTCATCCGTGGAAAGACGTCAGTTAAACAGCAAGTAAACAATGGCATGTACCGTCACATTTACCTCAGAAAAAACATTAAACTTAGTAACTTAGTCAGTTAGTCAGCTAGAAAAAATAACTCTAGAGAGGAGAATTTTGCTAAATATATGCATCATATTACATATTCATTATAATTTTTAATGTTCTTCAATATTTAATGCATGTTTGAATAAATCTGGCAAGTTTTTATGACAGCCACCATTTAAATGTTTATATTTCTTATAACTTTCTTATTATAAAAATAAATAAGTGTAATTTAAGTGTTTGTATAGCTTCAAATCAGTTAATTTTTACCTTCAAAATTATAGTAGGCTAATGAAGCCTAGTAGGCTACAACTGACTCCCATAGTTTACAGCATTAGTTAAGAGTTTTGTTTTCCTTGAAAAAATTTGCCATGTATTGTACCTGATATCCAAAATAATCAATATTGAATCGAATCGTAATCGAAATCGAATCGAATTGCAAGCTTGTGAATCGAAATCGAATCGAATTGTGAAATTCGTGTCAATACCCAGCCCTAATAATATGTAATATGCCGTAGCGCCCAACATTTTTTCTGTCCGCGCTGCTCTCACCATGGAACTGGCAGGAATCAAGCGCGTCTCGAGGAAGTTCATGCAGTCGTGTCCTCATATAGGCAAATTAACAGCTCGAGCGTGTGTGTTAAATGAAACTGCGCGTCGACTGCACCATTCATTCACACAGAACACGTAGGATTCGTATTTAAATAGTATTATTGCGGGGTAAAGTATTACAAAACAATGGTAGGGGAAACACTGAGTTATTTTTGCAACGTGTGAAGCTTAACATATTAGCAACACAGCTAGTAATGACAGCGTTCGGTTTTATTGTTGTCATCAATTAATACACGTCTTAATCACATTACATTTGGCTGACGCATTTTTACATTAATACATTATGTTGTCAATAAATTACCTTTATCAGTAAGTTTTGGCCACTACCTGACATCATCTACCCAATGTTCCCTTTCACCAGACATTTTCTTTCATGAGCAGGATCCGCTTTCATTGAAATGTCATTAGAGGGCACCCGGCAAGTGTCACACCGTCACCCTTTAGCAGGCACGCAGTAATGGCGGCAGGCAAGATGGCGGTGCCCGTAGAGTTCGCAGCGGATTTGTGTATAATGGGTAGATTGATTGGATGGATAGACAAACTGACAGATAGACAGACAGATGCATAGATAGAAGGATAGATGGATGGATT
The DNA here is from genome assembly GCA_030578255.1 of Tiaroga cobitis. Lineage (NCBI taxonomy): Eukaryota > Metazoa > Chordata > Actinopteri > Cypriniformes > Leuciscidae > Tiaroga > Tiaroga cobitis. The sequence continues at coordinate 3,002,942 of CM060607.1, forward strand.
TAGTGTTAGATAGATAGACAAACAGACAGACATCCAAGTACTTTTTGAAGCCACTTTGAATCATAAATAATATATGACTTTATACCTTTACACCAGGAGTAGTTTTCTTTGATAGACAGATAGACAGATAGACAGATAGATAGATAGATAGATAGATAGATAGATAGATAGATAGATAGATATAAGGATGGATAGATGGATGGACAGATAGAAGGATGGATTTAATGTTTTATAGAGTGGTATACAGTTTCAGCTATTCTACGCTGTAAAGTACTTTTGTAATGCAACTCTTCTACCAGCAGAGGTCGGTGTGAGATCTGCCTCAGATCAGTTTCTGCTGTGAGAGAGAGAGTGTGTGTGGAAGCTGATGCTGTGAGAGAGAGTGTGTGTGGAAGCTGATGCTGTGAGAGAGAGTGTGTGTGGAAGCTGATGCTGTGAGAGAGTGTGTGTGTGGAAGCTGATGCTGTGAGAGACAGTGTGTGTGTAAGCTGATGCTGTGAGAGAGAGTGTGTGTGGAAGCTGATGCTGTGAGAGACAGTGTGTGTGTAAGCTGATGCTGTGAGAGAGAGTGTGTGTGTGGAAGCTGATGCTGTGAGAGAGAGTGTGTGTGGAAGCTGATGCTGTGAGAGAGAGTGTGTGTGTGTGTGGAAGCTGATGCTGTGAGAGAGAGTGTGTGTGGAAGCTGATGCTGTGAGAGAGAGTGTGTGTGGAAGCTGATGCTGTGAGAGAGAGTGTGTGTGGAAGCTGATGCTGTGAGAGAGAGTGTGTGTGGAAGCTGATGCTGTGAGAGAAAGTGTGTGTGGAAGCTGATGCTGTGAGAGAGAGTGTGTGTGTGGAAGCTGATGCTGTGAGAGAGAGTGTGTGTGTGGAAGCTGATGCTGTGAGAGAGAGTGTGTGTGGAAGCTGATGCTGTGAGAGAGAGTGTGTGTGGAAGCTGATGCTGTGAGAGAGAGTGTGTGTGGAAGCTGATGCTGTGAGAGAAAGTGTGTGTGGAAGCTGATGCTGTGAGAGAGAGTGTGTGTGTGGAAGCTGATGCTGTGAGAGACAGTGTGTGTGGAAGCTGATGCTGTGAGAGAGAGTGTGTGTGGAAGCTGATGCTGTGAGAGAGAGTGTGTGGAAGCTGATGCTGTGAGAGAGAGTGTGTGTGTGGAAGCTGATGCTGTGTGAGAGAGAGAGAGTGTGTGTGGAAGCTGATGCTGTGAGAGAGAGTGTGTGTGTGGAAGCTGATGCTGTGTGAGAGAGAGAAAGTGTGTGTGGAAGCTGATGCTGTGAGAGAGAGTGTGTGTGGAAGCTGATGCTGTGAGAGAGAGTGTGTGTGTGGAAGCTGATGCTGTGAGAGAGAGTGTGTGTGGAAGCTGATGCTGTGAGAGAGAGTGTGTGTGTGGAAGCTGATGCTGGGAGAGAGAGTGTGTGTGGAAGCTGATGCTGTGAGAGAGAGAGAGAGTGTGTGTGGCAGCTGATGCTGTGAGAGAGAGTGTGTGTGTGGAAGCTGATGCTGTGAGAGAGAGTGTGTGTGGAAGCTGATGCTGTGAGAGACAGTGTGTGTGGAAGCTGATGCTGTGAGAGAGAGTGTGTGTGTGTGGAAGCTGATGCTGTGAGAGAGAGTGTGTGTGGAAGCTGATGCTGTGAGAGAGAGTGTGTGTGGAAGCTGATGCTGTGAGAGAGAGTGTGTGTGTGGAAGCTGATGCTGTGAGAGAGAGTGTGTGTGTGGAAGCTGATGCTGTGAGAGAGAGTGTGTGTGTGGAAGCTGATGCTGTGTGAGAGAGAGAGAGTGTGTGTGGAAGCTGATGCTGTGAGAGAGAGTGTGTGTGGAAGCTGATGCTGTGAGAGAGAGTGTGTGTGTGGAAGCTGATGCTGTGAGAGAGAGTGTGTGGAAGCTGATGCTGTGAGAGACAGTGTGTGTGGAAGCTGATGCTGTGAGAGAGAGTGTGTGTGGAAGCTGATGCTGTGAGAGAGAGTGTGTGTGGAAGCTGATGCTGTGAGAGAGAGTGTGTGTGGAAGCTGATGCTGTGAGAGAAAGTGTGTGTGGAAGCTGATGCTGTGAGAGAGAGTGTGTGTGGAAGCTGATGCTGTGAGAGAGAGTGTGTGTGGAAGCTGATGCTGTGAGAGAGAGTGTGTGTGTGGAAGCTGATGCTGTGAGAGAAAGTGTGTGTGGAAGCTGATGCTGTGAGAGAGAGTGTGTGTGTGGAAGCTGATGCTGTGAGAGACAGTGTGTGTGGAAGCTGATGCTGTGAGAGAGAGTGTGTGTGGAAGCTGATGCTGTGAGAGAGAGTGTGTGTGTGGAAGCTGATGCTGTGAGAGAGAGTGTGTGTGGAAGCTGATGCTGTGAGAGAGAGTGTGTGTGTGGAAGCTGATGCTGTGAGAGAGAGTGTGTGTGTGGAAGCTGATGCTGGGAGAGAGAGTGTGTGTGGAAGCTGATGCTGTGAGAGAGAGAGAGAGTGTGTGTGGCAGCTGATGCTGTGAGAGAGAGTGTGTGTGTGGAAGCTGATGCTGTGAGAGAGAGTGTGTGTGGAAGCTGATGCTGTGAGAGACAGTGTGTGTGGAAGCTGATGCTGTGAGAGAGAGTGTGTGTGTGTGGAAGCTGATGCTGTGAGAGAGAGTGTGTGTGGAAGCTGATGCTGTGAGAGAGAGTGTGTGTGGAAGCTGATGCTGTGAGAGAGAGTGTGTGTGTGGAAGCTGATGCTGTGAGAGAGAGTGTGTGTGTGGAAGCTGATGCTGTGAGAGAGAGTGTGTGTGTGGAAGCTGATGCTGTGTGAGAGAGAGAGAGTGTGTGTGGAAGCTGATGCTGTGAGAGAGAGTGTGTGTGGAAGCTGATGCTGTGAGAGAGAGTGTGTGTGTGGAAGCTGATGCTGTGAGAGAGAGTGTGTGGAAGCTGATGCTGTGAGAGACAGTGTGTGTGGAAGCTGATGCTGTGAGAGAGAGTGTGTGTGGAAGCTGATGCTGTGAGAGAGAGTGTGTGTGGAAGCTGATGCTGTGAGAGAGAGTGTGTGTGGAAGCTGATGCTGTGAGAGAAAGTGTGTGTGGAAGCTGATGCTGTGAGAGAGAGTGTGTGTGGAAGCTGATGCTGTGAGAGAGAGTGTGTGTGGAAGCTGATGCTGTGAGAGAGAGTGTGTGTGTGGAAGCTGATGCTGTGAGAGAAAGTGTGTGTGGAAGCTGATGCTGTGAGAGAGAGTGTGTGTGTGGAAGCTGATGCTGTGAGAGACAGTGTGTGTGGAAGCTGATGCTGTGAGAGAGAGTGTGTGTGGAAGCTGATGCTGTGAGAGAGAGTGTGTGTGTGGAAGCTGATGCTGTGAGAGAGAGTGTGTGTGGAAGCTGATGCTGTGAGAGAGAGTGTGTGTGTGGAAGCTGATGCTGTGAGAGAGAGTGTGTGTGGAAGCTGATGCTGTGAGAGAGAGTGTGTGTGGAAGCTGATGCTGTGAGAGAGAGTGTGTGTGGAAGCTGATGCTGTGAGAGAGAGTGTGTGTGTGGAAGCTGATGCTGTGAGAGAGAGTGTGTGTGGAAGCTGATGCTGTGAGAGACAGTGTGTGTGGAAGCTGATGCTGTGAGAGAGAGTGTGTGTGGAAGCTGATGCTGTGAGAGAGAGTGTGTGTGGAAGCTGATGCTGTGAGAGACAGTGTGTGTGGAAGCTGATGCTGTGAGAGAGAGTGTGTGTGGAAGCTGATGCTGTGAGAGAGAGTGTGTGTGGAAGCTGATGCTGTGAGAGAGAGTGTGTGTGGAAGCTGATGCTGTGAGAGAGAGTGTGTGTGTGGAAGCTGATGCTGTGAGAGAGTGTGTGTGTGGAAGCTGATGCTGTGAGAGAGAGTGTGTGTGGAAGCTGATGCTGTGAGAGAGTGTGTGTGTGGAAGCTGATGCTGTGAGAGAGAGTGTGTGTGGAAGCTGATGCTGTGAGAGAGAGTGTGTGTGTGGAAGCTGATGCTGTGAGAGAGTGTGTGTGTGGAAGCTGATGCTGTGAGAGAGAGTGTGTGTGGAAGCTGATGCTGTGAGAGAGAGTGTGTGTGTGGAAGCTGATGCTGTGAGAGAGTGTGTGTGTGGAAGCTGATGCTGTGAGAGAGAGTGTGTGTGTGGAAGCTGATGCTGTGAGAGAGTGTGTGTGTGGAAGCTGATGCTGTGAGAGAGAGTGTGTGTGGAAGCTGATGCTGTGAGAGAGAGTGTGGCCTCTGTTCAAATGATCCAGAATGAGAATTTATTTATTTATTTAAATTAACTGAAGGTATTTGACATGTTTTATATTTTTAGAAAAGAAATATGCCCACAAAAAAGGTAAAAATGCCTCTGAAAATCAATTCCAGGGGGGCATACAAATACTTTGAAGCACAGGAAATGCAGCCAAGAGATGTTATTTTTAAAGGCAGAGGTTTTGTTTAAAACACTATGATGAATTTATACCACTCTTTTACAAAAATATATTGTTTGAGGGAATGCTGACAGATTACAGTGCAGGCACACTGCTGTTACCGACCGCAGTATTCTTGAAAACATGTCTGAGGTATCACTGGGAAAACACTATTTAGGACGGTGTTATTCATAGACACACAAAGAGAAACGGGTGAAGAGTCATTACTGGAAAGTCTGTCGCACATTCTTTAATTTGACCAACCAGTCATTTTCTGACCCTGGAAACAGACGCTGGAAACAGACACATCATTGCTGGAGTGTCTGTCTGATACTTTACAGGAATTGCACAGACAAAAAGTTCCACGATAACACTGCTTTTAAAAACTAGCATCTACATTTATACATTTTGCCACATTTTTTTTTTTTTTTTGGTCAAACTTTAGTGTATAGGGTCCAATTCTCAGTATTTACTACGACTTTTGCCTCAATAAACTCCTAATTACTGCTTATTAATTATTATAATTAGTAAGGTATAGGCTAGTTGCTAAATTTAGGATTAAGGGATGTAGATTATGTTCATGCTGAATAAGGCATTAATATGTGCCTTATAAGTTCTAATAAACAGCCAATATCCTAGTAATATGCATGCAAAGCAACTGGTTAATGGTGAGAACTGGACACTAAACTAAAGTGTTACCCAGATTTTTTAGCATCCTACAGCATTAAAGAAATGTACACCGTTTTAAAATAAGTACCACCACATACATCAAAACTGACATATTTATCAAACATTTGCCTATGAATGAATATTGTATACATAATGGTCTTTATATGTTGTGAAGGTCTTTAAGGTTGATGAGAGCTGTGATCTTGTAGAACCGCTTGTCGAATCAGTTTTCTTCTCTGTAAAGGCCTAAATACTAGGGGTGTAACGGTACACAAAAATCACGGTTCGGTACGTACCTCGGTTTTAAAGTCACGGTTCGGTACGTTTTCGATACAGCAAAAAGAAAAAATGCCAGAGAAATGTCCTATTTGTTAAAAGAAAAAATATTTGTAAATAACTGCGAGTTTTCCTACATCTTGAAACTTTCAGGTTTATAAATGGGGGTCATCTTTGAAGGATGAACAAATAATGTTTTGGTCATCACATTAAAAATAACATTTAAATATATAAATTTATTTATATATTATTTGAGTTTTGAAGTGCTGGAAAAAGATGTGTGAAGTACTTGAAAGCATTTCACTATTCCAGCCAAACTGGTTACAGTGAGTGTTACTATATTAAATCCATGGTGAATGTTGCTGGTCTGTGGACGTAAAGTATTAGTTCATTCACGGCACAAAGTTTCTCCTGGTTTCCACGTCAGCGCTGTTTAATCTAATAGAGATCTACGGTTAATAACGGAGAAATGTGAATGCTTCTCACTAGATCTCACAGCGATGTTATTACTTCAGTGGCGAATTCAAATGTTTTCTTTACTGGATCTCTTAGCGCTGTGTTGTAACAGTGTCGCTTGATCGAGATCGGCTCGCGCTGCACAGATGTTGCTGGTCCGAACTGATAAACGATCCGTGAAGCACAATATAATGAGTAGCGCAGTTTCGTTCCGCTTTCATTACGCTTGCCATTTGATGTTGCGCAACGTTGTGGTGATCGCGCCAGCGCGAATTTTATCGGCAGGAAAAATGGTCCAAGGAATAGTTCGGTATGTATGCGTACCGAACCGGAAGCCTCGAACCGAGACGGTTCAATACTAATACATGTACCGTTACACCCCTACTAAATACACTACACGACTTCTGCCCTGATTTGCTGTCTAGATTAGTCAACAATAGTTGCTGAAAGTCTCCGCCAGTTTTCAGATTTTAGGCTATTTAGACTATGATTCCCTCCTGTCGGAGGATATCAACATTTTTTGGATATTTTGTGCCGATTTTAGAACATACATTGTAGTGTATCACGCGTCTACCAGTGTTGCAATAAAAAAGTAAATTAACACGTGTAATAAATTAGCCTCATTAATGTGACTCATCAGCACAGATACAACCACAGACTGCACCACTCAACTCTAATTTCCATTGTGATCTGTGGAGTCCATATACTGACCACATCTATTCACCCAAGACTGTTGGGCGCTTGACTCGTTTTCTGTTGTGATTCAGCACAGACTCGCCACTGCACTCATCTCCTCCACATCCATGTTCGTTTCATCTGTCATGTGTCTCCTCGCAATGAGCCGTACGTTTCTGTGCGAGTTCCGGAACAATTTAAAAGTCTGGTAGTGGGATCCTCAGTCGTTTAGTGTTTGATGCCCAGTTTTTCTCTGTAACCGTTTACAAAGTCAGCAAGTCTATGATGCCTAGTGTTTTAAAATCTGTCGTGTGATTCTAGCCTTAAATTGCTTTATCATCTCTTTGACTTTCTCAGACTTCTTCATCTGTCTGTTTTTGTCTGATATTTAACATGCATTACACAGACAAAAAGTGGGTTGCACTTTATTTTACAGTATGTGCACTAACGTGTATAAGGTAACTACATGGGGTAAGGTTAAATTTTGGGGCAGGTTTAGGGTTAGTACCTAGTTATTACCCAGCTATTGTAATTACTATAAGTACATAGTATGTACATGGGAAACAGGACTGTAAAATTAAGTGCCATGATATTATCATGTTTTTTGAATAAGTACCAAAGTAGTGCCTTTGTATTGTTTTATGTATTTTCTTAGGATTACACTGCTTTTAAATACTACTGTTCATTTTGCAGATGCTTTTATCCAAAGTGACATGCAAACATCTATGCAACCTGGGAGTTTTTGGTGTAATTGTGAGTTTGATTGCAATTTGATTTGGCAGTATTTTAATATTGTCCTTCCATTAATTTCAGAGCTTATTGACTTTTAGCATCAGCACGACTTCAACATAAAAAAAAAACATCCTTCAAAAAAACACCACCATTTCAAAACATAAAATGAAAAATACACACCTTTTAAAATGAGTAATCGCATAACCTTTAAAAAAACGGTGTTGATTTACTTAAACATTTTCACTAAAAAGTTCACAAATAATTACAATGTAACCGTTGCATTAAATGTGAAATTTTGAAGTAGAACAACTAAAATGGTACATACTCCAATAATGTTATATTTACAACTTCAAAAGATATTTTTTTACAGTATACATAAAAACGTACATATTAAACAAACATTATATATTATAATTACCTATGAACATTGTACACATAATTGTCCTAAAATGTTGTGAATGTCTTTAAGGTTGATGAGAGCTGTGATCTTGTAGAACCGCTTGTTGAATCCGCTTTTCTCTCTGTAAGTTGCTTTATCAGCTCTTTGACTTTCTTCCTGAAGTTCTTGCCCACGATCACGTAGAGTATCGGGTTCAACACGCTGTTGCTCAAAGCCAAGTAGGTGAATATCTGATTAGAGACGTCGAGACCGGATTCAAAGTCGCATCCGCCGAGGAGGCCGAAGCGCACCAGGATATCCATGAGGGTCACGAGGTGGAACGGCACCCAACACAAGAGAAACACCAACAGCACGACCAGAACCAGGATGGTGGCTTTCCTTTCCGTGTTTTCTGCGTTAAAGCGGTCGACGACTTGCTTGCTCAGGGCTCGAATGATCTTTAGCGTGCAGTAGGTGATCACCAAAATTGGGATGATGAAGCCGAGCAAAATGAGAAGGATGTCGCAAACGAGGCTGACCTCTTGACTCGGATAGTTCAGAATACAAGCCGTGACGTTCAGCTCCGGGATGAATTGAGTATCCCGGAAATGAAGCGTTGGGATGCTGAGGATTAATCCGAAACACCAAACGGCGATGCAGTTGAGCTTGGCGTATCGTGGTCGTCTCATTCTACCGCGAGACATGGCATGAACGAGTGCAACGTAACGATCTGCGCTGACCAACACTAGTAAGTAAATACTGCAAAACATGTTCATTCTGATGCCTGCGTTGACCAAACGGCACATAACCGACCCAAATCGCCATTCAAAACCATTGGCGATGTTGATCGCCCAGAACGGCAGACACAAAACCAACAGGAGGTCGGCGGCCGCCAGGTTCCCCAGGTAGATTTCTGCCACCGTACATGCTTTCTTATGCAGGCCGAAGACCAGCAGGACGAAGATGTTTCCCAGAATTCCCAGCACGCAGATGATGAACATGTAAGCAGGCTGCATGATGTACAACCAGTCCCACACTTCCCAATGCGGACACTGGGTGTCATTGGTGAGGTTGTTCCTTGGGATGGTCGTAGGAATTGTAGAAAGGATTGATAATGTTGTTGCTTTTATGTCGTGCTCCATGTTTCTGTGAAGAGAAGAGATGTTAAGCGTCAGTTTTTAAATTTAAATGAATAATTCGTTACATTTATATAGTGCTTTTCTGGGTACTCAAAGCACTATATATGGAAGGGGGAATCTCCTCAACCACCAGCAATGTGCAGCATCCACCTGGATGATGCGACGGCAGCCACAGTGCGCCAGGACGCCCACCACACACCAGCTTACTGGTGGAGAGGAGACAGTGATGAAGCCAATCAGTATATGGGGATGATTAGGAGGCCATGATGGACAGAGGCCAAGGGGCAAATTTAACCAGGATCCCGGTGTTACACCCCTACTCTTTTTCGAAGGATATCCTGGGATTTTTAATGACCACAGAGAGTCAGGACCTTGGTTTAATGTCTCATCCGAAGGACGGTGCTCTTTGACAGTATAGTGTCCCCGTCACTATACTGGGGCGTTAGGACCCACACAGAGCACAGGGTGAGCGCCCCCTGCTGGCCTCACTAACACCTCTCCCAGCAGCAACCTGGTTTTCTCAGGAGTCTCCCATCCCAGGTACTGACCAGGCTCAACCCTGCTTGGCTTCAGTGGGCAACCAGTCTTGGGGTACAGGGTGATATGGCAGCTGGATGGAATAATATTAAATGGAATAATATGACTTTTTCTTATTATTATCAATGTTAAAAATGGTTGTGCTGCGCAACATTTTTATGAAATGATACACACCATTCAAAAGTTTTAAAGGAGGATTTAAAGAAAGATTTTAGGAAAGTAATGGTTTTATATGACAGGGATGCATTAAATTGACCTTAAGCAACATTTCTTTATGTTACAAAAGATTTGAAATGTACATTTTCTATTTATCAAAGAATCCTGGGAAAAAATTAATCATGGTTTCCCCAAAAAATATTTAGTTGTTTTCAATATTGATGATAATAAGAAATGCTTGTAATGTAAAATACATTCAAAAATAATTAGAAAATTATAATAAATTTAGAAAATAGTTATTTTTAATTGTATTAAACTACAGGGCTGTTGAATGCTTGAATCTGATTGGCTGACAAACATTCTAAGGTGGGCAATTATTTTCAGCGAAACGCATGGTAAGTTCAAGTTCATTTATTTATATAGCACATTTAAACAGCGGCTTAGACAGACCAAAGTGCTTTACAGAACACACAAATAAGAAAAGTAAAAACAGCAAAACAACTCATATAACACATAAAAAGCAGCAAAGCTAAGAGTAGCCTTGGCAGAGACTCAATTGTAAAATAATAAAATAATTAAAAATAGAGATCAATATGCTACAGAAAATAGGTAGGTTTTTACCAAAGACTTAAAGATAGAAAGGTTGGGGGCCGTTCGGATCTCCAGGGGCAGGGTGTTCCACAGACAAGGCCCTGCTACTGCAAAAGCACGCTCTCCTCTACGCTTAAGTCTGACACGAGGGACTACCAGCAGAGCCTGGTCGTGAGACCTTAGGCTTCTGGACGGAGTATAGGGATGAATACGTTCGGAAAGATAGACTGAAGCTAAGTTATGTAAAGATTTGAAAACAAATAGGAGGATTTTAAAATCTATTCTCTGCCGGACTGGCAGCCAGTGTAATGATTTAAGAATTGAAGAGATATGGTCATATTTGCGACAGTTGAGAATAAGTCTAGCCGCGGCGTTTTGGACCAACTGAAGACGGGCAATTTGAGAAACTGATATCCCACAATAAAGTGAATTGCAGTAGTCTAGCCTACACGTGATGAATGCATGAACTGCCATTTCCAGAGTTATCGGAGTAAGAAAGCCTTTGATTTTAGATAGTAAACGAAGTTGGTAGAAACCGGAGCTGATGACAGCTGATATGTGTTTGTCAAATTTTAAAGTCTGGTCAACAAGAACACCCAAGTTCCGCAGTCCTGTAGACTTAAAGGGAGATAGGCTCCCCAAGTCTGGGTTTATACACTGAGACCTTTCACTCGGGCTGAAAACAATGACCTCGGTCTTATCATTTTTTAGAGAGAGGAAGTTTTGAGCCAGCTATGCCTTCACCTCCTCTAGGCATAGCAGAAGAGAGTTTAACGCTGCAGGGTCATTTCTCTTGAATGGAATGTAAATTTGGGTGTCCGCATACAAATGAAATGATACATACGAATGTCCGCATACAAATGAAATGATACACTGTGTTTCCTTAAGATATCGCCCAACGGTAGCATGTATAGAGAAAATAAAGAGGGAGCCAAAATGGAGCCCTGGGGAAGACCACAGGTTAGAGGGGCCATGGAGCTGGGGAAATTACCCATCTTAACTAAAAACTTTCTGTCAGAAAGGTACGACCGAAACCATGACAAGACAGAAGCTTTTAGGCCCACCTCAGTCTCAAGTCTAGCTAACAGAGTAGGGTGGTCAACAGTGTCAAAAGCTGCCGAAAGGTCTAAGAGAACTAGAACCACAGAATCACCAGAATCAGTGGAGATAAAAATGTCGTTTAACACTCGCAGAAGGGCGGACTTGGTGCTGTGGGCAGTTCTGAACCCAGATGGAAAAGCCTCATAGATACAGTTATTTAAAAGAAAGTGCTGGAGTTGATTAAACACGATTTTCTCCAATAACTTGGAAATGAAAGGCAAGACAGAAATGGGACGATAATTTTGTAAAATAGAGGGATCCAGTGAAGGCTTCTTGAGCAAAGGAGTGACCGTAGCCACTTTGAGATTAGCTGGAACAGAGCCCATGTTGAGACACTTGTTAAAAAGAGATACCAAACCAGCAGGTTCCAGAGAACAAAGTAGTTCCAGCAGGTCTCGAAGTAGTTAAAGTAGTCTTCAGCAGGTGTAGCTAATCAGGGAAATAAAAAAATACAAGCCAGTGGTATTATGTCAACACATCTGAAAATCCTGCTCTAAGATGTTTCCTAAGCCTCCATGGAGCTGTTCGTCAACTTTATTGTGATTGTGGCACAAATTTTGTAGGAGCTTGAAATGAACTCCGAGAAGCTCTTAAAGAATGTGACGCAAAAACACTGGAGGCATTTCTTACTGAAAAGCAGTGTAAGTTCGTCTTTAATGCTGCTTCAGCTAGTCACTCTGGTGGTGTCTGGGAACGCCAAATCAGGACTGTGCGAAATGTGCTGAATGCCACGCTTTCTCGGTGCTCAGGCAGACTTGATGACTCTTCTCTTAGAACATTGTTTTACGAAGCGATGGCTATCGTTAACAGTCGACCATTAACAGTAGATGGAATAAATGACAAGTCGCTGGAACCCATAACATCAAACCATCTTATCCTAATGAAATCTAAGATCGCTCTTCCTCCTCCTGGGAACTTTCTGAAGGAAGACATGTATTCTACAAAAAGGTGGCGAAGAGTCCAGTACTTAATTGAACAGTTCTGGAGTCGTTGGAAAAGAGATTATCTCCTGAATATTTCCACACGACACGTACCTCAATGTAATCTCGAAGTTAATGACATAGTCATCATCAAAGAGGATATGCTGCCAAGGTACCAGTGGCAGTTAGGTAGAGTAGTTGAGGTCATTCACTGGAGCGATGGCTTAGTCCGACGAGTTAAAGTTCAAACAGGAGAACGAAAACTAAAGACTAAGTTAGGGCATCACTCTAAACCTTCAATTATTGAGCGACCAATTAAAAAATTAGTGGTTCTACTTGAGAGCGAGTGATTCATTGATGAAGGTGACACTTGCATTAGACAATTAGGTTAAACATAAGGTTTACAATTATTTTTGTATTTTGTGGTGTGTTATGTGTTGAAAAAGGTCGTTGAAGTTTGAAATCATGTATGATATTTGTATGTTTTTGTTTTGTGTTAATTTATCATAACTTGATTGGTGGGAGTGTAATGGCCTTCCCCTTTCATTTGTTTGGCTTGGCGTCACCACTAGATGACGAAATAAACATATTGGATATAAGAGAAAGGAAACAGAGTAAGAGTATTTCACGTTGTTTGAATTGTTTCACGTTTCAAGCAGACAAACTCGAGAAACTGGTTTAAGCTTTAGTATCCCTTTGGCAAGCAGAGCAAGGTATGTTTAGTTTGTTTTTTCATGTATTTCTTTGGTACGATTTGTTGATTCATTTGAACAATGTTAAATATGTGAAGTGAACGTTTGTTTATAGTGTGAAAGTCATTTGAGTTTATTTTTCACTTTGATATATATGTATTGTTTCTTTTGTTTTCTTTGTAGCTTTATGCTGCCACCTTGCTGTGATGCGTTTGTTATGGTGCTATGAAGTCAATCAAATGTGTAAACAGTGTTGTGATTCATGGAGAACATTTGCAACAAAAAATTGAGAAACGAATACTTCAGCAATAAAGTTTATTCCATCTGAGTAAAATAAATCGAAGGCACCCGTCAAAAACTCTCTGCCCCTTTTCTTCGAAGCTGACGGGCCGCTAAGTAGTCCTGAAAACTACTTTTCCACTCCTCCCACCGTAGGAATAAGTCATCAGGAAGAGGATCTTTCCATCCAATAATTCTACGGCACAACTCCTGTAAAATGCACTTTCCTTTTAAAAGGAAAGGAGCAACAAACCCAATAGGGTCGAACAAGGAAGCAACAATTGAAAAAATACCGCAACGTGTTACAGGCTGGTCTTTCAGTTTGATGTCAAAACTGAATGTGTCATCTTTCGTAGACCACTGAATGCCAAGAACGTATCCTGTTATTTCAGGAGTCAGGTTAAGAGGTTTAGTAGTTATTGCCCACTCTGAGGAATTCACACAATGAAGAACTTCATTCTTATTTGAATTAAACTTATGAAGGCATAACCCTCCATGTTTGCACAAGGTTTGAGCTTTGACAATCAACTCCTTTGCTTCCTGGATCAATGGGACAGAAATCAAGCCGTCATCAACATAAAAGTTCTTCTTCAGACTTATACTGCTCTCCAGGGTATTTCAGTCCAAAGTTGGCACATTCAAGAGATGAAGCGGCACCGAAAAGGTGTACAGTAATTCTATATTCTTGGGGTTCTCTTTCCAAATCTCCATTTTCCCACCATAAGAATCTCAAGTAGTTAATGGAACATCCTTTCGATATCACGTCACAGCAACAGCTTCCTTCCTGAACCGGCAAAGTACTCCCACCAAAGAATTGATCAAGTCTGGACCAGTGAGAAGAGTGTCATTAGGAGAAATGCCACCAAATTTTGCAGAGCAATCAAATACCACCCTCAACTTGTCTGGCTTGTGAGGGTGGTAAACGCCATGATGGGGTACCACACTGTTTCTCCATCCGATGTAATAGGAGCTATCTCTGCATCTCCCTTGCTGAACATTTCTTCCATGAAGGCCTTATAATTATCACAATACTGTTGGTTTGACTTCAGCTTCTTCTTTAAGTGCTGCAAACGTACCATAGCAGGCTTATTGTTATTAGGTAGTGAAGGAGGACTGATGCTCTTGAAAGAAGGGGCAGTTGAAAATGTTTGATGTTATCACTAAGAAGATGTATAAAACGGACGTCTTCCTGGGACACATATTTGTCCTCATAACCCTTCTCATTGAAGTCTGACTCTAATACCTTTAAGACATCATTAGCTGAAGGAACTAACAATTCTTTCACTGAGACTCGATGAATGAAACTTTGACTTCCTTGTCTGTCCAGGTGGGGATTACAAATGCCAATGATACTCCAACCCAGCTCTGTTTTCAATGCCGATAATGACCTCTAAAGGAGCTAATGCTGAAGGACAATCATACCGATCAACAATCCTATATCACAGCTCTGGAGGGTTGGCAACTCATTGGCAATGTGCTTGAGGTGAGGCCATTGCAACGCAGTCTTTCTAGTTGGAATATAAGCTTTGTCCACAGGAATAAAATCACAATTATAGGTTTGCTGTACTGTAATCCATTTCCCACCTTGGAGTCCTCGAACTCGCAGGCCACTAACCTTATTACTTGCAGTGACTTTATCTGTGGTCGTCATAGTACGAAGGTTAGTGGCCTACGAGTTTGAGGACTCCAAGGTTGGAAATGTATTGAAGTACAGCAAGTCTATACTTAGGACTTTTGTCAGGTTAAGAGGTTTAGTAGTTATTGCCCACTCTGAGGAATTCAAATAAGAATTAATTTCTTCATTGTGTGAATACCTCAGAGTGGGCAATAACTACTAAACCTCTTAACCCGACTCATGAAATAACAGGATACGTTCTTGGCATTCAGTGGTCTACGAAAGATGACACATTCAGTTTTGAAATCAAACTGAAAGACCAGCCTGTAACACGTTGCGGTATTTCGTCAATTGTTGCTTCCTTTTTCGACCCTATTGGGTTTGTTGCTCCTTTCCTTTTGAAAGGAAAGTGCATTTTACAGGAGTTGTGCCGTACAAATATTGGATGGGAAGATCCCCTTCCTGATGACTTATTCCTACGGTGGGAGGAGTGGAAAAGTAGTTTTCAGCATCCATGATTCAGTCTGTTTCATCTCTGCTAGCATTCTTGCTTCGTTCAGCTTCCAGTCATTTTCCATCTCAAGTAATCTGGCCTGCTGATTGTGAATTTCTTGCATAGCCTTCGCTTACTCTACTTTGGCTGCGAGTTCTGCTTCTGCGTCGGCTCGCTTACTGGAAGATTTTGGAAGAGGTCTCCGATGTTGTTAGGCTTTCTGAAGTTTGTGATGATTCTGAGATGATGGTATCGGTATTGGTGCAACCAAAGACGGATGCATACTCATCTTTAATTAATATCTGCCTTACTCTTTCTTTCACAATTTCTTTTTTATGGATCTGATCAACAGTTTCTATTCGTTTGCTCACCAAATCTGAAATTTCTGCAGTCAGTATGGCACAGACATCTACTCTTTTAACAATCTCTGCAGTTGTTGTTTGATTGCGCAATAAGGGAGCATAATTCTGGGTGACCTCATCATGTCTAGTTTGAATGTCCTTTTAAAATTGGTTCAAGCTCTTCTTATGTGCATAAAGCTTTCAATTTAGACCTAGTTTCCTTAGCTGTCTGCTTCCAGGAGTCATAAGCTTTGTTAAAAACTTTCTCTTGCTTCCTTGTCTCCTGTTTATGCATCTCTAGGCCTTTCTCTGTACGATTTCTTTTTTTCGAGAACTTGATCTGATTTGAAACTGTTGCATTTCTATAGAAATATTTAAATCCTTATCAGGGACTAACTTTTGACTTGCTTGCGCTGCCATTTGCTCAACTGTGTCTTACATTTGGTCTGTCTAAAAACTTAAGAGGGCAATAAATTACTCATATCAGACATCTCTAATTTAGACACTCAAATAATCAGCAATGGGAATAAGTCAAATTGTATATGCAACACAATCATAAATTCTTTGACATTTAACATTTTACACTTGTTTGAAACGTATACCATAAATATAAACCCAGCAACAACCTATGGCAGTCAATACCTTGTAAAACGAATACTCAAATCAATAACTTCAAATTCATGAATCAAGATTACACAACTCATTCAACTTCATGTCTTGAAACTTCAATCCTTTGTAAAATTCAAAATATTTATAAACATCTAAAGTGTCTTTAATTGTAAAAGTTTCAACTTACACAGTCCAGGAAGCTGTATTTTTAAAAGCTTTTAGATGTAAAGAACCAGTGTTGGACGCGCACTCATGCGGTGAAACAACAGCAACACGATGAAAACCTCATGTTTAGCAGCGAGTTTTACTGTAGCGGCCCGTCAGCTTCGAAGAAAAGAGGCAGAGAGTTTTTGACGGGTAACTTCGATTTATTGTACTCAAATGCAATAAACTTTATTGCTGAAGTATTCATTTCTCAATTCTTTGTTGCAAATGTTCTCCATGAATCACAACACTGTTTACACATTTGATTGACTTCATAGTACCATAACAATCGCATCACAGCACGGTGGCAGCATAAAGCTACAAAGAAAACAAAAGAAACAATACATAAATATCAAAGCAAATAAAACTCAAATGACATTCACAATATAAACAAACATTCACTTCCCATATTTAACATTGTTCAAATGAATCAACAAATCGTACCAAAGGAATACATGAAAAACAAACTAAACATACCTTGCTCTGCTTGCCAAAGGGATACTAAAGCTTAAACCAGTTTCTCGAGTTAGTCTGCTTGTTAGCTCAAGAACAAACATGAAATACGGTACTCTTGCTCTGTTTCCTTTCCCTTATATTAACCACTTGTTCTATTCCGTCTATATGGAAATGTGCAAAAGTTACTCCACTGTTCAAAGGTGGAGACTCATCTGATGTCAATAATTATCGGCCAATTTCTATTATTTGTGCTATTGCAAAATTTTTTGAGAAATTAATATTTAATCAGCTATCAGCTTTTATTAATTCGTTTCACATTTTATCTCCGTTACAGTCAGGCTTTAGACCTAATTTTTCCACTACGACTGCTCTGTAAAAATTTACGAATGATGTGTTCTCGTCCATTGACAAAGGCCAAGCAACAGGTGCCATTTTCATAGATTTTTCTAAGGCCTTTGATATGGTTAATCATTATCTTCTTCTTGATAAGTTGTATACTATTGGTTTAACTAGAGATGTTCTTCTCTGGTTTAATGCTTATCTTCACAACAGACGTCAATGTGTTGTTTTTTCAAGGTTTTCAGTCAGATTATGTAATTGCTGAAAAAGGTGTTCCACAAGGTTCCTCTCTTGGACCATTACTTTTTTCTATTTTTATTAATGATTTACCTCAGATATGTTTAAACTGTTCGGTGCATCTTTATGCCGATGACACTGTAATCTATACCTCTAACTCTGATCTGTCACAAATTCAGAACTCTTTACAACTCGACTTTAATTTGGTTCAAGAATGGTGTCATAACAATATGCTTACATTAAATAAGAGGAAATCTTGCTGTATGATGTTTGGGTTGCGTCGTTGTCTCTCGAACACTTTTGATTTGAATATTATTGCTGATGATGGCTTATCTCTTGAGAATGTCAATGCATTTAAATATCTGGGGCTTTGGATCGACTCAGAACTCTCTTTTAAGCCCCATATAGATTATATTATTAAAAGAACTTACACTCCCTGCGCTTACTTTATTGCTCAATTAACTGCTTTACATTTCAAGACAGGAAAAGAATTGTTTCTCAGTTAATATTTCCTCTTATCGACTATGCTGATACTGTTTACCAAAATACCTATGATATTTATCTTAAGCCTCTTAATGTTGTTTATAATTCTTTGTGCAGATTTGTGTTAAGGTGTCCATATCGTACTCATCATTGCCATATGTACGAGTTGCTGAATTGGTTGCATCCTAAATCCAGAAGACAATTTCATTGTTTTTTGTTTATCTTTAAATGTGTTTACTTTGTTTGTCCTTCTTATTTGAATGAACTGTTGATTCCATATAGATCTCCCTACTCTCTTAGACATTCGCAATATCCTTTTTTCTTTGTTCCAAAAACTGTTAGTGTAGTTGGACGTAGGTCATTTCTGTATAAATCCCCTTTTGACTGGAATAATCTTCCTGTTTCTCTGAGATCTATTACCTCTCTTAATCACTTTAGATCATGCCTATTCTTTTATCTTAAAATAACTTGTCTATGTTTCTGATTTTACTTGAGATTCATTTGAGGATCTTTTGCTTTTATTATGTGACTCTATGTGGATGCTGTATGATGCTGAGATTTTGTACTGAAACTGTGCTGCTGGTGTGGGAAGCCCACAAGAGTGTGGGAAGCAGGTTGAGCTTTTGTTTTTGTTTTTGTAGTTTTGTTTGTATTGTTGTTTTGTTTTATGTTGTCTGTGTTGTATATTGCTTATGTTTTTAGGACCCCCTTGAAAATGAGATGTTACATCTCAAGGGGCTATCCTTTCAATAAATTCAATAAATATCCAATATGTTTATTTCGCCATCTAGTGGTGCGCCAAGCGGTGCGCCTAATAATAAATCTTATTTGTTTGGTAAAGCAATAGTTCACTTGAAATTTTTTACACAAAATTGAAAAGGCTGTCAGCATTTTCTCACCCTCATGTCATTCCAAACTCATATGTCTTGCTTTCATTGTGGAAGGAAATGAACAAACTTAGGCTAAAACATTGACTTATTTTTCCTTCATGGGTCAGTAGTCAGAAGATTGAATCTTTTTAGTCAGACTAATTGCTGTTAACCATGACTAAGCAACAATGAATAGTCTGTGATTAGATAAGCTGTTTAGGTGTTTACTTTTTTTTTTCTTCTGTGTTTTGTTTATGTATTTTTATCCCAGGATTTGAATTATTGGACTGTCTGAACCTAATGATTAAGTCTCTAACTAATATACTCTGTCCACCGTTCAAAGGTTTGTAGTTGGTAAGATTTTTTTAATGTTTTTGAAAGTAAAAAAAAATAAAAATTGTAGTATTGTGAGATATTTGTACAATTTAAAATGGCTGTCATGGTGAATATATTGTAAAATGTAATTCATTTCTGTGATCAAAGCTGAATTTTCAGCATCATTACTCCAGTCTTCAGAAATCATCCTTCAGAAATCATTATAAATATATGCTGATTATTAACAATGTTGAAAACAGTTGTCCTGCTTCATATTAAGGATTCATTGATGAATAAAAAGTTCAAGGTTCAAACATTTTTGAAGAACTAAAAAATGGTCAAGAGTGCATATGCTAGTTTTAATATAGACCCTCACAAACACAAGTTAGTGTTCATCAACTGAGTAGTTCACCATATATAGTACTAACAGTCACCCGCTTGAGTACCGTATTCTTGATTTACATGATTACATATATCACAGGAAAAAACATTTGAAAAAGTACATGAATTGACATTTTAAAAAGCTGTAGATATCCTTGCATTGATACTTTCCAGACGTTCAGACCAACCATCACATAAACCTGACAATAATGTACCGTACATGTTTTAATTTCTAACTAGAAGTTTAGAAAAGTCACATATGTAATGAAGCTTCAAACAGCACAATTAAAAATGCCAACCCATCTATTTCTTTTGCCTTTTGTTTTGCCTGTTTTTGTACTTCTGTAGAAGCAGAACATGTTGTTCCTGGAAAATCCTTTGAGCGAACATGCTTTATTAATTTCTTTCAAAACTGCTCTAAATCAAAGGAATTTAAGATATACCACGTCTAATGCACATTCAGTTGAAAATGACATGTTGTTTGTGGTCTTGTAAATGAATCCGTGCAGTACGTACCTCAACTCCTCCAGAAAGCAGATCCAGATGTGTGTGTTCTGCTGCGGGTGTGCTGTTTCTCTGGCGAACGCTCGGCACGGCCTGACTCTTAAACGAGTGTGAGCTCCACATTACTCTGATGTCAGACCTGCTCTCCACCCTCCTGCTTTTTTCCTTCTGTTCTTTTACTGGAATACTCAGAAACGGCCGTCTGGATTTAAATAAATAAAGCGGATTTCCCTCTATTGGTCAAGACCGTCAGAAGGGTCCTGGGGTGTCTGTGACCCCTCAACTCTTTCTTTAATGTTCATTAGTCAGATTTAATGCTCCTTATTAGAAAAATGTGGTCGTGACCTTGTGAAAGTGTGTTTACAAATACAACAACATCCCAGCTGCTGCTGACATCATTATGGGGGTGTTTTTGTGCTGTTTGCCTTTTTTTTCCTTTACACTTTTGCATTGAGTTTTACGAAACAAACACCATCAAATTTTATTCAGACCATGTAAATATCTAATTTTTTTTCTTGCTTATGAGCACAATAAAGATGATCTTAATCTTAATATCAGTTCTTTAAATCTGACCATAATATGGTGTCTAGAAGATTGCTATGTGAACTTTATTGTCTTCGAAAATGAAAGCTCAGCTCTGATGGGAAGAGTTTCTGTGTTTGTTTTGAGCGGAGGTCTGAATCTAATAAGATTCAGTGTTTATTTGAATCAACTCCAAGACATTTCCATTTAAAAAAACACAATGGAGGGAAGAGTACACCACAAAACTATTATTGAGGCCGAGCTGTTATTTATGAACCTCAAGATTAAAATCACTTCTCAAAAGTGTCTCATAGGCCCAAATGAGAGCATCATTTGGCTCTTACTGAACACTTACTGTACGATGTTAGTGGTTTTATTGCTCTGTTGAGGATATGCAGCCTCCGCACATTCACTAATGTAAATCACACTAATGTGTCTCTGATAGTGGTTCAAAACATGTGCTTTTAAATTAAATACAATTAGCTGTGTTCAGAATAGCACTGCATACTGTCTACTATAGTTCCTACTATACATAATGCAATGATAAACATTCAAACTGTAGTATAAGCCAATGTTTGTTAAAAAAGATTTTTTACTGTTTTTAAAAGAAGTCTCTTCAAGGCTGCATTTATTAGATGAAAAACAACAGTGACATTTTATTACCATTTAAAATAACGGTTGTCTATATGAATATATTGTAAAGTCAAGTCACCTTCATTTATATAGCGCTTTTAACAATATAGACGGTTTCAAAGCAGCTTTACAGTGATAATAGGAAATTAAAGTAACAGAGATTGTTTTGGCTTTACAGCAGCTCTCGAATTAAGTTATTGTCCAGATAAATTAAGTTTTGATTGATTCACTTCCGTTCCAAAGATCATTAGCTATTAATGGCCGCGAACACGACACCGTTCTAACAGAAAACCTTTAATGCGATCCGTCCGCTCATACGCACAATAACGGCCTGCAAAC
The DNA here is from genome assembly GCA_030578255.1 of Tiaroga cobitis. Taxonomy (NCBI): domain Eukaryota; kingdom Metazoa; phylum Chordata; class Actinopteri; order Cypriniformes; family Leuciscidae; genus Tiaroga; species Tiaroga cobitis. The sequence goes on from CM060607.1 coordinate 3,024,217, forward strand.
CTTGAAATAGCTCCTAAGATGCAAGCCTTGATTTATTTAAAAAAAATAATAATTATCTCTGCGCAAGCTTTAAAAACGCAAATCTGGGAAAACGCTGATGGCGTGCACATGCATATTACGTGTTTAGTCTATCCGCATTTGGGTATATATGTGCACAGCCGTGTAGTCTTTCTTTACAAATTACTTGTCTGGCCTTAAAAATTTATACTACAGAATTATTTATCGCTTCTGCGTAGCTATGTGAACCGGAACTATTTTGACAACGTTTTATCTGTACAGAGGTGAAGGGAAGGCGAAGAGGGCCTTCAGGGGAGACACTAGTGGACACTTCAGGACTGTGTTGTCGTCGTGTGCAGGCGCAGGTCCTTCATCAGATCTGGAGTGTGTGTGTGTGTGTGTGTTTGTTTTATTCCTGTGATCAAAGCTGAATTTTCCGCATCATTACTCCAGTCTTCAGTGTCACATGATCCTTCAGAAATCACTCTAATATGCTGATTTTCATTTTATGATTATTATCAATGTTGAAACAGTTGAGCTGCTTCACTTTTGTGTGGAAACCCTGATAATTTACCCTGATATTTTTTTTTTTAGGATTCTTTGATGAACAAAGTTCAAAAGAACAGCATACATTTGAAATAGAAATCTGGGCTGTCACTAATGATTATATTGGTAATCGAGTAATCTGTCGAGTAATTATTACTTAAAAAATAGCCTTTAAAATTATTTAAAATAGATGTATAGCAACAATGACGCAATAATTGTTTCAAATAAAGTATCAAAAACAAGTAACCATATGGTTTTATTTATCAACTGTTAATACATAACGTAATATACATAATATAAACAATCAACTTGTATTATGTGATTGTTGTTGTTACACATTGCAGCAGATCAAATCCTTGTTTAATATTGGCCAAACAACATTTAATTCAAATGTCCATTATTAGTTATTTAACAACTTACCGTAGAAATGCTACAGTGAGGGTTTAAACTTTTATTTTAAAATCTCAAAAAAGTAACAATACCCATATTTATATATCGATGTATTCTCCTGTTTTGACATCGGTTTATAAATGATTTACGTTACAAATCTGATGAAATGGCGTATGTTGCGTTCCCAGATAAATGTAATAAGCAAACCATGTTCACTCCATACTCAGAGATGGAGTTTGAGACGCTCCACGCATGAAAATAACAGCGCAACACTTCTCCATGCGCGTCAGACTTTATATGCGTTCCCAAATGCACATTATTTAAAACCCAAACGACTGCATTTACTGTGAACGGAGCCGCTCTGAGAAACATGTAACCCGCATGCATGTAAATATTAAACCCGCAGTGCATATATTTATTTAATTAAATTGCAGACTTTGTGATTTCACAATATCACTATGCTATATCATGATTTTTAAATGGTTTAAATAGAATGTGCAAACTTATAAAACACTTTAATATTGCGGTTCATAGATTCTCGTCCTGGGAATGCGCCACTTCTGTTATTTCACCGTTAAATCGACACGACACAAGGTAAATTGTGACGGCTCTAATATAAATCTTTTTATAAATGTGTTAGTAATGTGTTATTCTGAACAGTGGTCATGTCAGGTTTTTCCTGATTATAGGACAATGTTTGGTTTAAGTGAGGTAGATTAATTTTTTTTTGGCCATTCAAACTCAATAATCAGTATTTATGAGCTACCATCATTGTTCCCTTAGAAAGATACTTAGTCAAATTGAAACCATTTTTTTTCCCCGTAGTCGGATTTATTTATGAGTTAAAAAGGATGTTCATCAAGAAGAATATGCATGTCCGGACTTAATTATCCACTGGGAATTGGTTGGATCATGAAAAGTGTCTGTTACTTACTAGAATGGAGTCATTTAAAAGATGGAGCAAGTTTTTCATGCACACAGCATTGCATTGAAATTAAGCCAGGAACGTATTAAAAAGTAGGGCTTCTGTGTTTGCTTTACGTTGTGCAACATTTTGACGATTTCTCCTGCTTGTACCGTCATCATCATGTTAGTGGAAAAGGAAAGTGGGTTATTGCATTTTGATTGAAAGATGAAGGCATTTTTATTGCACTGAAGGGTCACTTTCAGTAAGACCATTGAACGGATATTTAAGCTAGATGTTAAACTTTAATTTCGTTGCAGTATATTGAGTCCGTATCAGTGACGTTCAGAGGAGTGGACATCAGCTCAGAGCTACGTGCTTTCATCAAAAACAATAAGAGAAGAAAGTCCAGGAAATACTGGACATTTCTGGCAAATTGAGCAGATGGAAATGATTTACAAAGTGAAATCAGTGAAATCATATTTTCAAGCTTGAATCACAAGTGCTTTGGATCGCTAACAAACACAAGTGCTTGACCACAGTGAACATGTTGTGTAAATGTTTATCTGAGTTAACATGTTAAAATGCAAAAGTTTTATTATGTCAGTAGGAAATTCTGAGATGTTTTGCTCAAAAGTAAACTTCCTGTCGGATCACCAGGGACTGTTGGGTCACTTTCACCGGAAAACCCAGACGGGAAACTTCACACATACCAAATGTGTTGCCATGAATGGCACTCTTTTTTTATGGCCTTTTTTTCCCTGTCACACATTTTAGTATTCATCATAAATGATCATCCTAACATTTCCCTAATCTTGACAAATTTCATATCATCGGACTCATATTTGGCGACTGTTTTGTGATAGAAACGATATTGTGACAAAAATGTAATATTAATATATTTAATAATATTAATTTGGTACAGGAGAATGCATCCACAAAATGCAATGAAATGTGGGCGGTGTCTGTTTTTGGTATAGTGCCTAAAAAAAGTCTTACGTTTTTGTGATATCAACGTCAAATTTGTTTAGACATATGGCTTTGATTTTATAGCAATTTTAGAGGAAATACTATTTTGTAAAATATATTTTTTTGTATAAAATAAAAAACGTTTAGTACAGTACATTTGTTTTACAGTAAACTATATCTTTATAACTTTTACACTTTTATTTTGCTTCAGCAATAATATGCCGAGTGACCAATCTTAGGTCTGTACAGCGTTTACAAACCTGATCAAAGTTGCATGAAGCAGTTTAATATTAAACGCTGAATAATGGTTAATTTATTGTAAGTTTTTTGTTTAAATGCATTTGATTAAAAAATATTGTTCTGTAGCGAGCTGACATGAGTGCTTCTAATAGAGCGGGTTTGTTGATTTTGTTCATTTGTTCTTGCATGAATACAGGTGAAACTCGAAACATTAGAATATCGTGCAAAAGTTCATTTATTTCAGTAATTCAACTTAAAAGGTGAAACTAATATATCATATCATTACATGCAAAGTGAGATATTTCAAGCCTTTATTTGTTATAATTTTGATGATTATGGCTTACAGCTTATGAAAACCCCAAATTCAAAATTTGAATATTGTGGAAAGGTTTTCATAAGCTGTAATCCATAATCATCAAAATTATAACAAATAAAGGCTTTAAATATCTCACTTTGCATGTAATGAGTCTATATAATATATTAGTTTCACCTTTTAAGTTGAACTACTGAAATAAATGAACTTTTGGACGATATTCTAATGTTTTGAGTTTCACCTGTATTTGTGCATCAGTGATGAAACAATGGGGATGAAAAAGCTAGACGATTAAACGGATGTAGTTCAGACATAACAAAAGCTTCAGGACATTTCAAAGGAAGATTAACCCAAACAGAAATTCTGTCATTCAGCTTTTTGCTGGTGCTTTTGCTGTACGTTTTTTCTGTGTTGTTTACAGCTCGACATAAGCCGCTAATAAGCATCTGCTTTTAATAAACGCAAAAGAGCAGAAGGTTCTGACTGATGTTTCTTTACGTGCTCCAGTGAACACTGTCAAATATATGATTTAATAAGTCATGGCAACGTATGTTTTCCCAATAAATCAACAAAATTATTTCACCAATTTAACTTTTATGTTATGCGTGATGCAACTAGGCAAAATTAAAAACAAAACAAAACAAAAACTTTATACAAAAGACTTGTATAACCAACTGGATTATACTTATTTTAAGGCAGCAGCTGATTTTAGCTTTTTCAGTTGAATTAGGGGAACTTATTTTTACAGTGTAAAGAAAAAAAGTCATACGGTTTGGAATGATATGAGACAATGATGACAGGTTTTTAATTTTCTTGGTGAATCATTTTAAACGAATAATTATCAAGCAATGACAGAAATAAAAACTCTAATGATTCAACAATGAGCTCTGCACTGTTTGATATTTTATTTTCAGTTGATGTATAATGCAGCTGAGAAAAATGATTAGAACGTGTAATAAATGATGATTATTTGTTCTGTTCTGTCAATGAAAATTAATTGATAATGACAAATAAAATGAGACAAGGGAAAACTGCACACAATCATCTTTTATAATTGTGCTGATTTGTAACGTAGCTCTATTTATATTTCCGAACAGAATGGAGCATTTTAATGTGTTTATTTGGTGTCTGGATTCTTCAGGGATATATTTTTAAAGTGTGGTTTCGAAATTGTCTTCAGCTGTGGAAAGTTTTAGGGCACATCACTGCTTTCAAAACATGTCATGTCAAAACGTTAGACGTCCACAGACAAACATGAAAGCAAGTACCAAGGTTATTATCGTTAACTATAGGACTCTCTGTGGTCATTAAAAATCCCCTCTTCTAATAAGAGTAGGGGTGTTACCAAATTTGCCCCTTGGACTCTGTCAATCATGGCTTCCTAATCATCCCCATATACTGATTGGCTTCATCACTGTCTCCTCTCCACCAGTAAGTGTGTGTGTGTGTGTGTGTGGTGGGCGTTCTGGCGCAATATGGCTGCCGTCACATCATCTAGGCAAGGCAAGGCAAGTTTATTTATATAGCACATTTCATACACAATGGTAATTCAAAGTGCTTTACATAGAAGAAATAAAAATAAAAATAATAATAATAAAAATAAAAATAAAATAAATAACAATTATTAAAACAGTTTAGAATAAAGAAATTAAAATAATCAAAACAAATAAGAATAATTAAAACATTTAGGTGATGCTGTACATTGGTGGTGGTTGAGGAGATTCCCCCTTCCATGCAAAGCGCTTTGAGTACCCAGAAAAGCACTATATAAATGTAACGTATTATTATTATATAGAAATATTGAAACATTTTTTTGCTAAAACTTGAAGTAAAACAGAAGTTATTAAGTATCTATCACTTAAAGTCCCCCTGCAATGAATAATTTATGCCTTAAAGTCCCACTGAAGTGCCTTGAAACGCGCAGCATTATTCAATGTGTTGACGTAATTTCCACTGAAACAGGAAGAGAGGGCGGGGCATATCAATCAACTCCTCCCCTTTTTAAAAACAGCCAGTAGCGTTTAGTTTATATCACAGTTCGGCCAGAGCCGTTGAGCTCCTTAAATCTGCAGTTTCCTTCTAATCTCTAACCGTTCTCCTCCTAATCTCCTCCACATCGCTTTAAAATACAGCATTCTGTGCAGAATTCAAATGGATCCAATACGTTCGCTGGTCCGAGCGACTCGCTCATGATCGGCTCTGTGCTGTCGGGTCTCTGGACCGAAGCTGCGGCTGTTCGCGTGACACTAGCATGAAACCAGACTTCATTCGCCCCAATGGAAAGCATTTTTACACTTTTTGAATCGTTCCTTAACTCCTATATAGTGCACTATGTGCCATTCACCAGGTAGAAAATAGTAAATGCGTGAACAAGTGACCGATTTTAGTCCATTTATAATGTAGGGGGCGGGGCTTCAGATTCTTGAGAGCATTTGATTGGACAGAAAATCTGATCAAGCTGATGTGCTGAGTGATGTCATCAAAATCACTGATCAGTATTGGCAGAAGTGAGAGTTTTAAAGGTGCAATGTGTAAAAATTGTGACGTAATGTTTCTACCGTAGCCGACAGCGAACACACAGCGCTACAGAGCGCGTTTCGTCACTACCTTGAAAGAGAAGCCGCAGAAAGCTAGAAGCTAGCCATAGACACCGACCGTGAGTAGTGACTTTTCCCTTGTCAGTGGTGTAAAATATGTTGGATTGTTTCATGTAACTTAGTTATTTTCCCTCGCTGTGTTATGGCTTTGCTATGTGGGGATAAATGTGCTGGTTACGTTCGTGAGACAGCTGATTAGCACTCTTGTCATTGATCGTAAAACAGTAACGTTACAGGAATCACCAACCCGTCGATCGCGGTCGACAAGTCGATCTTGGAAGTATTTAAGTCGATCGCGAAGAGTTTTCAAAATCAGAGAATAAAAGCCTATTGTGTGTAGTCAATGTTGTCTAGGGGATGCGGAGGCGCGCGCGCTGTTACAATCATGTCATTTTTGCCGCGCGCTCCTTTGCGCTCATGCGGACGCGTCGAGTTTAAACAAGGCTTTACGCTTTAACCAGCTCATCCACAGTAACAGCTCATATTAGCCAGCTAAACTTTTACTACCCTGTTAGAAAAAATATATAGTTGCATAGTTTCATGTGGTTCTTCCCCCTCGCTGTATTATGGGTTTGCTATGTGGAGAGAAATGAGCTGGTTACGTTTGTGAGACAATCAGCTGATTACCATTATTATATTATATATTAAGACCCTTGATCCTCACCTGACTATGGCTTTGTAAACTTTATTCATGATGTGGTTTATAATGGACTGTGGTACAGAAACACTGACAATGTTACACACTCTTGGCTTACTCTGGCTATTCTCTGCTGTCTCAGACGATATGTTTGTCCCTTAGTGCAACTCGCAACCGAACCGCTAGATGCCGCTAAAAAATACACACTGCACCTTTAAATCTTCAAAATGCGAATTTTGTCATTGTTTTGGAGCACACTAGCTTATAGATAACAGTAAGGCTAACATATTCATACTAAAAAAATAAAAAACTTCAAGTTTTATTTTATGGGGACTTTAAAACTCCTCTTTAATAATCAAAATGTGAAAATAATTTTTTAATGCTTTTAAAATAGCTTGAATGTAACTCGACACTCTTGCTTCATTTAGTATATGCGGACTAATGAATATGCAAATGAGTCCCGTCTCCACTCAATCAAAACTGTAATAAATGCGACACAATAACAAGTGGAAATATTGGTTTAATTCAGCCATATATGTTTGAATCCGAAACTGATTTAGAAGAAGAAGAGTGAATTATGCAGGGTCGTCTTAAAGTTGATGTATCGGAATGGTGATGCGTTTTATGTATCGCTCTCTACAAAGTCAGACACATAACGGTAATTAATATGATTAGCCTTTTGCTTGACTATATTATCAAACAGCTAATAATGTGTTAGTAGTGTTACACAAACCATGTTCCCGTTCGCCATCTCCTTCTGACAATCAGCATCCGTACAAAACACTTTGAACCTCATAGAAAGCCCCGCCCACACGCGACGGCATTGGTCACATGTTTAACACTTTGAACATCATAGAAAGCCCCGCCCACACGCGACGGCATTGGTCACATGTTTAACACTTTGAACATCATAGAAAGCCCCGCCCACACGCGACGGCATTGGTCACATGTTCAACACTTTGAACATCATAGAAAGCCCCGCCCACACGCGACGGCATTGGTCACATGTTTAACACTTTGAACATCATAGAAAGCCCCGCCCACACGCGACGGCATTGGTCACATGTTTAACACTTTGAACCTCATAGAAAGCCCCGCCCACACGTGACGGCATTGGTCACATGTTTAACACTTTGAACATCATAGAAAGCCCCGCCCACACGCGACGGCATTGGTCACATGTTTAACACTTTGAACATCATAGAAAGCCCCGCCCACACGCGACGGCATTGGTCACATGTTTAACACTTTCAACATCATAGAAAGCCCCGCCCACACGCGACGGCATTGGTCACATGTTTAACACTTTGAACCTCATAGAAAGCCCCGCCCACACGTGACGGCATTGGTCACATGTTTAACACTTTGAACCTCATAGAAAGCCCCGCCCACACGTGACGGCATTGGTCACATGTTTAACACTTTGAACCTCATAGAAAGCCCCGCCCACACGCGACGGCATTGGTCACATGTTTAACACTTTGAACATCATAGAAAGCCCCGCCCACACGTGACGGCATTGGTCACATGTTTAACACTTTGAACCTCATAGAAAGCCCCGCCCACACGTGACGGCATTGGTCACATGTTTAACACTTTGAACCTCATAGAAAGCCCCGCCCACACGTGACGGCATTGGTCACATGTTTAACACTTTGAACCTCATAGAAAGCCCCGCCCACACGTGACGGCATTGGTCACATGTTTAACACTTTGAACATCATAGAAAGCCCCGCCCACACGTGACGGCATTGGTCACATGTTTAACACTTTGAACCTCATAGAAAACCCCGCCCACACACGACGGGATTGGTCACGTTTAACACTTTGAACCTCATAGAAAACCCCGCCCACACGTGACGGCATTGGTCACATGTTTGTGACGACATAAACACCAGCGATTTCAAACCATGTTTTTTGAGACTGTCTTTGGTCCAATGCAATGTTTTAAGGAGAAAATACTCAGCAATAACTTATGAATTTGGTTTGTCTTAAAGCATATTAAAAACACCACATAAACATATAAACAATAAAAACTTGATTTTCACCGGACTTTGACAAACAGGTGCCGTGCTGCAACAATGCTTATTCTTCATAACGACGCTCTGCTTTTCATAATCCATGGAAATGGAAGGAAATTTAAAAAAAAATGCATTCAGAATTGAAATAGTGTCCAGACGAATGAGACAATAACTGTATCTGCTTTAGTTTTCCAACAGTTTCTGAGACGTTCCCCATCACTCAAAGCCACAGAGTCACATTTAAAGTCCAGGAACATGTTTGAAATGCATTATATGGGTGTGTGACCGCTGAACGTGCTCATGTCTGGACGGCATGGAGTCTGATGTGAAGCTGTAATGATTTATGATGCCGTCTGTCTCTGGCTGAACTCCTGCTAACACAATAAGAGTCTGCCAGCTCTCCTGACCTCACCACAATCAAGCAAACCTCCAGAAGAAGTTTCCACAGCACACTCATGAACACACTGCTTTCTGCCAGTCAAACGAACAACTTATGCAACCTATTACCTAGTTTTGGTTACATTCTACCATATTACTATCCATGGTATTACTATGATGTATTTTTTAAATTGTATTATTATTTTTATTACCTTGTTTTTACATGCTACAATGTACAATTTTATATTACAATGTTGTTTTTTTTGTGGTAATGCATAAGTAAAACCTATGGTGTTATTCAAAACCACACGTTAATAATATGCATGATATATATAATTTTTGTGGAAGTGTAGGATGTAATACTATGTTAGTTTTATTTTTACTAGTAGCATTATATGCACTCGGGTCACTTTTGCAATGTAAAAAAGATTTATTCTGAGTTGTATCCTGGTTTGGTAGGGTTACCTACTAACTACGACTGTGTTTTTGGTCATGATACCATGGTAAACCTGTGTAGTTGTTGTGGACATGTACCATGGCAGTTCTTCATATAGTACCGGAGTCTCCTCTGTGTGTGTGAGCGGATCAGATGTTGTAATCAGTTTTCCTCTGCTGATTTGGTAATCTGCATATGGTCGTGTCCGGAAGAGTTTGTAATGGTTGTAATGTCACTTCAGTTTACACAGACACACTCATCACAGTCCGCTCACCATTATGTAAGTGGATATAAACAAACTCTCTAATGACATGATGGAAACTCGGACAAAAATGAGATTCTGTCATTATTTATTCACCCTCATGTCTTTCTAAACCCGTGTGCGGTTGTTTTGCATATTTAAAGAGAGCCTATCGTGCTATTCCCCACGTTCCTCTCTCTTTAGTGTGTAATGTTGCAGTTTGAGCATGAAAACGCTCCAGTTCTTCTCTATATCAGTGTCAGTGTTTCTGAACTCCTGAAACGCCTCCATTGTAGTCTTGAGTTTCTTCCGGGAACGAACACGTCACAATATTCCTCATAGACTGGGAAGAGAGGAGCCGCAACAATGGAGAATATGAGGAGAATAATCAACATTCAAGCAGGAAAACCTGTTCTAGTAGAGCCTGAAACAACATCAAGACTTTGTAAAAGGGAATAATAGACTCTTTAAAGAGTAATTTTATCACTCAAAGCATCATACGACTTCAGAAGACTTGAAATATAGTGAATGACTTTTATGGTCCACTGTTATGATGCTTTTATTGTGTTTTTACAGTCATATTTACAGTCATGATCACCGTGAACTTTCATATGAGAAAGAGCCACATGAACATTTTTCAACATTCTCTTTTAATAAGAAAAAAGCAACTGCAAACGTGTTCGAAACGAGTTATTTTATATGTCATGCTGTTCCTTAATCGTATTCTGTTGTGTTTTCTGTTTAAAACATGACATTAAATAATACATAATAACATTATATTTCATTACAAATAATATTAAAATAATACAAATAATATGTAATGCCATTTTTTTTATTATTGGACAAACTGTTCCTTGAAGTGCTTTTACTTGTTCAAATCATCATTACTGTTATTAGTAAAACTACTAAATCTGTTTGCAATATTTATCATTGTTATCACTGTCAATCATTTAAACCATTATTATCAGTAACAGCCATTCAGACTTTAGGTTAGGTTTATGAAAGTTAATTCTTTACGCATCAGCACCACCTGCTGGAGGACATCAAGTGTTGTAAGTAACAGTCCATAGATCTTCTGTCTGAGCAGTAAATATTTATTAATCATTTTTAATGATTAATAATTTGTATTGATTTATTGATTTACTTACCTACCTCTGCCTCTTTGTAAGAAACCCTATAACCTCTCTTTTGTTTCCCTCAAAAGCTCGACCAAAGTGGTGATTATAAGACGACATCACATTAAATAGACATTTCTTCTTTTTTTTTTGTTTATACTCTCTCTTGTTGTTCTGTTTGACATGTTCATTCCTCTAATGAGCTGATTATGTGTGTTTTGGCTGTTATTTTCATGTCTTGTTTCGTGAGGTTTTCCTTTATTTTTCTGGATATAATTAAACCCGACGGACTGAGATGAGTTTGTAGCATCAGCACATGAAACTGACGGCTTTAATGAATCATGCGGTCTGTATGAACCTAGACATACGATGATGGACACATTCAGAGTTTCTTTTTTTAGTACTATTTCTAGCAAAGCTTTCACGACTACAACTGACGAAACAATGTTGCAATATGACAAATCAACCACTGTCATCATTATCATCAGTCTGATGCTATGAGAGGGTTTTAGATTATTCAAGCTAAAAGTATAACAGATGTTTTTAGATGTTGTTTTATGCACAGAAACTTGCTGACCAGATTTGCTCAGGATTGCAGTGAGTTTGACGGTCTGTATTGGTAACGTTTGGTATGGACTCATTTAACATACGAGCTGTCAGCACAGATGCATCCTGGGAGGTTTGGAAATTATGTTAATCTAAATTATCTATAATGCACGTGGACAGTGATATCATGTCATTTGAGTGACAGCTGAGGAATATGAGAGCTTATGAATGACTCTAGATTGATCTAGATGTCACTGTAGTGTATAAAAAGAGCTTGTTAAAAAGAAAAACATCATATTCATATGAGCTCATAATGAGGATATCAGGTTAATATTTCATCCAGCTGAATCTGAAATTATCCCCGACTCCATCAGACGCCGCTGATGCAGACATAATCATCTGTGCATCGTTTCTGGAAACAGATGACTGAGAATTTGAAGGATATTAGCTATTAAAATTTTAATAGTAAATGGCATTTTTCAGGTTACAACAGAAACGGCATCATTCAACTCTCATTTTGAAAAATAAAGACGGTTCTCTTAAATACTATACACAACAAACTTCAACAAGCTTCCATTTTCTATAGATTTTCTATCATTTCCAGCCTGATTAATTTTACACCATGAACACAGACAGGCTTTACAAATAAACAAAGTCCATCAAAACTTTGTAAGACAAAACTATTAAATAAAAGTTACACATTTTTGGTCGACGTTTTACTAGAAAATACTATTTCAGTCTTTCTATTTCAAAATTTCACATTTGGTTGTGTTAAAAAAAATTGTTCATGTTAAAGTAAATGAAAATAAGAACTGTTTCTTTGGAAACTGGCGAAAATTTAAATTTTTGTATGAAATTATAGAAGTTATTTCACTTAAAGGTGCTCTAAGCGATGCTGGGTGACGTCACTTCTTGTTGACGTTCAAAGTATTGTCAAACAAAACGGAGGCTAGCTAGACCTTCCCTCCTCCTCATCCCGTCCCCTCCCCCTGTAGTTTTACTGATGCTTCTTTCAAGGTGTAATGTCGCCAAGTTAGATAAATGCTTTCATATAATGCAACAACAATAGAAACATTACCAGAAAAACATGATAAAACGTTTCGCCACCTGAGGTTATAACTTTAGCTCCCATACCAGGATGCAATAATAGCAAGATAACGTTAGCTTCAAATTGAGTCAAAGTTGTCAATAGGCTATGAATGAACATTCAATTTCATAATAAATAGTTGGTGAAAACAATCATTCACACAAACTGTCGCCCTACTGTGAGTTTGCTTGATTATTTACAATAGAGATCGATAGCTAGCTGCTAGAAACCTATATGTTGTATTCACCAAAGTTAGCGCTGACTGCATTGTTCTAGCTAATTATATCCTTGTGTTTGTTTGTTAGGCGAACATGAAAGTCCATTTAGAAAAACCAAACTGGATTTACCCTGTCCAGCAGAAACAGAGCTAACGTTCCCTGAATGTCGGATTGGAAGCCCTTCTGCCGGCGGAGTTCTCACCACCTTTCAAAGGCTTTTCCAGTGTAAATTCGGTCATGCGTTCCTTCTCCTTTTCCCTCTTCTTTGTATTTTTGCAATCTGTCGTCTCTTTGGTCGTGTGTCGGCCATATCAAACTTAAAGAGTTAAAATTATAACTTCCCTCTTCATGCTTCTCTCCTCCACACCCCCCATGTGCGCTCACTAACCCCACCCCCAGGCTGGAACACTGTTTGTTATGTTTCGTGGAGCGGGTTGGCCCAGTTTGTTTTTGTTGCTGTTTGTGGAGCCTGGGCTGTCTACAGAGATCGCGTTTCTTTACAGTGTGTTCAAGGGACAGGCAGCTAGCGGATGGTGAGGAGATGTTTGCTGTATGTGACAAAAAATGTGTTGGCCTAAAAAACGCGTGACATCGCTTAGAGCACCTTTAACATTGATTTCCAATAAACAAAAGTGTTATGTTTTTAGTTTTAGGCTGTAAAATAACCCTGGTTGGTGCTGCACAGAAATGCCACTGCTTTTTAATGTTTAAAAATGACGCTCACGAGTCACTGCACTCGATACATTGACCATGCAGCAGAATTCAATTCTTTGATTCGTCCCAACAGGCAATTTTTTAGGCCCGTTTCAAAGAAACAGTCGGAGAATAAACATTTGAATAAACAATTTAATGGTCATTGCGCCCTCTTGTGGTCTCAGGAGACAAGCCAAAAGATTTTTCCCCCTAACTGAAATTATGCCTTTTAAATTATAATACAATTCAAATATTAGTAATATTTAAGTATAACATTCGAATTTAGTTTTTCAGCCATTTTGACAGCCCAACTCTTTTATATTTACAACTCATATTTCGCTCTTCATAGTCTGTTAGGGTTGCGGCGGTGAGGAAAATTTCCCACCGGTTAATCGACGTGTGACAACACCGGTAATCCCGGTGTCACCGTGGGGGGCGGGGCGGGCGCCGTTAAATAGCTTTTACAGAGCTGCCAACTCTCACGCATTGGCCGTGAGACACACGCATTTGATTGCTTTCACACGCTCTCACGCCACCCCCCCGATTTCTCACGCATGAAGTGTCAACCTGGCCGGTCAAATGCCTGGAAGATGAGTGTATCTATCTATATATCTACCTGTTGAGCCACTCGTGATCGACTAGTTATGCTGCAAAATAGTTTAAAATCTCCTGGAATCTAGAGCGAGCGCGCACGCGAGACAGAGATTGTGCTTCAAACCGCGTTGTGCTTCAAACCCCCCCTAAACTCAAAAGTTGGCAGCTCTGGCTTTTAAATGCGTGCGCGTTATACTTTCACTTTTGAAATAAGCTTTTGTGTAATTTGACTCGTTCTCATCTCCACACGTGCTAAATGGAATCCGATGCTTGCTGATCTGTGACGTGACTGGCTCTTGGCACGCACTGCGCAGTTCAGTTTTTAATTATAATGTATGCTCTCTTCTGAACTAAATAATTGATAATTATTATTTTTAATTAATTCAAATAAATATTTTAGCAAAAACGAATACTTTTAAAAAGTCAAGACATCGCGGTGTCACGGTGGGAAAGTGATGTCACCGGTGATGGGGCTTAAAACCGGTAACACCGTCAACACCGTCTATCGCGGCAAGCCTATAGTCTGTATTCATAAACTCATTCTATCTCTTTAACCAGAACTATTGTTACAATCACAAACGAAAACAAAAACAGAATTCAGTCTTCGTCCCTCAGATAAAATGAAATGATACTAAAACCGCCAGTAGGGGGCAGCAAATCATTGTCTTAATGAGTTAGCCATTGAATCATTCAGTGAAACGATTCGTTGATTAATTCAGGGAGAAAGCAGAAGTGAGTGTGTCGTCGAGTCATTCATTAGAACGATTAGTTCAAAAGCACAGATTCATTCAGTAACAAAACCGAAACTGTGTTTCTCTGAGACACGCAGTGGCTCTACTATGTCAAACTATTTTCGTTGGCAAAATAGAGGAAAAACAGACAATATTGTGTCTAAGATGTAAGTCGCCTAATAGCCTATACAATTTTTGTTTATTGTTGTATAAAATCAATATTACATTTGCAAACGTGTTGATATTCGGGAAAACGGCACTTTTGCTTGTTTGATACTGCTTATAAAACAATAACTTATGCAGAGACATTTTTTTGCACCATATCTTGGTTTATGGATGCATTTTTATTGATGCACTGATATGAAAATTTTGACCGATAACCGATAATTCTTTATATTTGAAAGCCGATAACCGATATATTGGCTGATACATCTATATCCACATTTTTATGTAATTTTTGAGAGCCTGATGGAAAAACAAAAGTTTCACCATTACAATCCATGTCCCAAACACACAATTATGATGTTCTCATTATAATTTTATCCAGCCTGTATGACAGACTTGCTCTGCACATGTTGCACTGAACTTTATTTTCCTTTTTTTAAATGATTCCAATCATATTTCAAGCAATTCATAATCATCAAGATAGTGTTGTCACGGTACCAAAATATCAGTATTCGGTTCCAATACCAGTGAAAATCCACGGTTCTCGGTACCAATTTCGGTACCAAAGCTTAATTTAGATTCAATTTACACATATTAAAGTGTATATCACGGTTACAAAGATGGAAACTGTAGTATTAAAAACAATTTACAATAAGATTCTATTTGTTAGATAACATTAGATAAAATTATCTAACAATAAACAACAGTTATATACCGTAGCAATTATTCTCCATGGGGTTAACTTAAAAATGTACTAATATATTTTTAAAATCAAAAGTTTTATCTGTTAATATTATTTAATGCACAATGAATGAAGTGAACAAACATGAACAATCAAGTGTTTGTATTAAATAACATTCACAAACAATTAATGTTGTAAAAATATATTGTTCACTCAATGTGTTGATGTTGCATTAAGTAATATTAATGAATGGTGTCTTATTGTAGTGTTACCAAACTATACAGGAGATAAAACATGTTTTATTTGACTTAACTGTACTTTTATTTAATCCAAAAATGTCACCCTTGCCTGTCCTCAAAGCTTGAGAACCCTGTAGCTGATTTCTAATGCAAGGGCTAGAAATCAATTAATTCTGATACTTCCTCGTCATCATGGAGAGCGCAAGCGCTTGCTTTCCCGTGTCTCCGCTATGCAACCATGAACAGCGGCGAGCCTGGAAAGACGAGCTCGCACGTCTCTTCTATTATGAGCGCGCTCGCCTACATTTGAAATTTGCACGCGCAAAAAAACGCGCTATATAAACGTGTGAACGGCCCTTTATGGCAACGTGACATTAGCCTAATTCAAAATATTTCCATATGTGGCTCTTTCCTCCTTTCTTGTCAACAAGTGGATTCAGAGCCACCGCATTAGCAGCGCCGGTCGCCGTGTCTCAGAGTGTTTTTATGAAGAGTACGCACCTCTGCATCTTTCCGACAGCGCATCAAGAACCGGATTAACCCGGTACTCGGTACCTAGAAAAGCTGGGACCGTAACCGTTCATTTTTTTTAGTACCGACTTGGTACCGAAGTACCGAGTTTTTTGACAACACTACATCAAGATGAACAGTGCGCATCCGAAGTGTCTCAGCTGATGGAAATAATACATTATTTATCAGCTTTAATATATCGGCCAAATTTTCTTATCGGGCCGGTAACATTAAAAATTAACCGATATCAGCCGATACCGATATGGTGGCCGATATATTGTGCATCCCTAATTTTGCCCCAAACCCCGTTCATTTCAGACCCTGGTGTGTGTGTGTGTGTGCTTTTTCCCCTCCAGTTGTGAGGCCGGTTTTAAGTGAACAGGTTAAACATAGCGAAGGCCGCTACTCTTCGCCCCCCACGTGCATGTGGGACTGCAGGTCTCTGGACGGTGGAGAGAAAGAAAACCAAAAGTCCTTAGAAGGTAAAAGCATAAACGACTCCAACCACTACGATGTTGCCGATGGTGGCGATGATGGCGATCCAGAGCCAGACGGCGTCGCTGGACACACGCTGCTCCTCCTGAGGTGTCGGCGCTGAGGGAGCCGGCGCTGCGTTCACACTTGCGGTCGAGTTGAAGAGCGAGTGCTCTGTGCTGCAGTCGTCCACTGGAGACGCATCCATGAACGCGCCGCTCATCATCGGGAGCTGAAAGACAGAGTTCAACAATGTCACGCATTACACGAGACCTGATCTGAGCTGGACGATGACATCACTGCTTTCTCCAGAGCGGCTATATATTATGTATAAATAAACTAAAGCAATATTTTTTTTTTTACTACAAAAATGAACCATCACTGAACTTACTTAAGCTGGACTATGGCGCTAGTTTCTTCTAGATCTGCTGTACAGCAGAAACAAACTTTGTTGTATTATTTTCCTGTTATCCCTGTAAAGCTGCTTTGAAACAATCTGTGTTGTAAAAATGCTATATAAATAAAGTTGACTTGACTTAACTTCACTAGTTGCTGTGTAAGGTTTTCAACTAGGTTTTTACATGGATTTTTCAACTATGTTGGGTGACTGCGGTTGCTTGGGCGGTTGCTATGCAGTTGCTAGGGTGTTCCTATGTGGACGTTCCTTTAATGCAAGGAATATGATTTTTTCACCTGTTTTGCTGGAGTTTGATCTAGAGATGCACCGATATATCGGCCAATAAAAGCAATTATTTTCACCATTGGCCGATTGTTCAAAAACAACCAATGATCAGGGCTGATTAGATCCTGTCAATCAAAACGGGATGGAAAAACATTTATTTGAGTCATTTTTATATCTGAAACTAAATACCAGTCGAATATAATAGCTCTGTTTTAGTGCTCATTTTAACCTTATAGTAATGCACCAAATGAGAGACTTTTCTGTATAGTTTACAGCATTATTTTGGAGAGTTTTTATTCTTTAAGAAAATCAAACTATCGGTAGATATCATTCTGAATAATCGGTCATCAGTATCTGCAGAGGAATTTAGTATCGGATGCATCTTTACTTTTATCTAACTGAGTAATGATGATAGTGATACTTGCCTTAGCAAACAACACAAATAACATTGTTGGGTTTGTGTTTTTTTTTTATGTATTGCATGTGAGGAATATATTTATATATGGAAGCTGGTTTATAAAACATTTTATTTCAAAGATAACGACTTTTTATCTCACAATTGAGAGTTTAAATCTCGCAATTCTGACTTTATTTCTCGCAATTGCAACTTTATATCATGCAATTCTGACTTTATAACTCGCAATTGCGACTTTATTTAGTGGAATTCTGAGATATGTGAGAAAAAAGTAAGAATTGTGAAAAAAAAAAAAAAACTTTTTTATGCTGTGGCGGAAACAAACTTCCATATTATACAGCCTGACGCTGAGGAAACATTAAAGCACATATACATGTAAACTGGAAGATTGGAGCAGAATGTTGTTCTGTCAGACAGTGTTTCCCAGAGCATCTTCATGTCTGTTTTGAATGGCACCGTTAGGGAGAACTGTCTCATGACAACTGTTGCACATGAGAAGCGTGTTTGTGGCCTCGAGTGTGTTTTCACACACACAAGCACGCGAGGCCTGCAGAGGGAACTGGGGCTTAATTAATGTGCCATAAATATTTAGGAAGAGAGAAGTTAGAGTGATTTATTGGTTGAGACAATCAAACCCCAACAGCACAGGTTGCTGGAGTGATAAAAAGCTTTATTTCATTTCTACTGTATGTACAGTATGATGCCTCTGTGAAAGCAAGATATGATTAAATGTAAAAGTGTACCTTGAATGCAATATAAGTCGCTTTGGATAAAAGCGTCTGCCAAATGCATAAATACAAATGTAAAAGTCACAGGCGATAACCACAGGTGCTTCATCCTGTAGTGTAGAGAGAGGTTTGGTTATTATGTCTCCTGCTGGTAGATAGCTGTAACTACGCCATGTGCTTCAATATTTAAATGCATTTTTTGAAAAGTAATATTCACAAACCCGTCTGTTTGCATTATATCAACTTATTTTTAAAATATGTGTGTTTAACAGAGGAATTCCTGGTGAAAACTTCATTACCCATGATGCAGTGCAGAACATTCCACCAGAGTGGTGGCAATCTCTCCTAAAGAGCTGTCTATACTGTATGTGCATACAGGTGAAACTCGAAAAATGAGAATATCGTGCAAAAGTTTGTTTATTTCAGTAATTCAACTTAAAAGGTGAAACTAATATATTATATAGATTCATTACATGCAAAGTGAGATATTTCAAGCCTTTATTTGTTATAATTATGATGAATATGGCTTACAGCGAATGAAAACCCCAAATTCAAAATTAGAATATTGTGAAAAGGTTTTCATAAGCTGTAAGGCATAATCATCAAAATTATAACAAATAAAGGCTTGAAATATCTCACTTTGCATGTAATGAGTCTATATAATATATTAGTTTCACCTTTTAAGTTGAATTACTGAAATAAATAAACTTAAAATATTGGCTAGTTTCTATTATCAACAAATTTACATGACTATTTTTGTTTTGTTTTTTATTTGTCATTTTCAATGCTTCATTTGATTGTAGTTCTTTCCCTCATTAAATATGTTGAGTACACAGTCTTGCATTTGTCGTCTGATTTTCAAACACCTTTTTTGCTTCAAATCAAAGTGTGTAATGTCATGTCACCGGGTAGCTGGTTGGTTTGGTTCATGGCTTAAGATTCTTTAACGGAGACTTTTTTTTTAAAGAAATAAATGTAAAAAACACTTTCAGAACCAGCGCTGGTGAAAAGTGGGCGGACACTGTTGCACTCTGTTATTTTGAAAGGTCAGACTTCAGCAGTGTAGTATTGATACGCTAACTCTGCTCATTTGTCTCATGTTAATGTTACATCTTGCTACTCTCGGCACTGTACTTTATTCATTCTGCCCACAATCAATAAATGATGAGTAAATAAATCCACACCACTCTCGCTTTTGCTCATCTAGGACAATAGCTGTTGAGGTTAAACTGCATACGTTTCACATACTTTCAATCCATCCACCAATCCATCCATCCTTCCATCCACCAATCTATCCCTCCCTCCAAACATCCCTTTCCATCAATCCATCCATCCATACATCCATCAATCCATCCCTCCTTCCATCCCTCCCTCCCTCCATATCCCTTTCCATCCATCCATCAATCCATCCCTCCCTCCCTCCATACATCCCTTTCCATCCATACATCCATCAATCCATCCTTCCTTCCATCCCTCCTTCCATCCATCCGTCCCTATCCATCCATCCATCCATCCATCCATCCATTACTATTGTTAACTAAAACCATATATTTTTTGCAAAATTACTTTAAGCATACATTATTAATAAAACCGACAATATTTTATTTATTCACAGTTGTAAGATATAGAGATGGAGATTCAACATTAAAACTTGTTCTTTATAAAACACACCCACTCACAGTTTTATAATGTAATTTCAATATTAAAGACTTTAAAGCAGGAATAGAAATGTAACTTCCACACGACGGACAGACAGTAGTGGAAAGCGCTTTAAACAGAAGCCTCATTACAGCCGTATGAAAAATGCATTTATTTCAGAGGTGGCGTCACTATTCTGCTCTTAATGTGAATTAAATCCACACACCATTCAGCTCTCCATCATTCTAATGAGCTTTTCCAATATAATTGACCTACTTTTGTACTGAATTACTCGAGTGGAAAATACAGCAGCCCCGAAAAGTATTTGGACACTGAAGTCACATTTAATGTCTGAATGTATTAAACAAATATAAATCAAAGAAAGTGTTTAAGAGTGACTAAAGTGGCCACTGTATATGTTGCATCATGACTTTTCTTAAGTATATATATATTAATTGTACCTCATGTATATGAGTTTAAATATCTGTATATCTGTTATCCTCTCTAATGTGTTTTGACCAAGATGCTGCTGTGACTTTCAGAAGAACATTAGCCTGTGGCGTAAAGAAGTGGACAGGGATGTGATGGAAAGCCCTGAGCAGGTGTCGTGTTCTCCTGCATGAGCTCTTAGCGGACACACACACTAAAACTGATTCCCAGCGTCGTGCTCAGATACGACTGAGCCTTTGTTTCAGTGGGAAACGGTCATTTCAGGGCAGCGAGACCTGGACAGAACATGTACGAGCGTATAACACTACGGCTGATAGAATAGAGGATCTATTTTGCCCTTTTAATGATCTTTTTGAGCTCTACTAGAACAGGTTTTCCTGCTTGAATGTTGATTATTCTCCTCATATTCTCCATTGTTGCGGCTCCTCTCTTCCCAGTCTGTCAGTAACGCTCTGTTTAGTTCCTGTCTCTATGAAGCCCCTCCTTCTGAAAAGCACACTGTGCTCTGATTGGTCGGCTGGATCAGTGTGTTGTGATTGGTCGAGCGCTTCGAGTGTGTTTGGAAAATGTCCCGCCCCTTTCCATAACCGGGCCAGTGACAAATAAGGTTTTCAACTGAAAAAAATTTCAAATAGGTTAAAACTGCACATCAAAGTAGTTATTATCTTTATGGGGATGTTTTTTACTTATTACTAAAATCTCAATTTTAAACAATGTATTTTAAGCGGTTTAACTGAGAAATATCTGACGACACCAGTCAAAATGTCATACGGGTTAACGTTAATGCATTTTCTAAATATTATGATATTAAAACTTTTCAAATAAAAAATACTTAATGAATATGTAAAGTGATGCAGTAAACAATATTTAAAGCTCAGAAAAAAAAATCTGCACAACTATTTTTTTCTCATTATATTGTGATTTCTTTAAACTTGACCCTACTTGTTCAAGTTCTTTACACACATTTTAACACTGCAATGTGATTTAAAATGCAAAATGTCTGAAAAAGTTTTACAGGACTTGATATCATGTTATTATTGTTTCCTCAACTCCATTAAGTGAAATTATGCATTTCAATGGGAAAAAACAGCGTTATCCCGCCTGACTTAAATTGTTACCCGGTATGACAGCATATGAGTTAACACATGAATTGTCATTTTTACAACACTTACACATAATGATGTTCATAAATAATTAATGTTATGCAATGTTTTTTCCAAGGAAATTAATTAGGCTCCACTTTAAAGAAATACAGATGTGGTTTTCAGTGTGTAAACTGTTACACACAAACTCAGTGTGGTTTCTTCCCAGATTTGGCAAGTAAATACATTTAAACCATTTTTTTTTTCATGTTTATGACTATCAAAACAGCACAACTTTTCTACATTAGGTTTAATTTATTACTGAAAAGTTCCTTGAACCATTTTACTGATCATAGTCACTCTACATCAGTATTCATAAATAATGTAAAGGGTTAAAGTAGGCGACCTTCACTGTTTTCACTGAACATTATTTTTTTGAACAACAAATTTACAAAAGCATCTAATTGAACAACATATTTTATAAAGAAAAATCTTATTAATGGGTTGAACACTGATCACTAAATTTCATTAAATGAACACTAAATGTTATTTTAGACAATGTCTATAGTAAATGTAATGTAACTGTAATTGAATATTATTATGAATTATATAATTTGCTAATATTCAACGAAACAATCTTAATGATATGTTAATATCACAATTTGAATGGAAATTATGCAAATTAAAGCTGAAAACTGTATAAGAATATATTGTCAAACACGTCATCCAAGATAACGGATGACATTATGGGCTAACAACTGTTATCCTATATGACAAAATTGTTATCCGGTATGACAAAAATTGTTATCCGGTATGACAAAACTCAGTTTAAATCTTAATCAGGCAGTATTTTTGGCTACCTATAGAAATCTGCAACCTTTACCTTCAACTTCCAAATATGTAAATTCATGCTAAATAAACATATTGACATAAAATCCACATTATATATGTTATTTTAGCGTTATCCCATATGACACAGGATTTTACTACATAGTGTGCTAGTGAGGAAAAACGGTAAGTTAAACACATTTTATGAAAGACATAAAAGACTTTCACCATTGTTTGGGGGTCCTTCAGGGTCTTCCTGATTGTGTAACATGCTGTCTCCCATCGTGTCAAAATAAAATTTACAATAAAATTGCTCCAATTTACTTGTTATCCCGTATGACTTTGGCTGACTGCCATTTTTGGGACAGAATGCTCCAAAGCATAACAATCAACTGGATGTCATATTCTTTGTAATATTTAAATATATTGTTGTCAAGACTCATACAATAATGCCTGTGGCAGAGATGTTAGGGTTTATTAGATTTTTTACAGTTTGTTTGGCTTTTTTGTAAGGTCCGGACAGTTATCCGGTATGACATTATAAGACTATAATGTCAAATAATTCTTACACTTTGTAATACCCTCACTATATGTTCATATCATTTGATAAACCGAGACTAATAGATTCAATAAATGTGCTTTTTATTAAACATTTCCTTATTTTGACTTCATAAAGGGGTTTGGACATTAAAATTGCACGTCACGTCATTGGGCCAACCCGCCAGTTTAACACACTACTAACTAACTCAACCAGGCCCCGCCCCTTTATTCTGCGCATGAATTATTACAATGAGGAATATTGTGTTCGTTCCCGGAAGAAACTCAAGACTACAATGGAGGCGTTTCAGGGAGCTCAGGGAAGTTGATAAAACTTTGTGCTTTTTAATTGTACAGTCTTTCTCTTCGGGGCAAATAAGAGCACTTTTGGGTCATCTTTTCCTCATCTGTGATTGAAAGGCCATTATTATGGCGATTTCATTTGCAGAAGGTGTAGTTTTCAACCTCACTTGATCAACAGCAGGATCTCCAGTGAGGCGTTGTGATGTTTGTGACAGGAGACTAGAGCGAGGAAAAAGGAAGAGATGGAAACAGACCTCGAGCCACAACATGACCGACTTCCACTACTAGAAGAAACGCGGTTTGAGGATAAAAGTGATATTTTCTTGAGCGCACATCAGCTCAGTCAGACAGAGGCCATGCGACACATCTGTGCAGCATCAGGAGCTCTTCCAGGGAATAAGATCCGTTTCAGAGCTTCATGCAGATGTGGTTATCCTTTAAATATGGCAGAGATCAGCTCTGATAGTCGCGCTTGTTTAATATGCTTATGTTTTGAAGAATTCATTTTTTATATCTTGTGCATCATCAGTGAAAACTGATGTTTCTTTAAAAAGTGTTGCTGCAGTTTTCACTGGCTCAAAATTGATATAAAAGCATGAAATGCATCATACGTGCTTGAGATTTTCAACTGAATAATGCGCTAAATTTTACTCACGTAGTCTTTTAACGTCATGAAATATATGCAACCCACTAAAAAACAGATTTTTCACTTGGGAAATTGATGGGATGGTGAAAAGTGTCAAAATATCTGCCAAATAGGGCAGTCTTAAAAGGAAAGAGTGGATGATTTCTGAAGTAGACCGGCACACGACTCCACAACAAGATCTCATATCTATGAATCTCCTATCCATTATTGATGTGTGTGAATGAAAAGCGTCTGCCGTTGTGGGAAGGTCTGCTGTGAATCTGATGTTTGGTCGCCGTGACTCGACAGAGCTCTCGCTGATTCGATTAACTCCACACTCGTATGAATCAGAGGAGAGGAATATGATTGGAATAATAACTCCATTTCCTGCTGGCCTAATAATGACTCTATTTCCTTCAGTTTGTCATTACGGCTGTTTTACAGGCGTTAGCGGCAGGTCATTTACCGCTGTTCAGAGGAGATCTCAGTAATGCTCACATCTGCTCAAGATACCAAAGTCAGACAATTCAGACTTCTCAATATGAGCTTGAATATTTCTCATTACATGATCTGAGCTGCTCTCCGAATTCATTATGCTGAATTGCATTGCAATTTTTCATTTTCCAGTACAAATATCAAAATATTTTTAAATCAAGATACATTTACTTGAAATGCAAATGTTTTTACAATTTTATTTTTACAGAATTGTGTGCGGTTATGCTTAAAACATGAACAAATACAGTATATGAATCTGTTAATGAGTTATGAAAACGTCCCTTTGAATTAAGCTGTTTTTTAGCTCTTTGCCAGAAATTTCTCTTGTTTTAATGACAAACTCGCTCCACTTTGACCATTTTCACAGAGAACAAGACTTTATATTTGATGTAATTTTGCATCTCCAGTAAATATAATTTGATTTAAGAATCTTTAGACATTTGTAATGGAAAACAAGACAGAAATACTGAGGAAGAACAGCACTTTTGAGGAACAGAAGGAACAGTAAATTATGAAATAGTTATTTCAATATTCTAGTGTATGGAAGGTATTCAAGCTACTTTTTTGTAAAATTAATGAAAAAGTAATGGATATATATTGGAAGTTCTATTTTCAAACTCTGAAGTGTTGCTCATACAACTCATTGTATTTCTCCATAGACGTTTACATTTATATAACTTAATGACGTAGATTGTGTTTTCATTCAGTTAATTCCTTAAATTGACGTTATTGGTCTTAAAAAGGTGTAAGTTGACCTTAATAAACCCATAAACCAAAAATCTTCTGGGGTAAAAAACAACAACAAAAACCTCTGAGATGTGATACTGATTTTTAAAATCTTTTAAAAAATGTATTTACCATGGTATTTACATGTCATTTGTTACTGTTGTGTTTGTGATACGAGCATCAAGGTAAATAAAGTATAAATGAGGAGTCTTGAGTGCTTATGTAATGTATGTACGCTCCTCTTGAGATGTAAGATCAAACCTCAGGTGGTTTTAGCTCTAAGTAAACAGTCTCAAACATCACGCCACTGAAATACATTCATAAATTACTAAAGCAAGCAAGTCCTGTTCTCGAGGCACTCCGTTCTCATTTTTCCAGTGCTGGATTCATGGTCAGCTCATAAATAAACTTGACAGCATGAAATGCATCAGTTTACATGACCCCTACATTACTGTACACCGTACAGTGACCGCAAGGTGAATTAATAATGTATGAATGCCATTGCATTAGATCATTTACTCACTTGGAAGCATGAACACACTTTACAATTGAAACATTTGATAAAAAGAAAGTTATTTTTATTTTGAAATGCTAAAACAATAGATGTAGTTTTGAAAATAAATATATAATTATAATATTTATAATTTGAATATGAATATAAGTATCCAGATATTTCAGACAGTCACTGCATTAAATGCATCTTCTCCAGGATTATTATCGTTTACCAAAAAATTAACTATTGTTGGTGTTGAAATAAAACTGAAATAAAATAAAATATAAATATTAGAAAAAACTTAAATTAAATGAAAATTTGAAATGTTGCTATAAGTTTAAGTTGAATGAGCACTAAAATGTATATATTTCACCTATAAATTAATGAAATAAGTTTCACAACTAGAAAGCAATAAAAATTAAAACTGAAATATAAATAAATTGAACCTAAATAAATAAAATAATTTTAAGCACAAACATTTAACCATGAATAAATAAATAAAATAAAGGTGAAATATAAATAAATCTAATCTAAATAAATGTAATAATTTTATGTTGAATCACTAAAATTTCTAACTAAAAATAAATAAAAATTAAAACTGAAATAAAAATAAATGTAACCTAAATAAATAAGTCTAATTTGAAGCATTAAAATTACTAACTAAAAATAAAAAAATAAATAATTAAAACTGAAATAAAAATAAATGTAACTTTAAATGTAATTAAATAGTATTTTTTTAAAACTAGTAAAAAAAAGACACAAAAAAAAAATGAATCACCCCCAAAAAAACAACAACAACAATTTGAATAAAACTGAAAAAATATAAAAATAAAACCTGATTCAAAATAAAAACTATAATAGTAAATAAAAAAAGAATACTAAAATAACACTTTGCTAAGAAATTGCTTTAATAAATAATTACAAAGAAATGGCGAGTAAGGCACTGAATTAAACATGCCATTTTGTAGTAGAAAGACTGAAATAGCATTTTGTTGTGAAACTAATCTTTTGTTGGCAATCCTGCGCCTGTAATAGTTTGATATGCATTCACACCCTCATGCTGTTATTTAGCAGACACTTTCTGAAGAAAGAGTGATAGTGTTGTGTGCCGCAGGAGAGTGGCACTGAGGGTCACTGGTGCCCGCCGGGCCCCGCCGGGGCCGAGCTGACAGCGAGATGCACTCCTGCTGTGGGAAACGTGAGCGCCGGGCCGCCGCGAGACGCTCTCTGAGTGATGGTGTTGGAGAGTTGTGATTATTCAGCACCTGCTGTCCGCTTGTGTTGCTGAACGGCCTCATGCGGGAGTCGTGTTTATTTGTGCCCGTCTCAAAGAGTTTGTGAACAATAGCGTTTATCACAGCGTTCGGTTCATGAATCATTTTTCTCCAGTAATGGAGTGTGTGTGCCACGCTCATTTGCAATCACTCTTGTGTTATCGTCACATTCAAAAAGTCATCGGAAGAAAAATAGGAGCATTTGTTTAACCGCGCATTTCAGCGACTAGATGATCAACTATCAGTCCCACGTCTAAAAATGAGTATTTTTCTTCTTCGGTGACATAAGTGAGTGTTTAATCGTTCACACGTTCTGTCTTCACTGTGATGGATGTGGACAAATCACTTTTACGTTTGAGTTCATCAAATAACACATAAAGTGAGTTCACATACAGAATCGGTTCAACTGTTGAAAGAACAAATTTACTTATTTCAGTGAGGAAGACTGTGATATAGTCTGACCCAGAAAATAAATCAATTTATTTTTATTTATATGTATTTATATTTATGTATTGTTTAGTTTTAGCATTTATAATGTTCATATAACATATTTCTTTTAGATTTTTTTCCCCCATTTTGATATTATTTTAAATAAAATTGTCTTCCCCATTCTGATGCTTAGATGGAACTTCAGCAGATCGTCTTGACAATGTCTCTCTCTCTCACACACACACACACACACACACACACACACACACACACACACACACACACACACACACGCACGCACACACTCACACACACACACACACACACACACACACACACACACACATTCACACACACACACACACACGCGCGCACACACACGCGCACACACACGCACACAATGTCACACATACACACACACACACACACACACAGTAAAGTAAACAAGTGGTTAATTGCACACGAGACATGAAGAAGCTGTCATCTGAGGATCTCTGAGCTCGAAACTCTCACACGGCACCGTTTCAAAGTGAACCGGATGATGTGCATAAAGCTTGCGTCTTTAAAACATAATGTCAAATATCTCATACCTGCGCAGCCATAAATGAAAGATCCATGGCGATCTGGTGTGTTTAATTCCTGGATGAAGTGTGTCTTCAGTTCCTCATGGGATTTTCACAGCAGGTTTCCTGACGTTTACAGAGTTCATCCTTACAGATCCAGAGTTAAACACAGAAATCAGGAACCAGTCGACGTGGAGAGAGAGAGGAACAGAGAGTGGAGAGAAAAAAAACAATGTTGTGTCTGTGAGAGACTCTTTGTCTCTCTCTCTCTCTCTCTCTCTCTCTCTCTCTCTCTCTCTCTCTCTCTCTCTCTCTCTCTCTCTCTCTCACACTTTCTACCTTTCATGTCGTGTCACATCATACGTGATCACAAATGGCTGAATGATTTTAGTTGTTGTTAAATGTGTCAAGAAAATGTCCCACTCATATTTCACTTCAGGACCAAAGGAAAAATAAGAAAGTGTATTTTGAATGAAAAAATATATGCCCTATATGTATGCCCTAAATTCTTATCACTGTAACGCAAAAAAAAAAAAAAAAAAAAAAAAAAAAAAAAACTGGGAGTTTTTTCTTTTATTATTATTTTGCTTTGTATTATTCATTATTAATTTGAATAATAAAAATAAGAGACCAGACACATTACATTAATAATTTTAATTATAAATGAAAATATATTTACAATTAAACTCATAAATGAACACATTATACTATAATATCATAAAATTAATGTCTTAATACAAAACTATCTTCATGCTTTTCATTGTGAGATGCATTTTATTCATGCAAAATATAATTTCTTATAATTTTTTTCCCTTGTGATTTTAGGGTACACATTTTTTTGTAGCTCCACGTGTCTTGAATTTCAGTATTTAGCGGTGTGTAAATGAGTCAGATTAGGAGATTGCTGAGGTCTTGATCTCAGGAGAAACATCTGATAAACTCTCAATCGAATGGCACAGATGTCTGGAGAAACATCTGAGATATTGAGGAGATCTCATGTGTGTTTTGGGTTTGGTTCTGTTGTGTTTGACGTGTTGGTCATCATCAGTCACCGCTGATCACGTCTCGATCCGCTTCACTGTTCTGTTCGGTTCACTCCTGACTTCACGTTCACGCTTCGCCGTCACATGATGAGTAACGTGTTGAGCTGATTTCATGCTCCAGCGCTCCTCCTGTGGCTTCAGGTTTATCTGACCAGTTTATATTATTTCAGGTTGTCCATTAAAAGGGTCATATAATGCCATTTTTATACAAGTTAATTTGATACTTTAGGGTCTAAATGAAAAGTTTGTAATATACTTTAATTAAAAATTCTCATTTGTATTGTAAGAAAACACTAATTTTACCTGGTCAAAAACAGCTCTGTTTTCAGCACGCCGTTTCAGTGCATGTGCCTTTAAATGATAATGAGCTTCGCTGACTCCGCCCCTCTGTTCTGTGGGGCGTTTTGACACAGCGCACGTGGAGTGTTGCCTTGACAACAGTTGAGGGTATATTTTGTAGAAAGAATGGCAGCTGGAGTCTCTGAGGACACATCTGTGCAACCGGATCAGTTTGAACCGTAGTCGGACCCGGAACAAGATGACAGCCGCAAAGAAGTTCGACAATTAAGGCTCGAACAGGACGTTTCTGAATGGTTGGTTAACGTAATGTCACTTTGATGTTTACTGATGTAGACGTTAGTTCATTGACAGATTGAAGTTACAGCTAATGGTCATGAAAAACTTTTTTTCATGATTTGCAAATATTAATATAAAGGTTAATAAAACTTTACACTCACTTCTTCTGGAGGTGCAGCAGGAACATGAATAGTTGGTACCGATTCTTTTTTCAGGAGCAGCTTCTTAGCAAAACCAGCTTTATACTGAGTCTCGTTTATAAAGCAGTCTGGTGAGAAATGATTCGCGCAAACATGAAAGCATTGACGTTGATCGTGGGGAATATTCCCTTCGAGAGCAAAACTCAGCCACTGCGTCTTCAGCGGTTCGGATTTAGGAACATTAAAATGACTGTGTTCATTATTACACCCAAGAACAGAACACCACAATCGCTCAGACGCCATTCTGCTCCAGCGTATCAACAATGGCGGACTATGATGACAGCTCGCTCAGGGCGGGTCTGTGTTGAAACGCTGCTGTCAATCAACAATCGTGGGAGGGGCGTCAGATCTAGTGACGTCACACGGTCGAACGGCTCGATTTGAGACGGGAAAACATATAAGGAGATTAAAACAAAAACACTGGATGGATTTTTATCATTATATGATGGTTGTGTACAGGCACTGCCAACACACATTTCAGTACAATCAACTTGAAAAAGTGCATGCACCGTTATATGACCCCTTTAAATCTTCAGTTTGATCTAAATATCATCAACTTGTTGATATGTTAAATTATGAAGACACAATTTAAAATATACTGTATGCCATTGCCCCAAATTGTCCATTGTCATCAGCCTAAATTCACCTTATATACAGTCGTGGTCAGAATTATTGCCACCTTTGATACATAAGATCAAAATAAGGCTGTGAAAATAAATCTGTAATGTTTATCCTTTTGATCTTTCATCTAAAAAAAAAAATATCACAAAAATAAAACCTTTCATTGAAGTAAAACTGATGAATGTGGGGGAAAATCACGTTATGAAATACGTACATGTTTTTCTCCAAAACACGTTGTCCACAATTGTTGGCACCCCTAAAAATTATTATGGGTAAAATATCTCTGAGATATATTCCCATTCATATTTACATATTTATAGCACACCAGAACATAAAAATGTCTATATGACTTCTTATTTCACAGAACTATAAATATGAGGAAACACAAAGGCCAAATTCCCTTAATCATCCTTCACAATGAGTAAAACCACAGAATATAGTTCTGATGTGCAGCAAAAGATTGTTGAGCTTCACAAATAGAAAGTGTCTGTAAGAAAACATCTAAAGATTGAAAAATCCCCGTTTCCTCCATCAGGGCAATAATTAAGAAGTTCTAATCGACTAAAGATGTTCTGAATCTTCCTGAAGAAGACGTGTGTCTGTCGTCTTAATGCAAGAGTTTGACAAACACTCTCTGAGGATCACACATGGAGAATTGCAGATATTAGTGCGTCCTGAGGTCAGAAATCCTCACATATATCAAACAGCTTCTACTGTACATCAGCACACGTTATTCGGGAGGGTTTCAAGAACAATCATCCACAAACTCCTGCATATTCAGTTGTCGGACGCGACTGGAACTTCAGACGGGATTCTGTGCTCAGATGAAACTAAAAGAAGAGCTTTCTGGCAGCAAACCCTCCAGATGTGTTTATGCAAACTGGGAAAAAGTCCCGCATATACGGTTAAACACACCGCTGGATCTCTAATGTTGTGGGCCTGTTTTCTGCTGGAGGTCCTGGACTTCTTCAGACACACGGATCATGGATTCTAGCAAATATCAACGGATACAAAATCAAAACCTGACGGCCTCTGCTGGAAACCTTGGATCTTGCATCAGGACAATGATCCAAAATCAACACAAACATGGGGAAGAAAATGCAGCTTCTGCCATGGCCATCCCAGTTCCTGAGCCGAAGCCTAGAAGACTGAAGAGGAGAGGGAATCCACATGGATCTGGGAATCTGAAGCATCTCTGATCTCCAAACTCATCCGGCGTTATAGGAGACCAATCAGAGCTGTTATCTCTATAATTGTGGCCAATGTATATTGTAGAAAAATTGGAATATTGGAACACTTATTTAATAATGATATTTTTTCACGAGTTGTTTTAGCAGCAACAGAGCTTTCTTATAAAATGATATGTAAGGCACTTTATGAACACATGCTGAAATGTGTTTTCTCAAACTCAACTGTTCTTGAATCTCCTGCTGTTAACTGAACGTCCATCATTCGTGTGTGTTGCTCAGATCAGTCACCATTATAGGCTGGTTCTGGTTTGGTTCTTGCGCAGTCAGCCGTGACCTCACCTTTCACTTCCCATTTAGTGTTTGCAGCTCAAAGCCACAACATAGTGCTGACTGCAACAAATGAGAGCATGTTTTCATGGCATGTTCGGCTCCACATTCAGCTGGCCGAAGCCCTGATCCCCAGTGACAGGAATTATTTATTGAACCGGATCTGACCAGATGCAAGTCACCTTCACTTCAACCGGAATTCCCTGGAATCACACTTGTGTTCTAAAGTGCTTTCAAACATTCTATTTTAGTTGTTGGAACCTTATTATGTCCAGTTTTTACATTCATGCATTTGGCATGCAAACTGTCCAAACGTGCATTCACACACTTCAGCTTTAAAGGCTGTTCAAACAAGGCCGTTGGTCTCAATGTTTTCTCTGAACGTTGTGACAGCCAGTGCAAACCAAGTCAGTAATCGTAGTTTTGAACTTTCCAAAAGTTTCAGTTGCATCACCTTGACATCATGATGTTCTGTACATCGCATCCCAACCTGTTCAGTGGTCATGTGTGTGTATTGAAGGGGAACGTTCACTTGTGAAATTGGTGGCAGTTACTTCAAAGTCTCCCAGTTTCTCTGCTGATCTCCCTGAGGATGCAGGGCTTATCCCATACGGCACTGTGAGAGAGAGCAAACTAAACAAGACATTCATCGTTTTCTCATTTAGGGATATTTGACTGTAGACACACACACGCACACACAAACATAAATGCAAACATATTGTTCACAGAACACATTTATGCATTTAGCAGATGCTTTTATCCAAAGCGACTTACAAAAGTAATTAGTCAAAGACCCAAGAATATTTGTAATTTGGAAATGTTGCACTCTTGCATTCTGGTGATTTTAAATGGCATGTAGGCATTCGTATTTACCACTGGGAAGCTCGGGGATCATTAATGAGGGGCTATAATCTTTAAACATGCCAGAGGGGAGAATGATTGCTGCTGTGACTTATTATTTATTAGCTTTTTCACAACAACATCGCCTTGTTTTGTCATTAAAGTGATGCATATTTATATATATGGATAATCATTTGAAGCATATTATATGTATTGTATACTCTGTATTTGAGAAAATTCCAGAACCACCAGCAAGCTGACTATCTAGATCGCGCAGTGATTGTTTATATGTTTTGTCAAGGAATGGGACGCTGAATATCCTTTTGGCTTTAATAAGATTTCCTCAATAAATAGGCAGGAACAAACCTGTTCTAATCACGACTTCAGCATTAGTATAAAGACATTATAAATAAGTGGTGAACTCTGTAAAAAATATTGTTGCAATTAGTTATCTCAACTTAAACATTTACTTTTGAATAACTTTCCCGGATTAAACTGGAGATAATTCAAACATGGTGGTCAAAAGGTACAGATTTTTATTTATTTTTTTAACTTTTTTTTGTAGCGTACTATATTTTAGTTTGATAATGTTTTTTATTTAATATTTTGTATTTCTAGGGGATTTTATGGTACTAAATTATATTTATGCACAGTAGTTATAATCCATTTTGAGCATGGACCTGTTCGACCTGAAAATGATATTTGGGAGATTATTGCTGAAGTGAAAAGTTTTAAAAAGTGAACTTAAAAAAAAAATTTGTTATGAAAAATGCACAACATTTTTTTTAAATTTTTATATGAAACATTTTTCCAAAAAAATTAAAGCCATGCGAACAATACAATACAATAAGCGAACAATACAAGTGTGATTTTTTTCAGGACCATTTAACCTTTTTCGAATCATGTCCATAATTTGTGTGTGTGTGTGTGCATGTGTGTGTGTGTGCGTGCGTGCGTGCGTGTGCGCGCGTGTGTGTGTGTGTGTGTGTGTGTGTGTGTGTGTGTGTGTTTGCGTGTGTGTGTTTTCAAGTGCCAAAACTGTTACCAAGTTTCGTATTCCGATGAAGTAAAACATTCTAAAAACAAAACGTAAAATCTTTCGGTCAAAACTGTCTGACGAGCACCAGAGGGTTTAGTTGACTACATGTGCCATTTCAAGGCAGCATGAACACTTTCAGATGAAACAACAATTTATTTTACAGCACATGAGTGTAGTTCGGCATCGTTTGCGTTAAAGCCGATAAAATAATGATGCCTCAAATTGAACTTTATTTAATCTCACTGATGATTATGATTGTCTGATTGTGAGACTGCATTGTGAAATCCAGGACGGCTGTCTTGTAACGTCTTCATATTTCATGACAGGATTGCTGGCGTTCGCTCTCAGTCTGTTCTCTGGGCACTTTCAGTGTTCGCTGCACTTCCTGGCAAAGCCGAACTGTGTTGTTTGTGCTAATTAGCAGAAACCTCAGCCAACCTGATCTTGCCCTTAACCAACCCGCTTCACCCGCTCCTGGCATGAGCACTAGTTACTGCATCATGTTTCTGACTCTGAACAGCATTAATATTGAAGGGATAAATATTGATTTGATCTCTCTTCTGGCCCAAATGCTCAATGTGGGCCGTCTGATTGAATCAGGGCTTGATTTATGAGCGAGCTTGAGTTTAGCGTTCTCTAAAGGCCTGTCAGTGTGTATTTGGAGATGTCACAGTGATAAGGTCATCTACACACCGCTCTCACACAGGTTTGCTCAAGGAAACGGATGGGAACTCAAAGGTGCGCAGTTCAAATCATCCCTCAATGTTATGAACAAACCTTCTTCCACTCATGTTAATAAAAGTTATCTGGTCTTGAATAATGTTCTCAAAACGTTAGCACAACATTTAAAAAAAAAAATACAAATATACACTCACCTAAAGGATTATTAGGAACACCTGTTCAATTTCTCATTAATACAATTATCTAATCAACCAATCACATGGCAGTTGCTTCAATGCATTTAGGGGTGTGGTCCTGGTCAAGACAATCTCCTGAACTCCAGACTGAATGTCAGAATGGGAAAGAAAGGTGATTTAAGCAATTTTGAGCGTGGCATGGTTGTTGGTGCCAGACTGGCCGGACGAGACGAGTATTTCACAATCTGCTCAGTTACTGGGATTTTCACGCACAACCATTTCTAGGGTTTACAAAGAATGGTGTGAAAAGGGAAAAACATCCAGTATGCGGCAGTCCTGTGGGCGAAAATGCCTTGTTGATGCTAGAGGTCAGAGGAGAATGGGCCGACTGATTCAAGCTGATAGAAGAGCAACTTTGACTGAAATAACCACTCGTTACAACCGAGGTATGGAGCAAAGCATTTGTGAAGCCACAACACGCACAACCTTGAGGCGGATGGGCTACAACAGCAGAAGACCCCACCGGGTACCACTCATCTCCACTACAAATAGGAAAAAGAGGCTACAATTTGCAAGAGCTCACCAAAATTGGACAGTTGAACACTGGAAAAATGTTGCCTGGTCTGATGAGTCTCGATTTCTGTTGAGACATTCAGATGGTAGAGTCAGAATTTGGCGTAAACAGAATGAGAACATGGATCCATCATGCCTTGTTACCACTGTGCAGGCTGGTGGTGGTGGTGTAATGGTGTGGGGGATGTTTTCTTGGCACACTTTAGGCCCCTTAGTGCCAATTGGGCATCGTTTAAATGCCACGGCCTACCTGAGCATTGTTTCTGACCATGTCCATCCCTTTATGGCCACCATGTACCCATCCTCTGATGGCTACTTCCAGCAGGATAATGCACCATGTCACAAAGCTCGAATCATTTCAAATTGGTTTCTTGAACATGACAATGAGTTCACTGTACTAAAATGGCCCCTACAGTCACCAGATCTCAACCCAATAGAGCATCTTTGGGATGTGGTGGAACGGGAGCTTCGTGCCCTGGATGTGCATCCCACAAATCTCCATCAACTGCAAGATGCTATCCTATCAATATGGGCCAACATTTCTAAAGAATGCTTTCAGCACCTTGTTGAATCAATGCCACGTAGAATTAAGGCAGTTCTGAAGGCGAAAGGGGTCAAACACAGTATTAGTATGGTGTTCCTAATAATCTTTTAGGTGAGTGTATATTTTTTGTAACATTTTACTGAATCACTTAAAGGGTTAGTTCACCCAAAAATGAAAATTAAGTCATTAATTACTCACCCCCATGCTGTACCAACCCCATAAGACCTTCGTTCGTCTTCGGAACACAAATGAAGATATTTATGATTAAATCTGAGAGGTTGATCACTCCTCCATAGGCTCCCTAAGGGAATGAATCCTGACGGCCCAGAAAGTCATTAAAGAAAATGTTTAAATATTCCATGTCGCAACAGTGGCTCAACTATAAGTTTATCAAGCGACGAGAATACTTTTTGTGCGAAAAAACAAACAAAAATAACGACTTTATTCGACTATTCCTTTTCTTCCTTGTAGGCCTGAAACGAGACTTCAAGAGATTTCCACGACGCATGCGCGAGAATTGCGATCTCCTTCAACTACTTCAGTTCAGTTCTCGCGCGTGCAAGAACTTAATATACTGAAATGGGAACATTATAGCAATAAATTAAATTAAACCGCTGTGCGATTCTGTGAAATCTATGTAAAAAAAAAACATCTGAGACAAAGTTGATACATTTATAAATCTTTATCTTTAAAAACTTTGTTTTATTCAAATGTCAAATGTTCAGATATTTTTATTGAACACATTATCAGTATTAATGTTTCACAGGTGAATTGTTGCAATGCTAAAAAATACTTCAAGTAAACTATTATTACTTATTTAAATAAGATATATTAGCATTAAAATTATAGTATTTTTTATAAGCGTTAATTAAGAACATTTTACAAACAAAGTGTGAGTAATATTTACTTGAAACAAAGTGAACTTTACTTGAGAAGCCACCTAGAATTGTGTGTACTAGGCTAAATTTAGCAATTTCTGATTGAAAATTAAAAATCTATCATGACTGCATCTTCTGAGCAAAATATTCATCATAAACCACTGACTTCAAGAGGGAAACCAGAGCTGTAAAGTGTGGATATTCACATTAAGGTCCTTTGAGGTCTTGTGACAAATTGACGAATTGCAGTTATTGCATAAATTATCAACGGATTTGGGAAAGAATAATTTATCTCCACTCTCTCCACAGGACGTCCTCAAGTTTTACACTTTGATAATAAGATTGTCCCCGTTCGTTTTATCGGATGAGTGAATGAAGACGTGCTGTGTGTAAAAAAAATATTTTTTTATCTCTCAGCGGAGTGGAATAAAAAAAATATTCAATACATGTATCATTACAGAGAAATGATGATTCTACACATTTGAACTGAAACGGCTGTCCTAATATCATGCACAATGCTTCGCTGTTCACATGGAAAAATTGAATGAATTATTATTACTGTAAATATTGAAATATTTCCTCACATCTCCAGTAATGCAATAAAGGTCAATGGCACTTTATTAAAGTTGATTGTCAATCATATAACAGTGATTTAATTATTGACTCTTTATTAACAAGTTCTCATAATAATTCACAGGATTTTAAAGCACATTATTGAAAAAATATACCATGTATAGAATTATAGGGTATAGAATTCTGCGTTGCAATCTCTGTTTTGTTCACTAGATGTCAGGAGTACTTTATTTACCAGCACAGGGGAATCAGAAGAGGGGGAATGAATTTAATTAAATAATGAAATTAAATATGAATTGTTTTTTTTATTCCCCTCATCATGGAAAATGCATGTTATATAGACAAACGAAAATAATAATAAAGCATTTCATTACTTCATAACTTATTGTAAATTAATTGGCATTACATTTGTTTGTTTTTTTACAAATTCATTGATTAATTAGTCTATAAATAAAGTAATGAACTGTTTTGATATTTTAATCTGCAACAAAAAAGAGTGTATATATATATATATATATATATATATATATATATATATATATATATATATATATATATATATATATATATATATATATATATATATACATACATACATATCCATTGCAGTAAATTTGGGTTGCAAAGAGTAGATATTAAAAAATATTAGTAATTTTATGGAGTAAATAATTATTATGTTATGCAGTGAAGAACAATATTGCTTTTGCAGTAAAGAAGTATAAATGACCTTTTGCTGTATCTATATCAATATCTTAAATGATATTGCATTGTCAGAGCCACAGCTGCCAGTTTTTAGACTTTAGAACAATTAGACTTAAAACATTTCTACTGATGGAGTGAATGTCTTTTCCTGCAAATACATGAAACATGTTTATTTAGTTTGAGTTACGGTCCGTGCTTCTCTGAGCCGAACGTGTTGCATCACTCTCGCTGAGATATGATGAACAGCAACAAAACAAACAGGTGGAGTGTGTTCTCTATCAGTGTGAAGCGCTCCAGCAGAGGGCAGTGTGTCACACACACCAGTGATGCGCGGGTTGATCCAAAATGAGCGGGTGCCCGCGGTCACCCGCGGTTACCCGCAGTTACCCGCAGTTACGAGTCATCTAAAAATATTTTTAATGATATTCGGGTCGCGGTCGGTCGGGTCGTTTGAAAAAAGATGCAAATTAAACCTTTGTATTTATATAGTACTAGACATAATTTTGTATGAAATATATAGGCCTACACTTTATTGGCTGAATAACTGGCACGAAGATGACACAAGCTCAGTCAACAGTTCTCGGTTCTGTACGCGGATGCGCAGTATCAGCTGCTCGTGCTCATCACTTCTCTCAGCAGTGGCACGCACCAACATGTCTCAGTTCAGTGAACTGTTCCTGGAGTGAAATATAC
Source organism: Tiaroga cobitis (assembly GCA_030578255.1). Lineage (NCBI taxonomy): Eukaryota > Metazoa > Chordata > Actinopteri > Cypriniformes > Leuciscidae > Tiaroga > Tiaroga cobitis. Next base: position 3,062,864 of record CM060607.1, read on the forward strand.
TTCGGGATATTGGTTTATTTCGAATTCAGAGGGACTGTCAGGCATGTCTGAAAGTGAGTAACTTTAGTCACTTGTGGATCAGCACTGACGCAAGACGCGAACTGTTTCGAACGATTCAGTTCGATTTAGTGTACTGGTTTGACCGGTTCACTAAAAAGAACCGGTTCAAAAGAACGATTCGTTCACGAACCGGCCATGTCTATGATTGATCACTAGTCTGCAGAGAGATGGAGGCGGCAAGAGAAAAGGTGAAGACTGGGGAGTGGAAGCTCCGAAATAATGAAAGATGATGACCAAAGTGCTGGCTTTGTTATGTGTACGTCTTCTTGCGATGCTGTGTTGTTGTTACACGTCTATGGCCCAATGACGCTACGGTGAGCATTTACTACTTTTAAAAAATGCGGTCAGGAAGCGGGTCGGGTACAATATTTTCAAACTTCTTTTTTGCGGTCCGAGTTGCGGACGGGTTAGTTGAAAACGTCGGTCGGGTGCGGGTTCTTTTTATACATTGACCCGCGCATCACTGACACACACACACACACACACACACACACACACACACACACTGACCAGACACAAACCTCAGCATCTCCTGAAGACGGTCAAACACAGTGACACATCGAAGTCAGACGTTCTCATCCTCAAATCTGATTTAAACACAATCTGTTGATGAACACGGGTGCCATTCTAGCGCAGGCCGTCCCGTCCCGTCTCCGCTGACCTCATTACAGCCAGAGCCAGTGTCACTATTATTTACAGCTTTATTTTGCAAAATAACGCTGATGTTCCAGGTTGCATGAAACGTCTGCACACGTATTTATCCTTTAGGCTTTATTTCCACATGCATGTTTGGTTGAAGATAACAGAAAACAAATCAGCATTCCACTAAAAAATGACAGAAAACATCTAGCCTACTCCATCAGATGCCGATCAGCAGTGATGTGTCTGTGAGCGTTTGAATTATATAATATAATGAACTGATTAAAAATAATCTCTTGGTGATTTTTGTGGCACAATCTGTTGAGGTTTGTCTTGCATGACAGAAATTGTTTTTTGATAATTAGATGCAACATTAAATCAAAATATGATTATTGTGGTTAATAGTATACCACAGCACTGGAATTACCATGGTACATTAACAAAAAAACGATTAATACCATGATAATTTTGATACTTTTTGTATGTCTGTGAATGCACAAAAAGCTTTTAGCAAAGTTTAGAGAAGTTTTATGATCTTTTCCCTGCTATTAACCTAACCGATTTAAAAAAAATATTAATATGTATACAGTATGAGACAAAAGCTCCTGCAAACAAAAGCATTAAATACGTTGATTTGTCCAACATTGAAATGGCACAAAGTTAGAAGTTTTTAAATTATTATTTCATTTATTTTGTATTTTATTCATTTGTTTTTCATTGGATAATGTATCCACAGTAGTCGACGTTTGAAGTGGATCAATAAAGTTCATCAAAGTTGTCCTAAGACAAAAACGGGTATTGTTCAAAATTCCTGTATAACTTTGATGAAAGGTTTTGATCCACTTCAAATGTTGACTACTGTATATTGCCTACCTCTTTAATATAAAGTTGTATATATAAGTATGTCTAACTTTATCCACATACAGTACATACACAGTACTCACTCACATAAAGCAAAATATACTTTTCTGTAAAGCGCCTTTGAAACAATGTGTTTTGTAAAAAAAAAAAAGCTATACAAATACATTTGAATAAAGAAATTTGAATTGACCAAAAGTGAAAGAACCCTGGCGGGGAAAAAATCAAGCTGAAGTTCCTGTGCGTGAGTAAATATTACCATAATTAATCACTGTCCAAACGTCAAGCACAACACAAGAGCTCCTATTAGATTCTGCACAGACTGCTTCGGGAAGCTCAGCGCCAGTCAAGGTCAGTGGATCTCAGAGATGCGTCTGTCAGATGTGTGATCACTAAAAGCTCTCAGCATCTGCTCTTTTGTCTGCTTTGTGTGTTCAACATCTGTGCATCGTATTTAAAGTTGATTAACACACGTGTAAGACGTTACGCATCACTGCAATCACAAATTACTCTACTAGAAAACCCTTTAATAAACAGAGTGTCTATTACACTGAGTGCCAATAGTCCGGCTTGTTGGCAGAGGCGATTTACACTGACTCCGCCCACTGACGTCTGATTGGGCCAGACACAATTTAAATCCGCCTTTTGCCTAACTCGTTCTTCTCACTTTTCCCATCTCATATCAGATTGAAAAGGCATTAATTTTTTAATAAATATGAATAAAATATGGAATTAAAGTGCCTAACGGTGATTTAATAATAAAGTGTTTATCAGGTAGGGTTCACTGCTTATGTTTAGGGAGGGCTTTATTGTCCCAACAAGGTGGGATTTATTTAATAAATATAAGCATTTACACTCAATATCATTGCATACTGTTCTATAATGTACACAAATACTGAGGTGCAAATAGCATCTAACTACTATTTGCTAGCCTGGATGCCAGCTGAGCTTAGCCCCGCCCACAACATCTGAGGTCAGGAGGTTCGGTCTGGACTTGATCCGTTGAGAAGCAAGTATGCCCGACCAAAGCTGTTCGGACCAATCAAATTGTGAGGGCGGGCTTTATACGATGATGGACAGATGATCAACAGTTACGTAATCATCACGTCACCAAAGAGCGCTTGGGTTGAATTCGTTTACTACTAAGATGGCCGCCGCTGGAGAACTGAGATGTGTAGATTCAGCCGTCGCGTCTGGTATAGAAGATCTAGACAGCGCATTCATTTTAAAAGAGGAACAGAGAACCGCGATCAAGGCATTTGTCGATCGGAAAGACGTTTTCGCAGTCCTATACGGGATTCGGTCTATCCAATTGAGTGCAAAGGCATTTTTTTCCTGGTTTGGTCAAGACACGCCCCATAATCACAGCCCAATCGAGCCGTATCAGACTCACATGCTGACTAGAATCTGAGTATGACGACATCAGTCTAACTATTTACACTTTTGGAAAAGAAAATAGTTATTTCCCTCATAAAACAGGTTCACTCAAACCGGTGCGCAACGTTTTGCTACGGTTTCCGGGTTGAACGACATGTTTCCTGGAAACGGTGTGCAACGGGGTTTGAGATCCGTTTTCTCTTGTTTGGTGGGTGTGTCAAAAATGTCCGCCCAATCAGCAGCAACATGTATATAAACCACGCAGTGTTAAAGAGACAGCTCGCACTCGCACAATGGGTCCAAGTAAAGTCCTTTACAAATGTGTCCTGCAGCTCGGGATACGCAACAATTGACCTATGGCTAAGCCACGCCCCTTCCACTCACTCGGTGACAGCCGCTATGGCAGCTGTCACAGTAAGAGACATTTCACAGAAGGCAATTGATGATTTTTGGAGACAGAAAGATTATATATCATCTCGAAGTCACCAAAAGGGCCTTAACTATTCATTGGAGGGTTAATAGTTTTATTGTTGAGAAGGTCGATGAAAAGCTTCAGCTCCAGGCAAAAATGTACAGGTCACAGTGTAAACGTGATAAACCGCATCTCGTTGCCATCGCCATCTCAGACAACAAGATCGAGGATCAGCATTGATCATGCACTGCAGTATTTACATGAATCTTTCAGCACAACATTGCTAACATTTGTTATCTCGGTTATTTAAAGATACGTTAAAGAAGCTAAGTGACATGATGTACAACGCAGCTAGAAGCTAACCTCAACGTTTTCTAATGTTAGGCTAACGTTACGTTAGAGATGTTAAAGATAACGTTCAAATACGTTGTTGACTTAGAACAGATGTAGACATCCTTGTTTAATTCTTGTTTAATTTATCCACGTTTAGTTGGTGTTGTGTTCTACCGCATAACTTTATCCAGAGCAGATAACGTGACTTATCTCGGTTGAGATGTGGCTTGGGAAAGGGTAAAAAACACACACCGTCGCCCTGCCTCTCGGGATACCTAGTGTCGGAGTTGCATGTACCCCATGCACACCGTTTGACCATTTTAAACTTAAAATGACAAGAAAAAACATAAAAACGAATGAAAACTGCAATGCATTTCAACGGACGTGGAAGCAGAGAATGTCCGAGTGTATTGGGTTAGCTATGCGCACTGTGATTGGCTCATCGCGTTTGGGGGCGTGGCTTAGCCATAGGTCAATTGAAGATATAGGAAGACATGTTTGTCGTAAGAGTTTTATGGTAAAAATAAAGCATATCAACAGTGATTAGCAATAATGATAAGCCTAATACTCACAATAAAAATAATAAGGTCATATAGATCATAACACAGTCTCGGAGGTAAGAAGTGGATTATCCTTCACCTGAAATGTTGGTCTTTTCATCCTGAAATACGAGGCAAATGTTGGATCACAATAATTAGAAACCACAGTTTACACAAATCCCTTTTATTCTGGACGGCAAGGGCTGTGACTGTAACATCGAGCGTATTTTGCGGTATTAAACATGTATTTATACCGATTTCATCAGGCTCTGAAAATTCTTCAAAAAGAACACAAAGATTGTCCTTCTCAGCTGCCGTAGTTGCGTCCTTAGAACAGGGTGTTCAACGCACCACCGTTTCCGTTTAAAAAACGTTTTGCTGCTTTTTGCCGGGGCTGAACGCAGCCCTGATAGTTCCGGTCCTTGATTCTGATTGGTTGAGACGAACCAATCAGAATTATTCTACAAACGTACACCTGTGACCTCATCACATCAGTATTACTACGCCACTGCATCTGTGTGTTGCTGCGATTTCCATGTTATGTATTTCAGCAAAACGAACTGATTATTATTTATGCAATGAATTTTGAGTGACCCCGTTATCTTGGATCATTCACCTTTAAGTTTGAGACCCTTCCCTTCAAAGAAAGTCTTCTCATATGTGAGATAGGTTGATGTGCGCAGGCAGGGACTATTTTTCTAGCGGAAGGTTGTTAATTAATGATTTAACTTAAAAAAAGTAACATATTTATCCAGATATTTTGCCTATTGTGTGACAACCCTTTAATACAAGCAAAAAGCCCCGTGAAACCGTGGTTTACAGTGAATTTAGGCCAACTAAAGGGGTTTAGCTGTTCAAAATGAACTGTAAAACATGACTTCTACACAGCAAAAACTCCAGAGTTAAATTAACTCTCCTGGGAGTTTATATGGCTCCAGACTCAATGTTAAAATATGAGTGTTAAATTAACACTCAAGAGTGTTAAAGTTAATGAGCTCATTAAGTGATTAATTGAGTGATGATTGACCATTATTGAAGACACCTGATGTTAACAAGCAGAATCACCAAAGGAGAAAATCGAATTTTTAAGACACCATTATGGTGATCAGTGTTCACTTTAGTTGGGCTCTTGACCCTTAAACTGTTAACTTTAAAATTTGTTTCTCTGTTGTATCTGAGCTAAAACTGCCAGATGAACAAAGAAAATGTTTATCAGGTGGTGTTGGTTATGTTTTGACATAATCATAATTTGATCTGAATCACTTAACTCATTTAGAGTCAAATGTATATTGTTGCTTACGGCGTCAATATGATTCTACAGCAAAAGATCCAGAATTTTCTAAATAATCTAAAGGATTTCTTAAGAGTTGTTCTGATAAAACAAAATCTTTCTTTTAGGCACACACAGACATCAAGAATCAGTGTATGAATCTTAACAATGGTGACAGAATATTCAATTAGGGAAAGGAAATTACTAAAACAATTCAGATCATAATTTATTCATACCGCAATGCATGATGGGAGCCATGAATGTGTTTTGATTGGTGGTACCCTGAATGCACTGCAACATGCTTTATTATTGTCACCATTGTTGAGAATCACAGGCTGATTCTTGATGTCAGTGTGTCTAATTACAGTAAACTCCCAAGTCTTTTTATCAGAACGATTTTTAAGAAATATTTTGGATTATTTTGATAATACTGAAAATCATTTGCTGTAGAATCACAGGTCTGATGTAATCAATAAGGTAGACATAATTCTTTAATAGAGATTTGATATTCAGGTCAAATTATGATTATGTCAAAACATAACAAACAATACCTGGTCAACTTTTCTCTTTGTTCATCTGGCAGTTATAATTCAGATACAACAGCCAAACAAAAACTGAATTTAATGATTTAAGGGCCATGAGCCCAACTAAAGCAAACACTGATCTCCATAACGGTGTCTTAAAAAAGTAGATTTTCTCCTTTGGTGATTCTGCTTGTTAACATCAGGTGTCTTCAATATTAGTCAATCATCACACAATTAATCACTTAATGAGCTCATTAACTTTAACACTCTTGAGTGTTAATTTAACACTCATATTTTAACACTGAGTCTGGAGCCATATAAACTCCCAGGAGAGTTAATTTAACACTGGAGTTTTTGCTGTGTAGGGGCTTGTTGCTTTAATATCTGTCAATGAAGTCAGAAAAATAAACGTAATTCAAAGGGAAAACCAGTTTCTGACTCCACTGGCAGATTTTTGTTCTTGTTTTAAGCATAAACTTCAGAAAACCTGTCATTTTGCTTCACAAGTAAATGTATCTTGATTTAAGAATGTTTCGATGTTTGTACTGGAAAACAAGACAGAAATACTGCCCTACAAAGCAAAAAGGCAGTAACTGCATTTTTTGTCAAAAATGAGTTATTATCATTTTCATGACATTCAAGGCATCCTTTGTTATGTGACAAAACATCTTATCTCAAATGTGTGTCGTTTTGGAGAAAAATGGTAGTCGTTTGTACAGTAACTGCAAAAAGCCCTAGTGAAACAAAGCAAGAGTACAGTAACATCCATTACTGTGTTCTTGTTATGTTTTACCCAACAAAAAATAACGGTGTTTCTGCGCAGTGTAGTTACTGTTGCCTTGGTGAACACACAGCTGATTTTCGGGCATCCTCACGGGACGATTTTAACATTTGCGATTTCTCCCTTCTAACTTCACCAAATTGTTCCCCTACCAAACTACCCCCCTCCCCTGAAAGAATGAAAAAAATATTCCAGAAAGAAAAAAAAAAGGTGCAAGAGCTCCATGTAGTTTAGTGGTTAGTTACTATGATTTTCGCGATATAGCAGTTCAGTACACTTGAAATTAAATCGTGATAGACTACTGTGTGAATATTAAACCGCAATAATAGTACAATTTAAATACAAATCCTACATGTTCTGTGAATAAATGGGGCAGTCGACGCGCAGTTTCATTTAACAAACACACACGCGCGCGCTGAAGCACTGTTTTTTGCATATGAGGACACGACTGCATGAACTTACTCTCCAGACTCTAGATCCGCTCTTAAAGTCACTTTGTGAGCATTTAACCGCATCATCTGAGAAAAACTATCGTCATGTCATAAACACAGAAACAAAGGTCTTCACGGCAACCCGTCAAAATAAAAGTTCGGTTTAACTTGACAGAAATATAGGCCTATTACTGTTGTACAGTAGAATTTAGAAACGTCTCAATGTAATAATAATACTAACACTAATACAAATAAATTAAGATTAAAACTAAATTTGTATTCAATGTTTTAATTTTAACAGTAAAGCTAATTGTGCAGCATGTTGTTTGACAAAAAACGTTTGTTTAATTTCATATGATTAAAAGAAATGTAGGATAATTAATAATATATTAGAATTTTTATATATTTTATTTGTAATATTCATAGAATCTTTTTTAAATATTGTATTAGTTTAATAATAGTTTATAATAAAAGTTTCATGATTTCAATTAATTAGACATGATTTTTGATTACTAAAAATTTACACCACGTATCCGTAACACTAGTTTCGCAACACAAAAATGTTGAAAAAAAATGTTGTCCAAATGGTTCCAATTATTTCAAATACAGTGTATCTAACACACCCAGAGCCCAAGTTGTGGCAAAATCGTCTTTGGAGAATCTGTAGTTACTGCCTTTTTCCTTGGTTTGGTGCCACGTTTTTGTAAAGTAATACAAAGCAAGAATACAGTAACTGCAAAATAGGGGTAAAATATCAAATTGAATATGATGATTGATATGTACAAAGAATAAGCTAATATAAAGTCACAAAACAGCCATATGTCCAATAATCTACCTTCAACTACTTAGGCTGGATGACAGGATAACTTTAAAGTCATTTTTCTCTGTTCTGCACTCTGCGTAGTTACTGCCTTTTTGCTTTGTAGGGCAGAATAGCCAATCAGTGTTTGCAGTGTGAGGTCTGATGTAACAGTGACCCATGCTGTTTGTTTTCTCCACATTTCCAGCCGATCAATGTCAGGGGTCGGAATGACAGGGATAAACACGAGGGAAAGAGGTGACAGAAACACACACAGAGCAGACGGGAAACATGATGGGACGAGGGTCAGTGCTTCTATTTTTGGCATCTTAGAAAATACAATGAATGTACTTGTGATGTGTGATACAGTGGGGTGATTTTCAGCTTTAGTTCGTTCCAATATTTATTTGCAGTAAAGCATCAGGTCATTTGTGTCACGTGTATCATACACTCTCAAAGTAAATCTGTCACAAACACATGCAGACATCAGCATTTTTCTCCTAATAATATATTTTGGGGGGGAGAAATATTCCACAAGTGTATTGACACAAACACTGCTTTCTAGATGTTTTCATGGTGAATTCATGGCTAATGTTTATTTTTTTTTAACACATTTGGTGCATGGCGAGTATGCGTATTACTTTTCAGGCCAGATTTTATAATTATGCATATATAAATGTACACTACTGTTTAGGGTCGGAAAGATTATTTACTGTTTTGAAAGGAGTATCTTCTGTTCACCAAGGCTGGATTTATTTGATCAAAAATACAGTAAAAACAGTAAAATATTATTACAATTTAAAACATCTGTTTTCTCTGTGAATATATTGATAAATGTCATTTATTTCCTGTGATCAAAGCTGTATTTTCAGCATCATTACTCCAGTCTTCAGTGTCACATGATCCTTCAGAAATCACTCTAATATGATGATTTGATGCTCAATAAACATTTATGATTATTATCAATGTTGAAAATAGTTGTGATGCTTCATATTTTTGTGGAAACAGTGACACATTTTATTTTTCAGGATTCTTTGATGTTCAAAGTTCAAAAGAACAGTATTTATTTGGAATAGAATCTTTTGTAACATTATTAACTGTCAGTTGTGATCATTCCAAACTTGCTTTCAAAATCTTACTGACCCCAAACTTTTGAACAGGAGTGTATATATATAGCATAATTGCAGGACTGACTGTTGCTAGGCAACAGTACACCCATGCATCCCATAATAACACAGAATACTATTAGCCACAGCTTTTTTTAGGAGTAAGTTGGTTAATTTTTACTCTACTTTCAATTACTTTCAATCTAACTTTAAGTCTTCTTCCAAAAACCTAAAAATACAACACACCTTATTATTCATATTTCCTTGATCCTCTTTCGTCTTTTTTTCCCCCTGAGGTTTATGTTGGATTTGGGATTGGTCATGGGTATCAGCGTCTCTCTGGTTTAGATCAGGATTTTTTTTCAACGCTTGAATAAGTTTTGCGAGGGACAAGGAAGATGAAATGTGTTCAGAGCCCATGAAATTTATGTAAGACATGCGGCTCACCGCGAAACCATTTCACTCCCTTAACTCGGCCAGAGCGATTCAATGGACAACCTGTAATGTCCTTCTGATGAAAACCAGAAGCTTCATCATCTTACAGGTGTGACACGACCGGCCCTGAGCCAGACGTGAAAAGATGAGATGGTTTTCAATATAGTACAAACGATTCCCAATACAACTCCAAGTGATGATCAGCATTAGGCCCAGAATATCTCTGAGATACAGAAGCACGAGTTTCATTTTCTTAATCACCTCCTGTTTATGTTTGTGCTGGCGTTGATCGTGTTTACCGAAAATGAACAAAGACTGCGTTCAAATACCTGGATGACCCGAAGTCAATTACATTTCGCAAATGAGACTGGCACCAGTGAGAGTTACACAGAATACAACATCAGCTCACTTTTTAGATCTCAGTCTCAATTTTGTCATATAAATGATGTTATTATTGTGTTTTATTATTATGTTGTGGAAAAGCGTCTGTATATTTGGCACTTATACTGCATGCGGTTTAAAAAAAATCAATATACACACTTTGGGCCAGATTTACTAACAGTTGTCAGGATTTACTAAAGACATGCATTGAAAAATTAGGCATGGACAGGGTTATTTTTGCGCCTGGTCTTATTGCATATGCATTTGTAGGAGTTTCCCTTTCAGACGCAAAATAGCCTATATGAGAGGAGAGTATTTAAATGAAGCATGTAAGGTGATTTTCTAAGGTTTCCACGATTCTTTTACTGGCATTATTTAACACCCAAAAAAGCATGTCTGAAACCAGACGCTAATTTGCGTTCTCATGCTAATTTGACCCGTTTAGTAAATATGGATCTTTATCTTAATACTTAGCTTTGAAGGTTTCTAATCCTATGGCTCCGGAGATTGTGACTAAAATCGTCGCAAATGCAACTAAAAATGTGATTTGTGCTAATTCATATAGGCATCATCATCACCATCTTGTTTTGTATGAAAGTTACATTATTGAATGTCCGATTCCCAATGAACCAGTTTTCTTTATTGAGTCAGTCAGAATGATTCACGAAACAGCTTTAAACTCACTTGTGCTTTAGTGGTTTCAGAGTTCACAACTGATTCCCTCGCTGAACCGCGAGTCATTTATCGGTTATGTCCGTTTCAGTTTCCAGTGTTGTCTGATTCAGTGTAGTCCGGTGAGCCGGTTCTTTTTAGTGAATCAAAAACATAAGGTGCGTCCAATGTAGACATGTGCCGGTATTCGGTAATGCGATAAATCGCGGTAATGATTATGCACGATATTGTTATCGCGGCCACTTCAAAATACCGTGAAAAATAATAGATTTGAATTTAGACTTTTAGAACACGCATTAGATAATTTTCTATCAACCGCTTAAACACTGCGTATATGCTCCGCAAAACACGTGCGCACTCTGATGTAAACAATCCCCACATGTATAAGCACTGTGTGCACGCGGCGCAGAGCGCACTCTAGTCTAATGTAAACAATCATCACATGGAGTAGAAGCATGGCGGAAGGAGGAACGCTGCCGACGATTTACCCCCCCGCAGGGCTGCCAACTCTCACGCATTCAACTTGAGACTCAAGCGCCTTTCACACAGGACGCAGAATACTCGCGGGGACGTTTTGTTGCTGCGTCGACCAAAGCACGCCGGGGTCAAAGTTAAAAATAGTTCAACTTTTTATTTGCAAAATAGCAAATCGCGTTCTGTCTGAAAGCCGCTTTACGGAATTGACACTTTTCACACGCTCTCACGCAGAGAAAAATCGCGGAGCAAAGAGGACACTGACACCGACAGACTAGACAGAGCAGGTTACTTTTGATATGAAAAAAAAAAAGGTTCTGTCCATTGTGACAGATCGCTGCGCCTCAGTTCAAGTAAACCGATCATCTGTTACTTTTTATTTAAAGATACAGTACAACTTACCTTAAGGTTTATGCCTCATACAAAATGTCGATCAATCAGTGTTTTTCACGGAAAGAGGTCAATAAAACTGCAGGAGAACAGTTATGTCACAGAACGTTACATTTACCTCAGGAAAGCCATTTAATGACCAGCACTTTAGTTGACTAGAAAAAATTGTCATTTTGCTAAATATGTGCACTTTATTACATATTAATTATGTTTACTTGTCATTACATAATTGTTATTATAATGAAAACCGCATTATATTTAATTTCTCTCTGTTTACAGCATTATGTGAGATATATTTTTTTCTTGAAAAAAATTTACATGCAGACTGTAGCCTACCTAATATTTATCCAAATGAGTCAATATTGAATTAAGATTAAAATCAAATACAAGAATTTATTTGAATACAAACAGTAACCTACCAGTCATTATACCATGTAAACATTGTAACACGTTGTCACTAAACTTAATAAAATTCTGTTTAGTTACCATGTTTTGAAAATCACAATTACACATTGTGATGCAAGTTGTTTTTTTAGATACCCGCAATCCATTTGTTTCTCTTGAGCAATTAAAATATCGTGATAATACCGTATACCGTGATAAAAGCTCATTCAATTAATCGCAGCACGAAAATTTGATACCGGCACATGCCTAGTCCAATGTAGTCTGATTCCCGAACGAATCACTCTATTGAGTCGCATCTTTTTAAAAATGCCCCTTATATGCTTTTCCGAATATTACCTTTCATGTAGCGTGTAATAATAGCTGTTTGTGAATGTAAAAGGTCTAGAAATGTTTAATGTTCAAATTGCATGACAAATGAAGTTTTTGTCTCCTAAAAGAAAGAATCGATTCTGAACTGCTGAAACGAGTCGTCAGTAACTCCAGTCTCACTTCCTGTTGCAAATTTACGTAATAATGTAATACATTTGCATAATGCTAGCCTCTGGTCTTCATTGGCTGAACAGCGTCTCTTTGCCCCGCCCTCAAACACTGTAGTTGTATCTGAGACTGGAAGAGTTTGGTTTGTGTTTATTCCCATGTGAATTCACTTTGATTTACGTCAAGTCAAGTCACCTTTATTTATATAGCGCTTTTTACAATACAGATTGTATCAAAGCAGCTTCACAGTGATAACATGAAAATAATACAACAAGTTTGTTTCTAGAAGAAAATTATGTCATCGTCCACCTTATAAGGCAGATCAATTGTTGAATATTAAATGTCCCCAACTAAGCAAGCCAAAAGCCAAGGCGACAGTGGCCAGGAACCAAAACTCCATCAGGGACAGAATGGAGAAATAAACTTTGGGGGAAACCAGACTCAGTCGCTCAGTTCTCCTCTGGCCAACGAGCGAACAGTGTGTGATTATGATTCAGGCAGCATTAAAGGTCAGAAGTCAGATTGGATCAGAACATTCACAATATTTATCCAGTTCCATCTGGGTGGAGGTCGGAGTAATCACGCCGGTATGGAGACGAGTTTGGTGAGGATCAGTGGCGATGGCTGTCGTGTCCATGAGGCCTTCACAGGGCTGATGAGGCTGGCACTTCAGGGATGCGTTGTGGTCGTGTCCAGGTGCAGGTTCACCGTCTGATCTGGATACGGCCCGGATCCGGCTGACTTCAGTAAACTTCGGAATAAACGGAAAGACTAAGGGTGCTTTCACACCTGCCTCGTTTAGTTCGGTTGAATCGCACTAGAGTTCGTCGTCCCAGTTCGTTTGTGCCGGTGTGAATGCAGCGATCGCACTCGGGTGCGCACCGAAAGCGGACCAAACAAAAGAGGAGGTCTCGGTACGCTTTCAAACGAACTCTGGAGCGGTTCGTTTGTGGTGAGAACGTTATCCGACCTGAACAGAACCGACTGCCAAAGAACTGCGCGGTTTTGGACTAAACCAGCTGCCGTAGTCAAACAAAATTAATATTTAGATTGTCAATAGCGCTCCCTTTAAATATAGCAGGCTAAATCACCCTGAATTAAAATGTAAAAACAGATCGAATGATGTATTTGTCGAAATGTTGCGATATTGTTTCATTTAAGTTCATAATTATTCTATACATGTTATTTAATTTAGCAGCATTACCACGAAGCACCGTGGTTCGATATTTATTCGAATAATAAAATTTTTAAAAAAACTTAATTCACAAATTGCATGCCTGGTTGTAAGGATCCAAAGATCCCTGTAGAATTTAATATTGAGTTGAACATTTTGTTCATGACAACAAATTAACATGCGTTTTTTCAGATTATATTTAGTTTTGCTTGGAAAAGGCTGGCCCAAACTAGTTTTATTTCATCAATTATTGAAATAATGAAATATTTAGTAATAAGCTTTTATGACAGAAATATCACTAGGCTACGTAACTTAAATCATTTAATTCCTTCATTATCAACACTGTCTAGAATAGCGATTTAAGTGTGAATTGCGACTTCTCTTTGTGTTAAGTCAGCCTCAGACTCCGATAGCCTGTGGGGGGTTGGAGGGACAGTTCAGCTGTATCGTGCGCGCAGGACAATAGGCCTAGGTGTTAATGTTCCTCTTTCATATGGAGAGTGTCGGATAACGCAGCGACAGTATTATCATCTGTATGATGTGTTTTTACCCTGAAATGTTTAATTTCGAGAGAGACCCGGTGCGCGCAGCGAGGGAGACTAAATAAACGTGTTAAAAAGAGATCCAGCGCGAGAGAGGCAAAGAAAAACTCATGTTTTTAATTTAATTATGTTGCTTTGGACAATTTTCGTTTTGTAGGCCTACTGTTTTAATTGTTTAATATAGCTGTCATTTCTTTGGCAATACAAATTTAAAATGTCGCAAGAATAAGATTAGCCTAGTGTTTCTTATTTTGCATATTATTTTTGTGTTTCTAAACCCGATGCAACCCTGTTTTAAATAAAAAAAAACTGTCCCGACACTTTATTTTAACCTTGAAATGTTCGAACTTGGTTTCAAACTTAAGTAATTTAAGTGTTCTTTTACATTACACAATAATTTAGCAGACTAAAGACGAGATTCTTCATTTTCATTTTCTGATGCAATCGGCTGACAATCTTCCTTCATTCAATCTATTTATTCAATCAGTTTGTGTCCTTTGTGCAGCGGCTGCGGTTCTACGGGAATGTAGCAAATGTATGTTGTAATGATAATTAAACAAAACTCTTGACTTTAAATAAGCAAACAGTTATAAACAGTTAGCTATTTAAGCATCAATAAGGTAAAATATAAACGCTATTGGCCAACATCGATTAACAACGTGTATGCTACAGTGAGATTCGATCTCGGGTCGATTGAAGCTCCTTGAAGCTCGTGTTGTTGCGTTAACCACTGAGCTACCGTCTGTACGTCAGGAAATGTTTTTATTGCAATGTTTTATGTTTTCATTATTTATTCAATTTCATTTCAGTAGCCTGATTTCAGAATTGTGATTATGAATTATTTTAACTACGTTTCACTTGTTGAATTCATCTGCTACCAGCTTTCAACGGCGCAGCGGCAGATTACGCATTAGAAAGAATAAACGAACACTTTTCAGAGTCTATGATTGTAGCGCCTCTTAGCGGTAAAAGGCAGCAAATACACCACACATTTTACCGCCGCGGTGGAACGGCTGATGTGGGCGTTGTCATGGCTTGCCTCAACATTTGCGTTTGAATAGCGCGCGTCCTCCGTGGGCGTGTCAGATTAACGCGTAATGAAGTGTAATGAGCTGGGGAAAAAAATACTGAAATCACTCTCTTTTCATACAGATTACATAAACAGAGAATATTTGTTTTTTTTTTATATAAATTACTTCATTGAAAAGAAGAGAATTCAAGCTTCATAAAGAAAAATCTCTCGTGCCTGTATGACAAGTATTTGCGGAGTTATAGTTAATTTCCGGACGCGTTTCAGAATGGACTGCACTGACAGAGAGAAGGCAAAACTCGCATCATGTTTATTTTTCTTTATTTGACAAAAAGCACAAAACTTTATTTTTATTGTGAGTATACAGAAAAATAATAGACACTTAACAGGATCGAATGATGTATAACAATTATATGTACGATCAAAATCAACAGAGTATTTTAAGTCTATTTTTCTGCTATGTGAAAAAAAAACGGCAAAACGCGCAGGTGCGTTTCTGGTCCCCAGAGGGTTAAGTCATGACTGACATGTTCTGCACTCTCACTGAAACTTTCCTCATAAACACTGCAGTTGTCCGCACTGCACAGTGAATCTCTTATTTATATCGCGTCCAGACTTTGTCGTTTATGAGGGGATTTGCGAAAGGATAAAGCTCGTGCTGATTCTGAACATACACCGTGAGTGAATTCTCCGCATGTGTGCCGGATCTTCCTCCTCTTTGTTCACTTCCGGGAGTTCTGTTGGAATTTTCCCGCTTGTTAATTCTGACCAATCGAAGTGCTGTTGTGGAAATATGTTCAAGGCACATCTGGCCAACGAGTGATGTGGATGTTGTCACACGACTGCATTTTGGTTCGTTTCATCAACTGATTCGGACCAGAGCAATCAGTGTGTGTGAGAAAAGGAACCAAAAACGCCTGAAAATGATACAATGTATAATTTTTCGCCCTTAGTCCGGACCAAATGAACCCAACTACAGATGTGAAAGCACCCTAACATTAGTGTAGATGCCATTCTTCTTATGATGTAACGAGTACATCGGGTGTTGTAAGTGTCCCCGGTTCGGCCTGACCTAATCTATGCAGCCTAATACAGGATAAGGACTCAGGCTCAAATTGATAGGGTAAAACCGTCGTTATTGTTTGTATCTCTGTGTATCAAGTGCTGAGAAGGCCTGAAACTCATATATGGTAATTAACGTTTCGTTTCGACCAATCAGAGCAGAGCAGCTCTCAGAAAGGCGGAGTTTGGAAAGACTGAATCTTCGAACAAACCATGTTCAGACTCTTTGAGAAATGAGGTGATGTGCAATTTATATCATGAGAAAATGAAAGTGTTGTAAGAGACTCCAAAAAACAACCTTTAAAATAGCATAATAGGGGGACTTTAATGAACAGTTAAAAATGACTCGATCAGGGCTGTTTCCCAAACCTAAATAGATGAGAATCCATTGGCACCAACTGAAGAACGTGAAGCATTTGCAGTTAACGCCTAATACTTGTTTTGTATATCTATATTGTATTTCTAACCTATCCTAACTTTCTGAGAAAAAAAAATCTTTGTTGTAGGCCTATACGTGTTTTATATGCAAGACATATGAAAGTGTGTGTTTAATTATGTTTGTTCGCAGTAATAATCAGTTGTTTATTGAGAAACGGGGGACTTTGAAGGTTTTGTGTTTGTTTAGCATCTGGACGCTCTTTATCCAGGTAAAACAAAGCCTGAGAAAAAGGCTCCTGGGCTCATTTGAATTTCTGCAGCTGTGAATCTTCAAACGACATTGTTTATTCGCTCGACTGCATCATTTCACATACAGAGAGACGTTTAGCTGTTTTAAGATCTCTCTACATGCCCGCCTTAAATCCAGAAAACCCCCTAATGAGTTACAAAATAATTTGGAGACACTATACCGTAAATCACACAAAGAAGTTGTAGTGGCAATTTTAATGATATTCATTGATCTTTAGTAGATGATTCAAAGAATGTCACATGTGTGTCTCTCACTTGTAGTGAGAGGATTCTGTTTATGTACCTGGGGAGGCAGAAGAGGGAGACACTCCAGAGAACAGACGAACAAGGACCTCTGACCTAGATGTCAGAAGGCCATTTGGTGCAGGGGAGCTTAGTGGGCCAACTAGTGACGTCTATGGAAAACTACTGGGAGGAAGGCTCTGGGGGGAAGAAGGCCTTGAAACTAAGATAAAAGCTAGTTCAGTCTGTCTGGGGGGTGTGTCACTCTTCTGCACAGGGTAACAACTGTGTATTAGACTGCTCCTATTCTTGCAAGAATAAATACTTCTATTTTATATAATTTGACTCTGAGTGTCTCTTACGCAGTGATGTTTGTCTGAGAATTTTTGCCACAACAGTTTTGGTGTCAGAAGTGGGATTCCTTGAACGTGTTCCCTGGACCTGAGATCGGACGGTGTTTGGCCACCTGGACTAAGTAAGTTCCAGCTCTACCTCGTAAACTTGAGAGAGAGGGGCCGACCGATATCAGGGCCGGGAGAATCGACCACTGGAATCTAAAGAACCCGCAAGTGGCACGGAACAACATCTCTGGGTAAGCAAAGCAAATTCAGTTTAATAGAGGGGAAAGAGAGAAATTGAACCATATTGGCTGAGGGCTGTCTCTGTGGTGCGTAATCTGGATTTTAACTGAGATCTATAGATAGATCAAGAAGGTTTTAAACAGATACGAGAGAAAATTATCTGAGATGAACTGGGATTTGTAGCGGATCAAGAGGTTTCAAACAGATACGAAAGTATCTGAGATTAACTGAGATTTGTAGCGGATCAAGAAGTTTGCAAACAGATAGGTAACCTGAAAATCAGTTGTTCCACCACGGAGCAAATGGTTTTTTAGGTGCTGAAGCTAGTTAGGGGGAGCCAGAAAAGATTTTTTTTGGTAAACCTTAATTAGGAGGGCACTAACGAGTGCAACCCGACCGATTTGGGTTAAAAGAAAAAATCGGGTCTGTAACGGGGACGCCTGACAGATAAAGAGAACGCGCGGTGAGAAATCCACAGAGAACAGAGAGAAAAGCAGCCAGTATGGGGAAGTCTCAGAGCAAGCTTGCGAAATTTGGTACACCGGTGTTTTGTCAAATGAGGTATTGAGCGCCACAACATTAAAGATGGTGCGGGAATCAGTTGAACAGAGCAGTGAGAAACAAAAGTTGTGTCTGTGTTCAACATGTGTGTAAAAAAAATGTGAACAGATAATGGATTGTTGGCTTGAAGATAAAATGTCAAACTGCCAGGAGAAATAATGTTTTTTTTTACTTCTTCATCCAGTAAATGGATGCATGACATTAGATGTCTAAAGAGACTTGGTGGAAGAGGGAAGTGAAAAAAACAAAAAGGTTGGTGTGTGAGATATGTGTGTGTGGGGATTGTTCAAACAATCATGTACTGGTTAGATAATGAAGGAACTGGCATGTTTGAGAAAAGAAAGGAGAGGATAATGAGGGAACTGGCATGTAGGGAAAAGAAAGGAGAAATATAGTAGAAAACTATATGTGATGAAAATAGACATGGTCTGACAGAATTTATGGAAGTCAAATTAACTGTTTAAATGTTGAAATGGAAAGTCAGTTTTAGAATAAAATAAGGCATTGTATGATTGACAGGGATTAACATGATATGAAGAATGTTTTAAGCAGAATGGGGAACAATTCTAGATTTTGATAAAAAAATGATTGAAATGATGATATATCTG
This sequence comes from Tiaroga cobitis, assembly GCA_030578255.1. Lineage (NCBI taxonomy): Eukaryota > Metazoa > Chordata > Actinopteri > Cypriniformes > Leuciscidae > Tiaroga > Tiaroga cobitis. The sequence goes on from CM060607.1 coordinate 3,081,694, forward strand.
CTTTATTTTATTAATGTTAAGAAAATAAGGGTATTGAAGCAAGTAGCTATAATGGTTGTCTGTGTAATTTACGGACTGAGTAATATAATCTGTTTTGGAGAAACAGTAGAGATAAGACAATAATGATAATATTAAGTTAAATAGACTAACAATGTGATGGAAGGGAAAAGGCTTCAAACCAGTTGTAATGAAAATAATGATGTACAAATTGTTACACTTTATGAAGAGTAACGGAACAGTCCGGGAAAATAAATAAATAAATAAATAAATAAATAGTGAGACAGAAGAGAGCAAATGCTGTAAACAGCTCTGCTCAGAAGATCTCACTTTGAAGAGATTTGCAGATGATGTTTTGTAAAAGATAAGCTGGGAGAAATGTGTAAAGACAGAAAACAAATTCGAATATTTTGAGCATTTTCTGTGCTGCTCATGAAATTATGTTCCGCCAATAAAATGATGAAGATTATGATTTGGCTATTGTGATTAAATCCGCGAATGGTGGACTGTAAAGGAATACAGGGGACTGATTATCAGTGGCTCTGTTTACATTCCTGAAATGGGACACACACTGCTTCAAGAGTGTGCAGTAAGTTGGAGCCGTTTGCAAGCTCACAGTGATCAAACTATAGTCAAGGACAGGTGTCTGATGCTGAAGTTGAGGCTGAAACAAATTCACTAGATGACAGAGTGTTTGGTGGTCATCAGGACAATTTAATAGGTAACTAAATGCCCACCAAGAAGGTGTTTGAAAATGTGATAGTGACACATTTCTGATAATAATGTGGGGTTTGAAAGTAGATCAGTGTTTAAATGACGACAGTAACATTTTTCGTCTGAGAAATAAGAGATAAAAACAAGGTCAAAAGATTGAAGTCTTAAAGTGAATCCTATAAGAAAGAAAAGATCTATAAAAGTGAACTGATGAATACAGGTTGATGTAAAATTAATGACTCCAACAAATGTGAGTTGCAAAATATATCAAAGTAACTAACAGGATGATTGTGTTTTAATTAAACATTTTAGAAAGGGTTTAGATTAAGGAGAGAGACTAATCTCACGAATGATTTATAATAATTGCAAAAGATGTATCAAGCAGAGAGTGCTAGCCTTGTCAAAGTTAACGTAATTGAGAACTTGACAACTAAAATGCTGATTGAGAAATGTGAAACGTTATTGAGAACTGGAATAATTATTTTTATTTAAGATCAAGTAAGCAGAAGCAATACTGGATTAACAGTTGCTGAATGCTGATTAAACAAACAGCTTGAAAAGTTGACCATGAAAGAACTAGAAGCTGATGTTTTGCTTTCAAAAGATAAGTTTATTATTGGCTGTAATGAAACAGTTTGCTTATCTGGATCTAATGTGTGCTGTGGCTGAAACTGCCAGTGCAACAGAGACTCAATCTGAGTGGAAATTTGTAATGTCTAAATAAAGACAACTATAAAAATTATGTTTATTTGGAAACACATGTAATTTCTGGCAAATATGCCTTAAGCTGGGATAAAGCTATAGGATGGTAGATAAAAGTTTGATGTTAGAAGTTTATGAGAGTGCAGTGTGCCAGTCCTGAATGCCTCAGAGTCTCTCTCATTCAATGTCAGCTCAAAGCTGTTATCTGTGATAAGCTATTTGTAGTAAAGCACAGTTTTCAGTTGAAGAATCATAGAGACAGAGATGTTTAAAGAAACAATTGCCATAAGGGGCAAGTTGTATTTGTAAATGTAAAACTGAATGACTTTAAAGAAGTCTTTAAAATAATAATGCAGAACTTGAAGACATTTTATTTTATTTTAGGACCAGTAACTTCTTTGTCTCATTTAGTCTCCACCATTCAGGACCGATGGCTCCGTCTACAGGTAAAGTTCACTGAACGTACGGATGATCCAAATTCGCTGAGTATAGTCTAAGCAGCTAGGGTTTCTGCTTTTAAGATAAAATAATGGATTTAAGTGATTAAATACTGTTGTTATTGACCTGTCTCCCTGTGTGAACAATATTAGGCAATGAGAATGGCTCTGGTGACTCTTGAACGTGCCTTTCCTAAGCTCCAGAAAGCAGCTGAGTTCTGTTGAAGAAAACCGATTGTGTGATGGGAAAAAAAGCGGTCACCAGTGGGCACGAGTGACCACCTCCATGACGGGTAAGACCTTCTTTGGCCAGACAGGGGGCAACCCAAGCCAGAGGGCTCACGTAAAGTCACTGGGCATTTCCTGAATGGGGGTGTTTTATGTGAGACAGGTATGAGAGTTGAGCAGGAGCTGTGAGGCCAGCAGCGTCCTTATACCGTTAGGGGGAGATGAAGCTATGACGAGTCACGCCAGTCTTCCCCATGATGCAAAAGCTCCTCTATACCACTCACCAGAAGAAACCGCATTAGTTGTATGGCTTGTTTTTCATTGTGACAAGTGTCTGCAACTATACCAGGGGGGACAACACCCTGAGAAGAAAATTATAGACAAAGAGCTAATGGCAATGGGCTTTCAAGAGCCAGCTGAGACCGTAAGGGGGATTGCCATTATTAATTGTTGTGGAGACAGTAATACAACTTTTTGATGTCGGTTGCCTTATGGGCAAGGAAACTGTATAGAAGTTGATTTAGAACTAGTCTATAACATAGTTCTAACTCCTGAAGGTCGTTAGACATGGTGGTGACTAAAGATGAAGACAGCTTTGTAGATTTTAGTCTGGATAACAAAGGTGGATGGTCAAAGGTTATTGTAATGAATTTAATATTACATTTTGTATAAGAAATGTATTTATAGTGAGAGAGACTGCTTGAGCTGAAGAAGGAATGGTAACTGTGTCTGTCTTTCTGTTATCGGCCTGCTAGAGCAAGCTGAAGAAAAATAATGATAATGAATCCAAAACAACCCAGCTGACTTGTCTAAAAATCTAATGAATAATGAACAAGACATGCTTTGAAAGTGGTTAAGAGACCATGTAAAATTAGGGAAAAGCTACAGAAAATATGTGAAGTTTAAAATCTTATTTAAAATTTAAATCCTTTTAACGATGATATAAGGAAAGGGCAAACATTGAGAATGAGCAGTTAACATGTGTGTGTCTAGTATGAGTGTGTGTGTGATGGTGACAGCACTTTATGTTGTATGTATTAGTTTGGGGTACTAATATTAGAACAGTATTGAAATTAGAACAGAACAGTTTTATCATTACAGATGGGTTAAGGCAAATGACAAATTTTAAAGAAGCCGATAATTCTGAGTGGAACGGTTGAAAAGACAATACAGAACATGGGACGAGCTTTAAGTTGATTGGACATCAAGCTATGTCTGGTAGTAATACTTTTGTCATGCAGCAGTGTTTCCGCTACATTCATTCCGCCGTGGCGGGCCGCCACACCTAAAATCATCCCGCCACGGCTGCAGCTTCTCAGTGAGGTCCGATATTTGTTATTTGTTTAAGCATAAACAACATTGTAAAGCACAATAAAGTTTCCGCACTATATTCCAAGACTTCTAACCTCTTTCAATAGCATAATGTGCGGTAAAAATTCATATGTAAGTCGTTAAGTTAAAGTTAATGGAAAAACTTATCTCTCCTCAGTCATTCTCCATTCAGCATTCAAACAGCGCGTCGCGTTCGGTAACGACAGTTACACGACGACACTCTCTTCAAGATCAATGTTCCCATTATTATACTTTTTTTGTAGATAAAGGACTATAGTTTCCATAAAATGACTTTATCTTGCTGGAGTTTATTGCGCTTTCTAAATCATAACGTTATTCCTTTCTCCCGGGTGTCTGTTAGATTAGGCTACAGCACAGGAGTAGCCTACAGAGCACTATGAATTGTTCTTCATGCGCACTGTAACTGAAATTTAAAACTGTAAAAAAAAGGCTCAGTAAACTGTTGCATAGATAGAATACACTAAGCATAGATAGATATAATCTCTTCGCTTTGTGCTTTTAACTTTTCAATGCGAAGCGCTGCGCGCTGTGACTTCGCGTTGCTTCAAGTGCATCCTTCTGCGCACGGGATGCGCATAATTGCTTTGCTGCTCTTATTGGAGCCTTTCATGTTATAATATGCATTAACGTCACTTTCCCGCCGGAACACGCCCCCCTCAGCCGGACTGAGTGGCAAAAGAGCTGCTGCGTGGCTGGAGTTAATAGGGGAAACTGCGAAAACGCGAGTAAAACAAACTATTATCAGTTTAAACTAAAAGTTGGACTCGATATAGTGTTCCTTACAACTTATCAAAGATCCAGTGATCCATGGATATTGACATGCAGCCAGGAATCGTGTTTCCTGACATTTAAATCTGCCTGATTTCGACGCGGGGGAATTAAATTAAGAAAATTTGGCTGTAAACGTTTTATATGAATACAATACAGATAGGTCTAAATCCGAGTGATCACTTACATTAATGTTATACTGTATATCATCATATCGTCCAGCCCTAAAACTTGTATAGTTTTTTGTCAGTGTTTATTTAAAAACATCCAATTATGCAGAATATAGTCTGTTCTGTAGCTTTTTGCAGTCTGTAAAAATATAGAGCACCTCAGATTTCTGGTCAAATCTAGTTGTACAGTCAATCGCAAAGCTCTTTCCAGTTTTAGATGTGTTGTGTGTGTTTTTCACGGCATTCACGCTGAAAACAAATGCTGCCGCTCAGTCTTTTTGCCACTTAGTGGGCGTGACCGCATTCACTCCGGCCGATGGTGACATCATGCGCATAGCCTACCCTCTATACTTAGGGGAGGTTTAAACACCTTGGGGTGAGGGGGCGTGGCCAATGGAAATATCACTCATGGGCCACATCCCCTCCCCCTGGGGAAATGGGCCTGCCACCACAGTTGGAAAAAATCCTAGAGGAAACACTGATGCAGGATGTCGATTTGAATTATGTTCTGGATCAGTTTAAGTATTTGTGTAAATTGGAATTGTGTAGTTGTAGATCACCATCTGGCATGGGCTGAGATCAATGAAATATTGTAGATTTGATGGCAACAACAAAATGACATATTGGCTAAGTCAATTTCGAAGTATCAAGAGAGCCCTTAACATTTATGATAATTGTGAACAAAGGGGGAGAAATGATTGACTGACACTGACCAAGTCTGTACAGCACGACCTGACCTGAAAATTGATGACTTTAGAAATGTTTGTAGATGACTGACTTGAGAGACCAAACAACAGGCCTGAAAAGCAAGATTCGCTGTGAGACTCAGGGACGTTGCCCGTCAAATACTTCGATAAGAAGATGAGATTGGGCTTTAAGTGAAGAATGTAATATTTTGTTTCAGAGGCAGAGAAGGATGTCTGGGCAAAATTTGGCTGAAGGACGCCGTTTGGGTTAGTGTTGATGGCAAACTTTATAAAAAACACTATGTTAAATGTTATGTTAAATTGATGCTCGAGTTGTGTCGTGCATCAAGAGGGAGATGGTATAACAATTGCCAAATATGGTTTACTTGGGTCCCAAACAAAATTTGCTGTCTGTACATGTATTTGCAGGACTGTTTCAACAGGAAACGCTAGGGCAGATGTGGCAGCGAAGGCCATGGCAGCACAGCAGACAAAAGAAACTACGTATTTTACTATCTGAAAATAACCTCGACATTTGTTTTTCTTTACAGAGCATGCAGACTTTTGGATACAGGGGAGAATGTCCCCTATAAAATGATGGCTATGGATGAATTTGACTAACTATCCTGGCCTGGGTTATTATTGTAGCAGAAAGGTGCCACACCTGCGCAGCGCAAACTTAAATTTTCCTTTTACAGAATGTCAGGATGGATTGCAGAAAACAGAACTGATTCTGTTCCAAATGTATAAATATTGTTTTTCAGGGGAAAAGGATCCTGAGTGCCATTAAGTGAGCGAGAAATTATCCGGTGATAATGTTTCAGGTTGAATCCACAGGTCAAACCAAAGGGGACGAGCGGCTAGACAAGCGGTCGCTAACAAAATACTTAAGGTCTCCATTCACAGGTGACAGTTCACTCCAGTGGGGGTGCGGTCGTGATATAAGGGAAAACCTTATAAGGATCAGAAAATGGTTGGAGTGTGACACCTGGGTCCAAGCCTCTCACCTTAGACAACACCAACAGGCCACAACCATCCCATAGTCCATGGGGCGAACGAGATTATCAACACGCCTGGAGGAGGAACCAACTGCCAACTGATGGTTTAAGTTTAACAGAAGAATGGGGTTTTGTGATTATTTTGAGGATTTGATTTGATTAAATCAAAATAGGGCTTAGTATTGATATACAGTCGATCAAAAGATTTGATTGGTTACTTATTCATTAGGAAATATTTAAGGAAAATGTTTTTGGGAAGAGATCTATTAATTAATGTAAATTATAGGGATAATTGTTGAAGCGTATTAAGTAGAACCACAGCATGTTTGAATTAAAAGTATTGATTTGATTGTAAATGTAGAAAATATATTGATTGTGTCCGTAATGGAAATATTAGAGTTAATATTGAACAACTGCATTGGTTAGAAGAATGGATAAAATTATAAGACTTCTCTGGTTAGATTTTGTTAAATATGGCATTAAATAGAGCTTACTAAATTGAATTAGAAGTAAATGAAATATGGAGATGGGCGTAGATTAATGGAAAAGGCTTAATGATAGGAGTTAGGATTGTTATTCTAATAATTTTGTTATTCATGGGTGAATATGATTACAGTGACAGGTGAAACATGCTGTCTGTTCAATTGGTGAAAATGACAGTCTATCCCAAGGATGAACAAAATTGTGACGACACAGGTAGTGGGAGCTACAGTGAGATATGTGTTAAATGTATGTTCTGTTTGTTTTTCTTCTATTTGTTTATTTTCTGAGAAAGATTAAGGGCAAAGATTTAAAGGGGGTTAAAAGCAGCAGTCATCCGTGTTACGAGATGGCGTACAAAGATAGGGTTTGAAACTGAGGGATTTTTTTATTTTACTTTTATCTGGTTGTTTCCTTGCTATGTTATAACTACCTTTTCCTTACTGGCGTGACTGAGGGTCTGTTTACAGGAGCGCAGAAACAGAGATTTCTCGCTTAGCCCAACGCAGTGAAATGTTTACTTGCTTGCTAAAATATTACGGGGCATTTCCCCCACAAAAACAGCCTTATGCTTCTTCATTCTAAACTTTTCTTCACAGGTTCAAGGAGAGTGATCATTTTATGCAAAAATCAGAGATGAAAAGTATAAGTGTGATGATATGACTTAAAATTTGTCTTATTGTTTATTATTGTGATTATGGGTAATCAGAATGATAAAAAGTGAGGAGTTGTAGTGGCAATTTTAATGATATTCATTGATCTTTAGTAGATGATTCAAAGAATGTCACATGTGTGTCTCTCACTTGTAGTGAGAGGATTCTGTTTATGTACCTGGGGAGGCAGAAGAGGGAGACACTCCAGAGAACAGACGAACAAGGACCTCTGACCTAGATGTCAGAAGGCCATTTGGTGCAGGGGAGCTTAGTGGGCCAACTAGTGACGTCTATGGAAAACTACTGGGAGGAAGGCTCTGGGGGGAAGAAGGCCTTGAAACTAAGATAAAAGCTAGTTCAGTCTGTCTGGGGGGTGTGTCACTCTTCTGCACAGGGTAACAACTGTGTATTAGACTGCTCCTATTCTTGCAAGAATAAATACTTCTATTTTATATAATTTGACTCTGAGTGTCTCTTACGCAGTGATGTTTGTCTGAGAATTTTTGCCACAACAAAGTGTTCAAGGATCATTTGGTTTCTACAGATTTGTTGTGGTCTGTTCTTCATATTAGATTTTAGTTTGGACAGTCAAATAACTTTAACGACTTCATTGTGTTGTATTGTCCTTGAGCTCAAACTGGGCAGCGAGGCTAAACTCTGTAAAAATTGCTCTGCAAACGACTTGTTGCTAGGCGACAGTGCATAACGTCCATCCCATAATTACACAAAATTCATTAAGCTAGCTGATCCAGAACAGGTGTAATACTGAAGAGAAAAAGGGCAAAGTGTCCCGATAGTGTTTCACTTTGTCTAATTCAACATGAAGAAATGAGAAAAGAACATTTCTCAACAATTTTATCAATCTTTACTAAATCAGAAGTAGCAATATTACATGTTCAAATACATAAAAGAGTTTTAGACAAGATCGCCCCTGTACCAAGGAGTATTACTGTAATGCTGATCCATTTTATCTCCATAGATATTGATAGATATATACGTGAAAGTAAGTTCAACTGAAAGCCACTGTTAACATAGTTGGAGTAGAAGAAGAGTGTGTCGATGAAATGTGCAGATGATGAAAAAAGACATTAAAGAGTGTATCAGACCTTCAACTACATTCTGTGTTATAAACTTTAACTTGATTTTTCAAAACAGAAGCTGAAAGGAAAGATAGGAAAACACTAATACTGTAAAGGCATGTTCACACCAAGAACAAGAACTAAAGATAGATATAACGATAACTAGCGTCCACACCAGCGGGCGATATCGTCTAATATCAAGAACCATTTTTAGAACTATAGTTATAGTTATCGTCTATGGTGTGAATGGGCTTTACAACTCTTCATAATAATATCTCTTATAAAGTAAGATTAGCTATTAAACATAACGGATAGAGAATATCTTGCAGAAATACAGGCACTTTATGCACTGACATCTATTTCATATAGTCTTATTATCAGAAACATACTTCACTGACATAATATACATTCGTTCATTCTGCAAATATCCTTGCTGCTGTTGTGCTTTTATTAACGTTAGTACAGTCTCATGTTGGTATTAAGATAAGATGTAGAAGCTATAAATTACAATATCGCATCAAAAAATTTAAATGATTACCTTTAATTTCTAGAATAATAAAAATGAAGTGTGCTTTTATGCTTCTGTGCACCAATAAGCAACTAAATATTGCGTGTGAAGTGTTTTGCAGATATGAATGTGACAGTGTCGATCATTATTAAGGCAACACTGACTGTACGTACAGTAATGAACGTATTATATCCAACAGTCTGTTTGGGTTTACAGTAGTGGCCAAAAGGGATGTCCGGCTTTGGGAAATCTTCACTTTTGGGCATATTCACCCTTTATTCAAATGTTAATAAAAACGTGTTAAAATGTGTTGTATGCATATTGTGCTTGGGGTCTATTGTTTTATTTGTGATATTAATAATATTAAAATTGTGTGGACATAATTTCTGCCCAGGCTGTCATACAAAGAAGTTATGAACACATGCAAAAAGCAAGAGAGAACCAACGAAATATTGATAACTGATTAGTCGATGTATGTATTTTTACTGTGAGCTTTTTTAGTTTTTCTTTGCATAGTTATAGCATAGCTGTAGTTTGCCTTTTTTGCCAAATAATTACCTTATGTTTAGCGTTTTGTTCTTTCCTCATAATTAAAATATTTAAAAAATAATAATAAAAAAATATTTTCCTCACATTTTGATGGTTTAATCGAACTTCTAGGGTCATTAAGAACAAATTTGGACATCACTTTTTCCCCACTATACTGTAGTCGAGATTTCTCTTATTCAAAACAATGGGAAATAGTAATATATTTAAAAGTTGCACATACATAAGAAACACCTTTACGGAAAATCACGTTTTCAATATAACACCCCATGTCTTAAAACTGCTTTCACCCGCACAAAACAATACTGAACAAGAAAGAAGATCTGCAAAGAAGCATTGCACAAAAATAAACAAATAATAATTCAATTTAATGCACCACAAAAAAATGGTTCAAACTAGCCGGAAACCTTTTTACAGCCAAACTACAGAATGTCATTATAAATGATTATGTATTCCCTCAAGGGTGTATTAAAATGCCTTCATGGCAGCACTGATGACAAAATTTCAATACTCTGGTCTAATAATAAGCTATTTATTGTAAACAGCAACATTTGAAATAAAGTAAGAGTAAACCTGAAATGTGTAAGAAATCTCACTGTATGTTAAAACATCTAATCTGAACGAGAACGTCCTGTGGATCGAGCCATGCATAGAAACGGTCCTGTTTCTCTGGCAGGAAATATCCGGAAATATGGAAATGACGTGCATATTTACAGGTTATGACGTTCCGGATGGTATCGTATCGTCTGCGTTTGAAGGGAATCTGTCCTCCATATTTCCCAGTGAACTCTACACGAGAGCACATTTACAGGGTTCCCTGGTGAAACGGACGGTTTTTCCCGTGCCAGAATCCCACCGCCAGTCATCGTGAAGCTCAGGATCCCAGAGTCCCGAGGGAAAGGGACTGTGTGTGTTCTGGCTCTTACAGTGTTGTGTAGATGTACACAAAGATGATGACAACTAGGTTGAGGATTGTGCCGATGATTCCCAGCATGGCCAGAATGGATTCTTCCTTGCTTTCCTTGTCTTGAATTCCCTTTTCCTCATCACTTAGAGCAGTGTTTACCATTTTCCTTGGAGAAGTCTGCGGTTTTCCTCTCACACCAATCTGGGAAAACACACACACACACACACACGCACAAACTGACCATCAGTCGATATTTAGACAGCGGAGATCTTCATCAAGACTTTAACGGAATAAAACATGATTTGGAAACATCAACACACTCTCATGAAAAGGTAAACTAAAATACTTTGTCGAATTTGTAAATAAAACAAAGACTATTGAAGTACATTTTAAAATAGAAAATCTCATGTCACATTTAAGTGCCACTCTTTGTAATTATTTGTGAAATTGTGAAATGTTTTCGGTGTAGTAACCTAATAAAAAAACAGCATATACAACACGAGTTGTACTATAATGATGGTATTGTTAATGCCATTACACTTTTATGTATAACATGGTGCTAAATGATTACCATATTTATATACTGTAGTATTTATATGATGCTTTAATGTATTTTATGTATGTGTTCAGCAAACTATGGACTGTGGTGCATGTCCACAAAAACAGTATGGTAGTTTTGGGTTTTTTAGTGTATTTTTTTGGATATGGAACAACATTATATTTTCACTTATATATAAGGTGTACATATAAATTATACAAATATATCATTATAAAAAAATATTATATATATATATATATATTATATATATATATGTGTGTGTGTGTGTGTATTAATATTTTTATTATACAAGTATTTCAATATTATTATTGGTAATATTTATAATATTTAAATACTTTTACAATAAAAAATATTACATAAAATACAATCATCTTTATAATAATATTTTTATATTTTTATTTTAAATAAAATATGATTTGCTATAGAACGTTAATAAGTGTAATGGTCACTGCAGCATTTCTCTGCTCAGTTGCACTGGTTTTCCTCAAGCTTTTACAGAGTAATGATTTATTAAAGGCATGAAAGAGATTTTTCATCAAAAATATATTCATTTCTATCGTCCCCTGAATAAAACATAATCAACTGCTGAAAAACGTGCTTGAACTCAGGAAAAAGATGTACATGTATTTAGCACTGCCGGCCCTATTTAGCATTTAAGCTTTCTAATAATTAATGGATAAATGTTACAAATATTACAAGTACAGTGAACTAGTTTCGTTGCTGGAGTTGTGTGCAGTCTGGAGTCAAAAAAATGATAAAAGCAGCTCAAAAAACTGTGGTTCTTTAACTATGGGCACACTTGTGGTCCTTCATTTGTCTAATAATGCATGCAGTGGACAATGCATACGTAAATACTGTTTTGGATTGTTTCACTCTTTGTTTATATGAGCATTTTTAAAATGCATTATATATTTGAACTAATTGAATGAATGACTGAATGAATAAAAATGCTGCCTTCGGAGGATGCAATGCATTCCCAGGTGAAGGCGTCAATGCACGTCCGAGTCTAAAGTTAGCTTCCGTGTCTCCTGAGATCCCTTCATCTGATGGACCTTTGAAGGCAGCATAGATGCATCCTTCCCTGCCTTTGATATCCCACAATCCTGTGCTTTCCATTCTGTCACAGTTGAGCTAAAAAAAAAAAAAGATGGCGTCTGAAATTAGCGGTTGCTGGTCAGTTTGTGTGTTTAAATGTTTGTTTTTTAAATTGTTTTCTACTTTTGATGTCATTTCTAGTGAGAAATTAATATTGTAGTAAATATTTGCTTAGTTATCACTAAAGCTCTCTCTATTTAAATTGTATCTCAGTTTAATGGCGTAGCTTCGAGTGCAAACGCTGCATTTTTTGCAAAGTTTTTGGACGCAGCCATGACCATTGACTTACTCATTTAGACATGTAGCGCCACCTACTGGCTGTTTAGTTTCTTATTTAGAGGATCATTTCATGAAAAAAATTATTTCGTATTTTAGGGGTAGTTTGCCCAAAAATGTAAATTATACAGTATATATATTTTTACATTTACTCACCCTCATGTCATTTCAAACCTGCATGTATGACTTTCTTTCTTTTGACGAACATAAAATAATATTTTTTGAAGAATGTTTGTAACCAAACTGTTTTGGTCTGTAAATATACTTTATCTAAATTTTTTAACACTAAATATATGGGAGGAGAGTATTTAAATGAAGCACACAAGCTGATTCACTAAGGTTTACACTAGTCAATTTACTGTTTTTCGCCATTATATTTAACACCTAAAAAAAGCATAATCTGCGCTCCTCTTGATGGATTGTGTTCTTTAATCTGCGCGCCGTTAGTTGATCACGCGCATAACTTTCCACTCCCATCGGCGCTAATTTGCCCTGGGATGTGCGATTCATTTGATTAATTAATCAGCACTTCATGCAATGAATTAGAATAAAAATTTGAATCGCTTGACAGCCCTGGTAAAATGTTAAAAACTTTTATACCTAAAAGTCAGCAAAAATATACACGATAAAGTTATGAAAAGCATGCAATATATCAGCCACCATATCAGTATCGGCCGATATATGTTCATTTTTAATGTTATCGGTATCGCCGATATATTAAAGCTGATAAATGCTGTATTATTTCCTTCGGCTGAGACACTTCAGATGCGCACTGTTCAACATGATGGTTTTGAATTGTTTGAAATACGATTGGAATCACTTAAAAAATTAAAATACAGTTCAGTGCAACATGTTCAGCGCAAGTCTGTCATATCGGCTACATAAAATTATAATGACAACAATATAATTGTGTGTTTGGGACATGGCTTTTAATGGTGAGACTTTTGTTTTAAGGCTCTCAAAAATTACATAAAAATTTGGATTCAGATTTATCGGCCAATGTATCGGTTATCGGCTTTAAAATATAATGGGTTATCGGTATCGAACCAAATGTTCATATTGGTGCGTCTATATTTCCATTGGAACCTTCATACAACAAATATTGAGAAAAAACAATTTAATGACAATTAGATTAACAAATAAATTACGTTTGAATCTGTTATTTGTAATAAAAACCAAAAGTTGAAGTGTCTTGTGTGTAATAAATCCTGCAGCTTTCCAGAAGTCTGATGGCAGATTGACAGGCTACACTGTGGGATGATCTGATTTAATCTCCCCGACAGCCTCTTCTGTCTCATTTAGACACTTTTTCAAGACACGTAACAGTAAAAAAAATCACCAGTGGGGTGATACTGATGTATTTTATGTCATAGAAATAAACGTGAAAGTGTCTTGAGTTTGTGTTCACCGCAGACCTTATTTCAGCCATTAAACCTAAAACTCATTCAGAAAATCCATTGACTTCGGGACGTTGTGCTAAAAAGTGCTAAAACGCAACTTTCAGATTTTTGTTGTTGTTGAAATAAATGAATACTTGTTATTCAGCAAGGATGCATTGAATTGATCAAAAGTGACAGTAAAGACATTTATAATGTTACAAAATAAATAAATGCTGTTCTTTTGAACTTTGTATTCATCAAAGAATACTGAAAAATAATCATTGTAACAGGGTTTCCATAAAAAATATGAATCAGCACAACTGTTTTCAAAATGTGTTCTGAGCAGCAAATCATCATATTAGAGTGATTTCTGAAGGATCATGTGACACTGAAGACTGGAGTAATGATGCTGGAAATTCAGCTTTGATCACAGGAATAAATGGGGACTGGAAGATGCTGGCTGATCTTGATCAACGGCTTATTTTTCCACCTGAGATTGCCACCACTAACCTACGACCAGATATTGTTTTGTGGTCTGGATCAGCACGCATTGTTCAACTGATAGAGTTAACAGTGCCATGGGAGGATGCGGTAGATGAGGCAAATGAGAGGAAGAAACTGCGGTATGCTCATCTGGCCACTGAAGCAGAACAGCGAGGATGGAGAGTCCAGGTTTATCCAGTGGAAGTGGGTTGTCGAGGTTTTGTGGCACACTCTACAACCCGGTTCCTCAGAGACGTCGGATTCAGTGGCCAAGAGTTGCGTCGCACAGTAAAGACCTTATCTGAAGCAGCAGAAAGGAGCAGCAACTGGCTGTGGTTGAGACGGAAAGAGTCTAGCTGGCTGTGTAAAGGCCGCCACACTACGGTTTCGTAGAATTCTTTAAAACTTGAAGAGTCTGTTGGTTTATTTGTATACGTTCCTGTGGATATTGCGTGAATGACGGGTGGTTGGGCAGATATTGTGTTTTGCGGTAGGTGTAGTGGTGTCAACAATAATCGATTCGGCGACGCATCGCAATGCGGGAAATGTACGATTCAGCATCGATGCGGCAAAGTGCCATAATCGATTATGTCACTGTTTATTTTCTGGCCTTGGACAATAAAGTTTTGAATTTTCAATTACTTCCGGGGGCATAATAACAACAATAAAGATGGCTGAGGCGGAGGGAGATGACCGCGATATGGCGCCATTCACATATAGCGCCTAAAAACGCTAGGCGCGCCGCGTTCTCCTTTTTCCAAAGCGCTAGGGCGGTTGCGCTCTGGAGGCGTCTGTCGTTGCGAAGCAACCATCAGCTGCGCTCTCCGTTACAGCAAACCGTTCTTGTCACGTGACCTACGGTGCGCTTGTGGCATTCTGAAAAGTTTAGATGTTTTTATCTCGATGCGGCGCGGGCGCGTTTTGAAAAAACGAGCGCGTCGCACCGCGACCGCCTCGCTTCCATTATGAGCGCACATACCGCGCGCCTACATTTGAAATAACGAACTTGAGCGCGCAAAAGACGCGATATGTGAACAGGCCGATAGACGGGTAATCAAAAACGCACCCAAAGCTTGGATTTAAATTTTATTTTATTTAATGGCATTTATGTTAAAGATACAGGAGAGTTATAATACAACCATAGCAGCCAATAAATCTGTTGTTCGATATCTGACTGCTTGTATTGCCTCGTGACTGATGAAAAATTTGCCTTGTTGTGTGCAGTAGAATTGTGATGCATCGCAATGCATCGTAGAATCGAATTGAATCGAATCGTTACCTGGTGAATCGTAATCGAATCGAATTGTGAGGGCAGTGCCAATGCACACCCCTAGGTAGGTGGTATGCCATACGGAACCGTTGCCACTGAAACTGCATATTAACGCACCAGTGGGGCTCGACAGCCTTAGTCAAACGGGTTGGCGCGTATGGTTGGGTTGCGGTGAGATTGTGGTTAGGTCTCAGCAGCAGGAGGGATGTAGAGGTCAGTAAGCTGGGCTGAGTTGAGTGAGGGACGGAGGGGGGTGACTCTGGGACGCCAGAGTCACTGTCGAGCCCTCTTGAGGTGTCGTGGGCTAGTCGACGAAACACTGAGGACGGAAGGTGCCCACTTGAAGACCCTAGAGATGTCCCCTACTCGGCTCAATCCAGACGGTTGTCGTGCTGGTCCACTAGGGAGACCACACTGTAGTTGCTGCCGTCGTGTGTGCTGACGCGCCAAGTACACTGCAGCCGTTAACGCCGGACAGAAGGGGAGTCACACCACCATATGGAAAGAAGCGTAAATGGGTGAAGCATAGTCTACTGTAAAGCTACGTCTTAGTGTTGCTTATCTTGGCGAAAGCCGAGTACAAATCAGCATGAAGTTTTAACATCTACTCTCGTGTAATGGAAATCATTAATTAAACGTACACTATATATTCACATAGACAACAGTTATTTTAAATTGCAATAATATTTTACTGTTTTTACTGTATTTTTGATCAAATAAATGCAGCCATGGTGAGCAGAAGAGACTTCTTTACAAGACGTTTAATACTCTTACGAACACCAAACTTTTGAATTGTGGTGTATATTGCACAAACACACATATATACATTTTATAAACGATACACAAACAATTGGTAAACAAATATAAGCATATTTACACACATATGTGCATGTGTGTTTGTGTGTGCTCTATAGTGTGCGTCACATAAACAGGGTTTTCCTCAAACCCAACCCTCTGATTTAACACTAGATGTGCTCTCATGCATCGCGCCGATAGAAGACGTTTCGGGAAGGTTTGGAGCGTCAGATGTGAGTCTGGAAACAGCTTCACTAGAGAGAGCAGCTGCGCTGAGCTCAGGAACATACTGGAGATCGTCCAAAACCACTTCACCAACTGGCCAGCTGGGACGACAGCACAGCCGGCCAAGCCATGTGACATTAGTCCAGGAACATCGGTCATCACAGATTCTCTGGAAATATCCCTTTGCACAATTTGAGTATGAATGCAAACGCTCTTTGTTGTAGGGTTGCACATTCAAATGGTGGCGACAGATGTTGCAAACGGCTAAAAAAACTTGTGATGATGCTTTTTTCACAAAATCAAAAGAGTGTTTAACGCTACACTTCATGTGTTGGAAACCTCGAATGACTCTGCCAGTGCGATGCTCAAGCGTTACCGGGAGTCGTTTCGCAACACAGAGCCAATCATAAAAGGCCTCATCACTCGCTGCTTTAAATATTCATGAGCTCTGGACATCACACAAACCTTCAGCATCTGAGAGACGAATGCTCCTGTGTTTCAGAAGCCCTCACTTGAGTGCCGTTTTTCTTTCCCCATTCTCATTCTAAAGAGCATTTCTATACACTATTGATGATCAATATTTTTTTTTGCATGTTTTCTTAGTCTAAAGTGAAATTTAAAACTAGACTAGTAGAAATGACATCAGAGCAAATGCTCTTTAAATGGATAGTTCAACCAAAACTCAGTTCAACTGAGAATTATGTGATCATTTACTCAGCATCCCTTTTCATTACATGGATAAAAATAAATAAATAAATCAGTCATTTTTCAAATTATTATCTTTTGTGTTTCACAGAAGAGAGAATGTCATACAGGTTTGTATTGATGGAAAGTAAATGATTTTCACTTTTTTTGTGAACCCTGCCTTTAATATTACTTTTGCTATTAATATTAATATTTTCTTCACTCGCGTTTTACAGCCTTTAATGCCACAACTGAATGCATGAAGTTTCACAGACAAAGTTTTACTGGAATCTCTGTTTGAATCTTTGTCAATGATATTAACTGCATAAATATGCATATTTCAGGTACTCTGAAGTCACTCTGTAGATTAAATGAACCTACGTTTCTCCCACTCCTTGGCATTGGTAAATATTATATTTCCTGGCACGAACCAACATAACCAGACTTGATGCAACCGAGTTGCAAGAGCAGCCTGACAGAAGACAAATTGAAAGATTTTGCTGCCTGACTGCATTTGCATGACAAACATATGTGGACACTCTTATAATGAGCAGGCTTTCTGGGCCTTTTAATGCAATGATGACAAAATCCAGACCTGAATCTCAATGAACAACCTATGAGATGAGCTGAAACTGATGTTATTAGTCAGTTGGATGATGATTGTGTGTCTGAATCCCTGCATCATTGTTCAATAGTCTAAAGCCCTTCCAGTTTTGAACCCAACACATATGAGTGTCCACATATTAAGTGCACAGATGATGACCCGTCAGAAGAAATGTCACCTAAGCAGAACACATGAACCTCTCTGGATAAGTGAATGGCCAAACCTTTTCACACTCGAGTTATTTCAGGCATATGAAATGTTTGAAGACATTAACCCGCTCTGACAGTGTTGCTGTAGGCATTGATTTAAAATGGAGTACAAATAAACAGCCCCCAATAAACACACACACACACACACACACACACACACACTAACACACACACTCCTGAGCTAATCCATGTCAGATGAAAACGCTCCTCAAGCTTTGTTTATATCTGCCTGTTTTATACGGTAGAATTGATTTCTATAATGCTGCCAAAAGCACCAGGAGTTTCTCATAACACACATTTGTAAATCTCAAACTTATACTTTACAATAAATAGGATTACACTTTATTTTATGGTGTCAGTGTAATTATGCATTTAAGTACTGAGTAATAATAATGAACTATGTACTTACTATAGGGTTAGGATGAGTGTTTGGTTTAGGGTTAGTTGCATGTAATTATGCATAATTTATAGTTATTACTACGGTAACTGCATGTAACGTGTATCAATGACACTGTCAAATAAAGTGTTACCTAAATAAGAATAAATATGTGCAAAAATAATTTCACCTATTAAACTTAAAAACTTAAGTTGAAACTGCTGCCTTAAATTTTGAAGTATAATCAAATTGGCATTTCAACATTTCTTTTTCAGTTCACTTAAATGAAATAATATTATAAGTGACTTAAAAAAATCGAGTTGAATTTCGTATAAATGAAGTTGAAATTGGCCAAATTATTTTGATGCGTTAAAGTAATGAAAAAACAGATGTGCAGGAATGTTAAAATGAATAAACCTGCACTGATGGTTATTTTTATCAAGTTCATCAGAAGCTCCAGTAACTTTATTCTCATGTGATGAATGGAAACACTTTATTTGAAGGTGGCGTAGTTTCATGTTACTACATGTACTTACTATAGTAATAACAACAGTAGATTATTCATAATTGCAAGTAAAACCAAACCGTGACTCTGTAGTAAGTACCTGTATTACTCAGTACTTATTTGAGTAAGTAAAATTTAACTACGTCACTTTATAATTAAGTGTGACCAAAGGCATAAACCCATCATTTTTGCAATAATAATATTTTCTACACTCTTGTTTTACAGTATTAATGCCACAGCTGTAATGCATGCATTTTCAAAGACAAAGTTTTGCTGGTAATTCTCTCGCTCGTTTCTCCTTTTGCTCTCCTCCGTACTGTTCTCCCGGCGGAGGATCCTCTGGGATTGAGCTTACCTTGCACAGCATCAGGAGGAGCATAGCATCGGACATGCTGAGCGGGATGCTCTTTCCCAGGCGTACACGCGTCCCTGGAAGCTCGGAGAGAAGTCCAATCCCCTCATCCTTTATCCCGGAGGGAGATCCCGAATCACGGAGAGTGGCTAAGCTTCCCACGGCGCTCCAGTGTTTTCCTGCCCAGTTTCATTTCACTTCTTCATGAGTTGAGCTTGTGTGAAACACTCTCTCTCCTCTCGCTCTTTGTTCCGTCCGTGAGCCAAAGGTGAACCGATGAGAGAGAGAGAGAGAGAGAGAGAGAGAGAGGGCGGTTTAATCACGTGCTAAGTTTTTATCTCCGTCTTTTTAATTAGCCAAACTCGATGAGCTCTTGTCTATCCCGTCTTGGACCCGAGGACAAATTCTCAGCGAAATTTCGTGGGTGGAGAAAAAGCTTTTCTATTTTGTCAATAGTAGCAAAGCTCACAAGAAAAGTCACTCTCAAATCAAGCAGCTCTTTGTTGATCAATTCTGTGAATCCACGCGACCAACCATGAAATCTTTTGAAATTCCTAATCTTGGATACCCAAAATTCGAGGAACAACGGTAAATGTGTGCGCACCTTTAAACATCAGCTTTGTTCAGGCGTTCAGAGAGTTTCCGTGCTTCTCCTTGGTTGAAACCACATAAAAACTAGGACATGAAGTGCCTTAGAGTGCAATAGCAGGAAAAGTGAGAGAGGATTCCAGTTTTTGAGACTCGACGCCTCGAGCGCCCGGCTGTGCGAGTGTGTTAGAGAGACGAGTGTGTGTGCGTTAGAGTCGGACCAACACTGATGCTCCAGAGACAGGAGGCTTCCCCTGATTCCCTCCAACTCGCATATCAATGCAGCGCTGGTTGCCTGGCAACCGTCTCAGGACCGCCACACACCGCCTGACGACAGAAGCGTTTATGACAGCGGAGTTTATGAGGAGGATCTCCGTCACTCCTGAACTCTCGGCTTTAATACTCACACACTCGACGACACACACGGGGGAGAGATGGAGACCTGACACATCAGACACCCGCCACTGTCTCTTACCCAGCATCCTCTGCTCTGTGTGGAAAGCATGGATACACCACCGACGCTAACAAACACCTCGGAACTTTCTTTTAAAACATAAAACTAGGATTTTAAACTTTTTTTTTATTTGACATAACAACAAGACCAGAGATAGAAGACAGCTAATGGGAATTCTAAATTACAAGGACAGATACAAATTACAAGGACAGATACACCCCCCCCCCCCACACACACACACACACACACAAACACACACACACACACACACACACACACACACACTCACACACACACACACACACACTCTCACACCTCACACACACACACACACACACACACAGTCCGAGACAACAGAACTTCTGGTCATAAACAGAGATGATCTCATCATAATCGCTCAGATTCATTGGTTTCTTGCATCAGAACATTTGTGATATTCAATTTAGGCTTTTTAAAAGTATCAACTGATGCAATTTGCTTTTTCAAATATTTTCAAATTCAACTCAAACAAGCAATTCTTACTATTACTACTACTTTTGAAGTTTTACAATCTTGCGTCGTAAAAATACTTTAGAGGCATTTACTATAGGTGCAGAAACATGTTGATATATCCAGGAAAGAAACTTTCATATTGTTTGCACACTCTAAAAAATGCTGGGTTGTTTCAACCCAACTTTGGGTCAAATATGGACAAACCTAATGGCTGGGTTACATTTTTAAATTCAATTTAAACATTTTTAAATGAAAATTTTTAACCCCACGTTTGGGTTTGTCCATATTTGACTCAAAATTGTGTTAAAACGACCCAGCATTTTTTAGAGTGCAAATAGACATTATTTACAGTTTTTTACAATCACTTTGTTCCTATTTACAGAACCTTGATGTCATTTTTCAAAACTCTAGACACGAAAATTCACAACCAATGATCAAAATACGCATTTTTCACTTTTCTCAATTGCTTGGATACAATACACATAAAACTTAGATCATTTGTTCATTCAACAAAACTCACCTGTTCAATATGACACAACTTAACATACTCATTTGAAATGTAAAGTGTGAATTGCCTTTTGAAATAGGAGTGTCTATTCATTTCCTTACAATGATCTAACTATCAATTGATACGCCTGCTCAAAATGATAAGTAACTGTTGCAGTAACTCTTAATGCACAGTTGTATGGAAACACACACACAATCTTCCATGTTTACAGTAAATCATGAAAGTTTCAAGATAACGAGATTCATTGTCACCAATTAGCGTGGAGCATGAACCAATTAGACTACAATATCCATGGATGTAGCCTAATATTTTATATTTTTGCTTTGATTCCAATGTTGTGATTGCACTGTAGTGTTTTGCATCAATATATTACACACTTTGTTCAATGATTCCACTATGTGTGTATTCTCTCTACGACTGCAGTGCTTTTACAGAGATGTGTTTACTGTACATGTAGACCATAATGAAACCTGTATCACCTATTTTGTTCTACAATATTTAATGATAGTACGAACAATGACACAGTGAAACTATCGGTTGCGTGTGTGTGGGTGATCTATAGTTATGTTTCAATGGTATTTCACAGTAAATTTGTTTTTTGAACCAATGATTGTGCAAGTGCCAGATTTCTTTAAAGATGTGAATGCACAATGCAATGTTTTGAACATTAGACAGCCTGTGTTACAAGTGAGAACCGCTTTGAGTTTTGTGTCTAGAGTTTTGAAAAATGACATCAAGGTTCTCAAAACAGTAGCAAAGTGATTGTAAAAAATTGTAATGTGCACCTGTTTGCATTAGTCAAAGAGAATAGACTCAATTTCTTCCTCTAATAAAAAAAACTAAAACTGTAGAGCTGCTTAAACAGAGTTTATTATGAATTGAACAGCCAATCAAAGTCAGACTTCTGCTCCATAACGTTAATACAAATGAGCTACTGTAACTTCATAGTCCAGGCTTGCTGATCCCTGATGTGATCGGATTTATGCGTTACACAAATTGTACCTCCAACGTTTTTAAATGGACAACAATTCATGGTGTGGTTTGGATGTTAATGGAAATGTTTAGCAAATTGGTTCAAGCTTGCTTTTATATTGTCCATGCAATGGCCTGGAATAGACAGCAATAAAAATGGAAATGCAAAAGAAACATTTGCCCAACTAAAATCACAAGCACGCATAATTTTATTGCTCACTCTCCGTCCTCTCCTGTCTGAGATGAACTTTGAACGGCCAGTTTCACCGGTACACTTATAACAATCGATCAGACAGAACAGTCATTTGACTCGTGGACAGAGAGAGCGCTACTGAACAAACCCGCTGTCTCCATCACACGACTGGTTTAGAAATGCAGGTCAGCCAAATCCATGCATGCTTTTCAAAAACTCCCATATTCTCCAGCGTTTTCATCCGCAGCGCCGAGCCGTGGGACTCACTGCGTCGACACACACAGCAGAAAGAAGTTTGCATGTGTTTGCAGAATAAAGACAACAGGACCTTGAAACGGCCCGGAGCGATGCGATTAGTGCTTTCATCCCAAGTGTTTCGGACCCAGTTGAAAAGGGCATCGCAGACATTAAGCATCAGCTCAGGAGAAGAGGAGGGGAACTCTTCCTCGGACGGCACAGTTTCACTTGCCAAAGATAAAAACACTGACCATGCTGCAAAACCCACGTTTCAGGCCTCTATCCCGACCGGAAACACGGATACAGTTGGAACTGGTTTCGCTCCTTCAGTGGCCGACCCAACATCTGTGTCCTCAACTGCAGATTCACTCATATTTACTGTAGTCTGGATCTACCTGTGTAGTTTTTTATGGTTTTAGGTTATGAAGAAGTGATGAAAATACCATGTTTTGATTGGCACGTGACCTTTGACATCAAGGACGAATATATAGAAGCATTTGGAAAAGAAATGGAAGCATTTTAACAGAAATGGATGAATTTTACAATGGACGCGTCTGTTAAAACTTTTAAATGATCAATAGCTTTTATTTTATATTTATTGTTTTGTGCTTTTGTTATTTGTTACGCCCAAGGGGGTAATCCATCCGCCGGAACCTGAAGCTGCCAAAAACGAAATCGAAATTGAGAGGAACAGAAACTAATATTCACTGGATGGTCATACACCTTTTCACCGCTAGATGGTGGTAAAAATCACACAATGTAGCTTTAAGAAACGGGACAATGGATAAAAGGCTCCATTACTTTGTATCTTACGTTATGGTCCCGTAGAAGCCGTTTTTGTAATAATAGGCTAACGATTGTGTCATAACCACGGGACTCTCTGTCGCACAGTAGAGAAATGACCGTATAGACAGGAGGAGAAGCTCGTAGGCAATCGTTTACTCTCTATGAGGCAATCGGGTGGACATGGAGGCATAAAGTCAAGGGAGAAGCCCATAGATAGAGAGTTCATAAAAGCAACGGGACAAAATATTTCAACAACAGATTTGTTTCAGATTTCAATTCAGATTTGTCTCGGCACAGCTACTAGAAGGTCAGAACGGTTGCTCACGCCACATCTACGTCGTCAAGCTCAGTTTGAGTCTGCGCGGTGCGCTTGGCTATCAGGAGTGAGTGCTTTTATGGGCTTCAACTTTCTCTGTTGAAATCTATGGGGTCGCTGTGTCCATTTCTTTTACTGTCTATGGTTACGCCCCATCTAGGGGGAAAGACTCAGCAAAATGCAGTAAATATGAGCAATGATGACTTTATTGCCTTAATTTGGGACTTTTGATTCAGGAGCTGACTGGCCCAAAATAACCAACAAAACTTCCTTATTTTTAAACCTCTTTCCTATTTATTCATTAAGAATAAAAGAAAATACTCGCCCAGCTGAGCTACAGGAACATCTATTATTGAAGCCTAAACAAGAAGAGGCACAAAGCAACAGACGTGAGATGGGATTTGGATGAGTTTATTTGTTTATCCTGATGAATAATGTCTTTTCTTCATGGGTTCTGTTGTGTTGGCTGTTCCCTTCACAGACGTCTGTCACAGTGCCATTTCTCCTCATTAGAGCTGAACATGACATGGCCATGTGTGTGTGTGTGTGTGTGTCTGAGCCTCGCGCAGTACGAGATCTCAATAGTAGAAGATGCAGATGATCTACACTGAGCTTTCATGGGACGTTTGGCATACGTGTTCACAGACTGAGGAGAACAAGTTTTCACATCATTATAAAGCTGTAATACAATTAAAGTATCGCTAGTGTTAGTATTGAGACTACACTTATTATCAATATTTTCTGTTTTCATTTTAAGTTTTAGTGATTTTGTTGTGCATTTTGTCATTTTTAATCCTAACCCTATTTCAAGAAACAGTTTTTTTGTGTAATTTTAGTTTTAGTTAACTATCATAATACTGAGATAAAAACTTAAATTAAATAAATACTAAAATTGCTACAACTAAACATAAAGCTAAATAGCAATATTTGCTGTAAACTAACAAAAACTGTCAAAAGCACTTAACAAAATGACTAAAACTTAAACTGGAATAAAAATTTTAACTGAAAATATAAAAATAAAAGCTCATTTTAAATATTAATACATATAAAATAGTATGCAAATAATACTAAAATAGCACAGATAGCTTTTTAAAAAGTATTTGGGGTTATTTGCCATCAGATTTCAGTGACTCCTCGGTTTGTAAGCAATAATAATAATAAAAAATATATATAAATACAATAAAATAGAGGATTGAAAAGCAAATGTGCAGCTTGTATTTAAGCATAACGGGAAGTTTGTAGTATTTGTTCTGTCCACAGTCAGGGCCAATGATATTTCACTGTGGGCGAAGCTACTCTGCAAAACAGGAGTTGTATGTTGTGGCTTAAAATAGAAATGGATATTTTTATGGAATTCGCTGTAAATTTTAATCCATTTGTCGCAATGAATCTCTCTAGGTGGCATTTGCTCAATGTATAGTAAAAGATGCATTATTGTTTGTAAAGTTGCATCCCTTTAGTAAGACACTTTCTGTCATCTTTTTATTTTCATCTTTTCATTATTTTTAGCTGGAATCACAGTCTCTTCCCAACATGCATTATGATTAGATACTTTCAAAATAACTTTAAATGTTTGTGTTGCAGTTTTCTAGGCATTGTAAGTTCAATACTGCAAACTTATTTTCAGTGGTAATCGACAGAATGCCAGAAAAGTAGCAGATAACCCAAAATATATATGTAATATCTCCTGTTTTCCACACATTTCTGCATATCGTCTGAACTCCAGTGGGATATTCTGCATCAGTTGTGTGTGTGTGTGTGTGTGTGTTGGTGGTAATACACTTAATCGTCCTCAGGAAAGTCTCTGTTCTGTATCTGTGAGCGTTTCTTGCTTCAGAGCGAGAGCTGTTCGATAAAAAGAAGCAAACATCAAAACAACAGCTAACAGTCATAAATGGAAAAACATTTGAGAAATGAGGCCAGGTTCACTTGCATAAGCAGTAAGTTAAAGGGATAGTTCACCCACAAATGTAAATTCAGTTCTAAAACTGTGAGACTTTCTTTCTTCAGATTTTTACTGCTGGCTCTTTTCCATGCAATTACAGTGAATGCGAAGCGCTGCTTTGACACGAGGGTGAGTAAATAATATCAGATTTGTCATGTTTTTGTGGACTATTCCTTTAAATGTTTTCTCTGAGTCTGTGCGCAGACGGTTTCGTCTGGAGAAAGCTTTAAAGTTTGAGATGCATGAACGCTGGATTCTCCACAGATCGTCTCTCATCCTGAAACATCAAACGGCTGTCAGACTCAGAGCATGAAAGTGTGTTTGCCGGAAAGCTTTCATTCTCCTGAAAACTATCCAGACCTGGAGAAATCCGACACATATCATACATTAAACACACTCACAATATGAGTCTTATACAATAGAAAGACAGACAAATGTACTATTATGCTACTGCTATTATATCCTGCTCTCAAACTCACAAATATTGCTGTTTAAATATACTTTATTTTAAATATTGAAACACTTTACAATGAAGTTGCATTTGTTATTAATCTTTGCTCCTGCAAATGTCAGCATAAACTACATATTTAAAACCAAAAGTTATATCTGTTAAAATGAGTTAATGCACCGTGAGCTAATATGAAGAAACAATGAAAATTTTTATTTCTATTAACTAACATTAACAAAGATTATTAATTGCTGTAAAAAAAAAATATTGCCAATTGATAGATTATTTTAGCTACTGCATCAGCTAATGTTAACCTTATTGTAAAGTGTTTACAATATAATACATTTCGTAATTTTATAATATATTTCACTTGAAAATATTGTTGATATTTAATTATTATTAATATGAAAACTGTTTTTATTGGAAATAAAACAAAGAATGAATATGTTGATCATTTATTGGGGTCATTTAGATGTTTGTTTCTCTTAAGATGAGTGTTTTATTCTTTTAATGCACTGAAATCAGGGTGTATTTTCATGAGACATCTTTAATGAGGAACATGCTTTCAGTAACATAGTGATCAATAATAATTTCGCAATAGATTCACTATAATCTCATATGAAAAGTGCATGCAACCTTACAGAAATAAAGAAAAATTGGGATGTTTGCATATACATCTGTCAAAACCCAAAATGGTGTGGAAGGATCTGTCAGTTTGTAGTTGAATGATCTGGAGTGAGCAGATATTACCATAGAACATGAATCTGTCTTACTGCAGGATTAGTGCAACACAAACACAGATATACATCTGAAGATTCTGGGTATTAAGAACCCTATGAGAAATCCCAGGCCTGCCGACTGGACCGCTGTAAATTGGGGATGATTCTGAGGGTTTAACAATAGCACTTATCCAGGCGAGATAAGGCCAGTCTCTCTCAAGCTCAGAGATTAGAGGATGTGATTTTGGCAGCGGTTCAATCCGTTCCCCTGATCTCCGGTACGTCAATCCCTCAGTAGGAGGAGAATTGACTCTCACAGCAGAGAACGACTGGAGGAAACCTGGAGATGTTGGAGACCAAGGTTTAAACAGAGTCCAGAGCCCTTTCATTTATTTTTTATTTTGCAAACGTTTTTGTGATAGCTTACTTATATAACCCACAATAAATTTACAGAGTGTCTATTTACACTAACTCTGCCCAGTGATGTCTGATTGGTCCAGACAAAATTACGGGAAACACTGGACTGTAAATGTAGCAATATAGGAGTAAGGCACGTGGCAAAGAGTTGTGATGCAAAGTTTGACCCGAGTTTGAATCCAGCTTTTGCTGAACCCGCTCTACTCACTTTTCCCATCAACGTGTGTTTAATAATAATGTTTATTGGTTAGGGCTAGGGGTAGGCTTAATGAGGGTGAGGGCGTGTGTGTGTGTGTGTATGTGTGTACGCAGGGCGTGTGACGCATCAGTTGGAGTAGTAGTGCTTGTAGGCTGCATGCTGCTTCTGCTTGCCTCTCTCTGCTTTCAGCTACTGCCACCGGATAGCCCCTTGTTTATCAGGGGCGAAAAGAGGAGCCGAGTGTGTAAGTCTCCTCAGCCGGTACATAGCCTCTCCACTGCCAAGATCTCGTACATGCCTCCTCGTGGCACACATGGTAACTGGTCCCTTGCGGTTCCAGGCTAAGCTGTACGGGA
This sequence comes from Tiaroga cobitis, assembly GCA_030578255.1. Lineage (NCBI taxonomy): Eukaryota > Metazoa > Chordata > Actinopteri > Cypriniformes > Leuciscidae > Tiaroga > Tiaroga cobitis. The sequence goes on from CM060607.1 coordinate 3,109,362, forward strand.
TCTCGGAGCAGCAGTGGGCCCCAGAGACGTGGCATGCAGGCCCATCGGTGAATGGAAATGCCCTGCTGCCCGTCAACCACTGTCCAAGCTATGGGTAAATAGCCCCAGCTATGGGTAAATAGCCCCAGCTATGGGTAAATAGTGAAGACCCCAACGGCGGCGCAGGCGGAAGATGGTGGTGTGAGAACCACCACAACAGCTGGGAAGGCGGAAGAAGGCAACACCACAGCCACGTGGGTTAACTCGGGAGGGTACAGTGCCTGGTGGAGTAAACCCCTAAGACAAATCTGCACCTGGGGACAGGCACAGGCGGAGTCCAACAGACCGGACCACCAGCGGCCCCCTGCAACTTCCTACCAGACGAAGGTCGTCATGGGTTCCCTCATGCCACTGGAGGTCCATCTGGCAGAAGTGAAGATGGTGGGAGTGAGGTCTGCGCACCCACACCCTCGCCTTAATCCTCACCTGTGCGCAAGCTTCTTGCTCCCAATCAAAGTGAAAAATAAGCTAAGCATTGCTTCGTGGAACGTCCGTACACTCCTGGACCTGGCCGAAACTCCTGACAGGCCACACCGCATGACAGCACTGGTGGCCCTGGAGCTCGCTAGATATAATATCGACATTGCAGCTCTCAGCGAGACCAGACTAAATGGGAAGGACTCCTTGACAGAGGATGGAGTTGGCTTTGATGTGAAGTCTAAACTGCTGGAATGCATTCTAGAAACCCCTATCGGCATCAATGAAAGATTGATGACATGGTGCATTCCCCTGGCAAAGGAACGCTTCGCCACTCATCAGTGCATACGCTCCAACTCTTGATGCCGAGTACAACATCAAATAGAATTTCTACAGAGCTCTTGAAAATGAACCGTAATGGGCTCAGACTCCTCTCCCTCTGTGCATAGCACCAGCTGGTCATTACTAACACCACCTTTCAGATGAAGAACAGGCTCACGACCCCCCCCCCCCCCCCCCCCCCCGTAAAAAACCCCCAAAACATTGGCATCTCCTTGACTACGTGATTGTCCGTCAAAAGGACAGACAAGATGTCCTCACCACCTGTGTCATGCGCGGAGTTGAGTGCTGGACTGACCACCTCATGATCAGATCCAGACTACTCATGAGCATTCAACCCCATGGCCCGAGGACAGCTCCAAACAAGAAACTAAACTGTATAGCGCTGAACAGCATCACCACCAAAGACAACCTCCGACGGCTCCTTGCTGAAAACCTCAACATGATCCCGGAGGAATCAGCTGACTGGCCAGCTTTTTGCCAGGCTATTCATAACGCAGCCTCAGAGGCGTTCGGCCAATTCAAGGTGGATCACAAGGACCGCCACAAGATTCTTGCCCATTGGGTAAATAATTTTGAGAGTCTCTTCAACCACACCAACTCTGTTGACCCACATATCCTGGATAATCTACCAGACCTGCCACCAACCATGCACCTGGACACTCCACCACTTTACTCAGAACTTCTTGGAGGGCTGAAGAACAACAAATGCACTGGACCCGATGGAATCCCTGCTGAGGTTTTCAAACACGGAGGATCTGCGCCTCCTGATCCAAAACATCTGGGAACATGGGACCCTCCCACAGGACTGGAAGGATGCTAACGTCGTGGTCATTTACAAGCAGAAAAGAGACAGAGCAGTCTGCGGCAACAGCCGCGGGATATCTCTCCTCTCCGTAACAGGGAAAGTACTGGCCAAGATCATGCTCAGCAGACTAGTTGAGCATATCCCTAACGCAGCGTGGCTTCCGGAAGACCAGATCCACGACAGACATGTTTTTAGTCTTGAGGCAGCTGTTGGAGAAGAGCCGAGAACATCACAAAGACCTTTACGTAGCCTTCATTGACCTCAGCAAACTTTTGACACCATCAATCGTGAGCTGCTCTGGAAACACCTCTCGAAAATTGGGGTACCACCCAAGTTTCTCAGCATCCTACAGCAGCTGCATGACGGGATGCAAGCCAGAGTGCTCACAGGAGAATTCCAGTCAAAGCCTTTTGAGGTAAACGTTGGAGTGAAGCAAGGCTGTGTCTTGGCTCTGATGCTCTTTAACATCCTCCTCTCTGCAATCACCTGCCTCTTCCATCGTGTCATGGGACATGAAGACGGTGTCCATGTGGAATACCGTCGGCTTCAGGCCCGCACAAAGTCAAAGACCCGCCAAATCGGTGAGCTCCAGCATGCTGATGACTGTGCAGTCTTAGCCCACAGCCCGGACTCTATGCAGCATGCCCTTAACACAATATCCAGTCTGTACCAATCTTTTGGCCAACAGGTTAACACTCAAAAAACCAAAGTTATGTCCCATCTCACCACCCCCACCCCGGCTGGTACCCCCCTGGCATCTGGTTTCCCCTGCTCCATCTGCGGTCGAGTGTGCGGCTCAAGGATCAGACTCGATGCCCACGAGAAGTAGCACCAGTGGCAAGGTTGCTGAACCCCACCCCCCTCCCAACCCCATCCCTGGAGCAAGCGTCATCATCAAACACGATGGACAGCTAAGAGTGTATGTGTGTGTGTGTGTGTGTGTGTGATACATGGGTATTAAGTATTTTATAATGTTGTACTTCAAAATGCCATTTGGACGTCTTATGGCGTCTTCACATTTTCTTCTATTGAAAATGCTTATTTGCTGCTTTTAACAGATATTGTTTTCATTTCATCAGGCTCATAATGATTTATATGATCTTTTAAATAAATAAAATATAATACACACCAAGAAAATGCTGGGTTGTTTCAACCCATGTTTGGGTAAAATATGGACAAATCTAACTGTTGGGTTTAAAAATTCAAACCTATGGTTGGGATTGTCCATCTTTGACCCAAACTTGAGTTGAAACTAGCAGCATTTTTAGAGTGTAAATATATAATAATATATAAATTAAAAATGTGTTTGCTTGAAAGCAACTTTTATATAGAAGCTTCCCATTTGCGCTTGTAGACGGCAGTTTAAATAGCCCACTGATCTACAAATGAGAACGTGTAACGAATGATACATATAAACAAAACAGAGAGATATTTATCTTGGCACGAATACAACCAGGATCACTAGAGTGACAGCATCAGTTTGGAACTAATTTATAACTAGTAAAACACCAATTATAATAGTCTTTATACCACAATTTTATGCTAAAACAGTAAAGCATCACAGCAAAGGCAGTGGCTGAAATCTTCAGTTTCTAATGTTCTGAGGGTTTCAGCATGTTGCTATTTGCTCGCTTACTGCACAAGTAAAAAGATAGTGATAAAATAAATGTGGACAGCAGCTCAGGTATTTGCTGTTGGACACATGTTTGACTTCATATTGAGAGCTCTGACTTTTGATTACAGATTTTGGTGATGTTAAAACTGAGAACAGTTTGTGACATAGAAACCTCTTTTGAAACTCTATGAGACATTACTGTTTCAGCAAAATCTCCTTTGGCTCTATCTCACAGCTGGAGGAGAAATGATTAAGACATTAAAGAGATCTCATTTGTGATGATTCCTTCCTCCAGGACACTTTAAATCTCAAATGAAACCAAAATGATTGTTTTGGAGCGAAGTGACCCACTTCTTTGTCATTTCGCCCTGCCGCGTCACACAAGGGCTCATCCAGAAGTTTTTATCGAGCATAATTCACTGCATATTGAGTGAAAGAAATGCTGAAATCTACTAGCCGGACAATTTCTTTGTGTTTCTCCAGGGAAATCGCTTTTCTGGATCCTTTTGCTGAGCACATTAAATGTAAATCTTTACGCTTTGTACGTCATCTTCTGAAGTGTTTAAGTGCGATGAATGAGACGTGTAATTACGTCCTGGAGAATATGCTGCTGATTACTTCACTGTCCTCCACTTTGTCAGCACTGCCCATTTAATTACAGGTCTGACAGAATGGATGTCCCAGCACTAAAGTTCCACCGTTTTGCTCGCATAAGTATCCGTCTGGAATTATAACGGGATGAATTCTGTCCGTGCTGCGAGAGAAATGGCCATTCAGCCGTGGCTCAATAAAGAATGCCAGTGTAAAACGTGTCAGTTTTTGAGATGATAAACATGTTTAATTCCGGCGTGCTTGACAAGATGCGAAGAATATGCATGAGTGAGTATGCATTATTAAAGGTGCTGTGCTGCTGGTTTCTCTGTGTTAATCTAGCAGTGCTGACTGCGCGTGTAGCAGAAGTAAAGCGCTGTGATTCGGGTCTTATATCAGAATCGCGTGCAGCGCTTGCATATTTCATAGCCATAAGCGAAGTTGAGACCTCTGCTTTGATGCGATGCACTGGCCTGCAGCGTGAATGACCAGCACGAGAGACTGCCCTGTGTCTTTTGAAGTATCCAGCTTCTCAGATGTTTGTGTCTATTTTTATTTTTATTAAGGATTTTTGGAAGAAACATCTGAAATAATTTCTGCAGCAACTGAGCAGTGAAAGTTTTTTGTGGGAAATCAAAGGATTTTAGTATGGTCATTTTACGTGTTTCTAGGCGATAATTGGGATTCATGTGAGGGATCTTGTCATTTTTAAATGAGCTTTAGTGAACTTTATAAAAGCAACTACATATTTTTGTCAGGGGTTAACGTGTAGTTGAATCAGATCAAGACTACACGCAATTCACATAATGTCAAAGCAAGAAAATGAACAGAGGAGAACTCAGGGCTTAAAGGGTTCGTTCAAGTTTAGTAAACAATCTGTCATCATTAACTCACCCTCATATCGTTCTAAACCCTGTAAAACTTTCGTTCATCTTCAGAACACAAATGAAGATCTTTTTGATGAAATCTGAGAGATTTCTGTCCCTCCATTGCCGCTTCAAAAAGTTCATAAAGTAATCGTAAAACTAATCCATATTAATTGAGCAGTTTATTCAAAACTTTTCTGAAGAGACTCGATCGCTTTAGGCTATATGATGAACAGATAATTATTATTAAAAAAAATCAGTGAATATAAACCGAAGCTTAAGCGAATATGCTTGATGCGCGTAAACAAACCTCATTGGTTCTTATTGATGTTTAAATGGAGGGACAGACAACTCTCAGATTCATAAAAAAGACAACATTCTCCTTTTTGAGTTATCTATCCATTTAAATACACAAAGGATGATGATCAACGTATAGGAACAGGTGTGGACTGATTTGAAACCCTGACAACTAATGAAAGAACTCAGAACTCAGACAAATGGTGACTATGACTATGAAAATTATGACTAAGGCCACATTTACGCTGCAGGTCTTGATGCCCAATTCCGATTTGTTGACATCTTCTTTTAGACGTGACCCATATCCAATGTGCATTTACACATATACACTTGGCGAAACAACCCAAGGTTGACGTACTGACCCGGATAAGCTTTGGCCTAAAAACGGCATGATTTGCAATTGACAGACAAAATTGATAATACAAGCTTTGGTTAATATTGGGTTAAGCCTTCGTTCTCCATTGCGCCATTGAAAAGATCGTTGTTGGTGACCGTCACGTCATTCGCCAATGTTGCTTTTTCAATTTAATATGACTCACGTTGACGGGAATATCCAATCTGTCCATTTACATGGCAGATGCAGATACACCTATTCGATTCATATTAGATTTATTTCCACATATGAATGAATATCTTTTTTCCTGCTTACATGTTCATGGGTCATATCCTGTGCCACATGGGAGGACAAAATTGGAATTGGGTCACTTGAACCATGTAATGTAAATGTGGTCTAAAAAAACTAAACAAGACACTGAAACTGAACATAACTGTGACAATTTCCCTGTTTACAGGACCATTTGAGTCTGTGATTTACTTGAAACTACATAAAAACCTATGTTAGACCAACATAATCTCACAATTGTTGTCATAACTAGTCAAACACATTTATCTGAACAAAGAACAATCCCATTAATCCCCCTATGTGCCAAAGAACCACCAAACCAGAGTCATATCAATAGATTTGACCCCTTTAATAGAGAATATGATTCTATTCTCCAGACGTGCACTAGAGAAACTATAAAAAGCGGATGATATTTCGATTGCAGACAGTAGAGGTGAAACAGCTTACGGCTTTTGCACTTCCTCAGTGTGTGTGTGTGTGTGTTCGGTGTTCTAATGACGTCCTGTGACAGCAGATGCTAATGAGATGGAGTTCTGAATTTCTCACACTAACTGCATTTCAGGTGGGCGCTCACTACTTAAAAAAGCTTTATTTAAGCTTTATAGAGTCCTTATCCATTATTTATTAAGAGGCAGAAATTAAAACCTGCATTAGCAATAACCTTTATTAATATTCATCTCAGAATCCAGAAGAGTTTAATATGCTTTTTTAATGCCGCATTATTTGGCCACTATAAATCATTCATGACATGACTGGTGACTCTTTTCAAATGAACATGTTCTGCATTAGACTATAAATATGAGTCATAAATAACTATTTAATAGTTAGATGACAGGAAGTTTTTATGCAGTGAAATGACGTGCTGGTGGTTTAGAAACCAATTGAATGACGAATAATCTCTAATGGCTAAACAATGTCTATTTCATCTGAGGTGTTCATGAGAAATCTCAACCAGGGTGAGGAATCTGAATTATCTTCATTTAACATGTTTGATTAGAAGCTTCTCGAAAAGTTGAAAGTGTCTCATGGTGAGTTGAAATTCTGTGCACGTCGCTCCTCTTTTCCATAATAGCGAGCCTTTGAGACTCTTGAAGCTCGCTGCTCTATCTGCAAAACTGGTTTCATCAGCACATTTTAAAGAATTCATTAAGGTCCTTGGGTCACTCTGACTGTCATATCCCTCCTTTTTATAATTTTCTGGAATCCCATTAAAATGTTTATCTATTTTCATCCTCAGCCTATCTGTGGTTAATAGATATGTCCAGTTACAGTCCTGAGATCGACTGTTGCGCGTCATGCTTAGTATTATTATTGTCCATCTTTGTCACAGTTTTTGCACGTGTTCGGATCAAAAACAACATGAGAATCGACATGCTTTCATACTTGAGTCGTGCAAACTGCTCTCGTAACTTAATGGCCAAATAAAAACGGCATCATTGCAATATTTGCAATTCACAGGCTTTCCAAAGGGATCTGAAGTCTCTCCAAATTGAAGTGTGACAGACACCTGTCTGAGTTACTTTAGACGTCCCTTATTGAAGGTCTGTCTAATGAAGAGGTGGCTATTAGCGCTTCTCCACTGAGAATCCATGAAATTGGTGTGGAATCGGAGCCAAATAAACGGCAGACGGGCGGATCAGTCAATAACACTAAGGCAATTAAAATCACTCTTCATTTGGGCTGTGATCTCTATTGATCTGTCTTTCAATTCTTATCCATCAGATTCCCCCAGAAGCTTCTGCGACTCCATCTTAAACCGCTCACAAGCGGGCACGCAGTTCAGACGCTGTGTTTATGTCCCAAGGTTGTTTTAAGCTCAGGAAACAAAAGAGCGGTGTTGTCTAAGACTCATTCTAGTACATTGGCCTTTATTGCTCCAATTTGCCTCAACATTCTTTTGCTAAATCGTGCAACATATCTATCTGTCTGTCCGTCCGTCCGTCTATCAAAAGAGGGTCTATTATGCCCTTTTACAAAGTCTTGATGTTGTTTCAGGCTCTACTAGAACAGGTTTTCCTGCTTGAATGTTGATTATTCTCCTCATATTCTCCATTGTTGCGGCTCCTCTCTTCCCAGTCTGTCAGTAACGCTCTGTTTACTTCCTGTCTCTATGAAGCCCCTCCTTCTGAAAAGCACACTGTGCTCTGATTGGTCGGCTGGATCAGTGTGTTGTGATTGGTCGAGCGCTTCGAGTGTGTTTGGGAAATGTCCCGCCCCTTTCCATAACCGCCAGTTTAACACACTACTAACTCAACCAGGCCCCGCCCCTTTATTCTGCGTATGAATTATTATAATAAGGAATATTGTGATGTGTTCGTTCCCGGAAGAAACTCAAGACTACAATGGAGGCGTTTCAGGAGTTCAGAAACACTGACACTGATATAGAGAAGAACTCCCGCTGGATGGACTTTTTCATGCTCAAACAGCAACATTACACACATGGGAACATGGGAAATAGCTTTTCATTTCTCTAATAAACAAATGTGTTACTGTGTTTGATGTCCAATGTAAAATCTGAATACAGTAAATGCAACACCTGCTTGTGTTGTGTCTGTCCTGTAATGCAACGATGTGCGAAAGGAAGCTTTTATAGCTGAAGGCGTTTATGTTCTCGTACATGTTTACATGTTTCAGCCTATGGTTTAACATTCAGCACTGGCATCTCAGATTTATCATATGTATATGGAAAGATTATCAGTGGGTGAATTATGAGGGAAATTATTCAGACGTTGTCTTTAGAGGGTTTGTGAAGGCATGCCAGCGTCACGATTTACAGCACTGCAGCCCTTGCTCTCTTTTTGCTTACAGTTTTTAATACTCCACACCTAAACGTTAATAATAATTTTTTTGCCAACGCCAAGGTCTCAGACTGTCAGTATCTTTCCCTTCAGGCGCAAAAGCAAGTTTCTGCTTCAGCAAGTTGGATAATAATCTGACCTCATCTGGTTTGGTTAGCCGAGAGTTCACAGCTGCAGTGGGCAGGTAATGAATTCTGTGCCATTTTCGAATTCTACAGATATCACTTACGTGAACCTTGTGAACCGCCTCCATCTGTTCCCATTAAAGGTTGCTAAACTATCAGACCCTGTGAGTTTTCTTTCTGAAGTTATAGAATTAATTTTCATCATGTTGCGACCTGATCTCTTGTTCTATGCAAAGTAGAAAAACAAGTCCAGATGTGAGAGGTTACCAAGTGGAATCGTAGTCGTGTGCCGTGCAGAATCTTTAGTGGTTGCGTGCGAAGACTAGCATCACTAGTGCTCTTACAATATGGGATTGGAGCAAACCCTCAAGTGTAGTATAAAGTTACATTTGCTTTGGCACAGGGAAACACCACTCATGTTTGCTTTAGTAAATGTAAAGCTGTTATTTGGGGATGTCATTCTAAAGCAACTGCGTGTAATTTCACTTTGTGTTTTTGTGTGTTATTTAGGTGAGCGGTATGTGAACGCAGCCCTTCTTATGGGACATGTATGCAGTAATGGTTGATAAAAAGGTTCCCATGCATTGTTGCTTGATGGAGAGCGCATTGATGAACAGTGCATGAAAAGGACACAGCCACAAAGTGACAAACTATCCCAAAATGACACTGATTCAGGTCTTTTTTGTGCTCACACAAACAGGCTGTGCCAGCATTCTACTGTACTTTGCACTATTTGCTGTATTCAATGCAAGTTTTCAGTATGTCATCAGTATATGTACTGCAATCCAATGCACTACACTTTAGAAAGTGTTTAGAAAAATTGGATTAAAAATGCAACATATTTTTTACTCCTAAAATGATAACTGGATTAACTGTTTGCTGAATAAAACATGCAGTAGTAGTTTAAACAAATTATGTTCAGGAAATGCATTAGGCATAAACAGTCTATTAAAGGAAGACTTTATTTAAATTAAATTAAAAATGAATTGCTAAAGTTATTGAATCAAACTGATGTTCAGTGTTTTGAATCAGATTTGAATCAAATTGAAGACCAGTGAATCTTGACTCAATTCAAAAGCTCAGTATTTCATTCTGGACAAAAGCACCCTGTGACATTCACAATGCAATCCAATGCAATGTCAGCCATGATTTAAAACTTCCTTCACTCATTATCTGCCAAAGCTCAGACATTGTTTTATTACATTTTTGTATGCATCTGGCAGACACTTGTATCCAAAGTTATTTAAGTTATTTACATTCATTAAAGGCATAGGCTCATGCATGTCCTGGGAATCGAACCCATGCCCTTGGTGTTGCAAATATCACACTCTGCTGTTTGAGCTGCAGGAATTTATAAAAAAAAATCCTTTATGAAAGTAAAATGGGTTGAAATCTACAGGTTCACCAGGTATTTGGCACAAAATCATCTTTATCCATTTCTTCTCGACCAGTGAGGCATACTGCATAAAATGAAGTCAATTACTGTAATACAGACAAATTCAGAATGACTCGCAGTTGCAAAACAGGTGAGAATTATCATAATTGTCTGACATTTTCCTTTTTCTAGCATTCTCGGTTTAGAAGCGAGCTGATAATAAGCGTGATTGAAAGAGGCGAGCGGAGGAATAATGTGCTTGTGGATGTCCGCTTCATTGTGTGAAACTGGCTAATGAACCAGAATGAAGCCGTGGCGGCGTTATGGAGGAGAGACAGCGTGACACCAACGCTCCAGATTTGGCGACGCTGTTACTGGCGCGCCGCGGCACAGAAGAGCTGGCAGAGCCCGTGTTCTCGTCACGACAGTCGGCTCGGTCCCAGCCAGCACATTGTTAGAGGGGTGATTAATTATGGTGCTGATGAAACGTGATGGCAGTGGAGATGTCAGTGAGATGACAGGAGGGACACATCACACAGCGACATCTGGAAGGATCCTCAGCCTCCACACCAGCGCTGTCTCTGCGAATCCCTTAATGTCACGGACAGCGTCTATTTATGTATCTAATGCAGGAGCAGCCGGTCAATGTCAATGTGACACGTGTAAAGCTGCTTCATTTACACTACAACCATAATAATATTGGTCCTTTTATCGTTATGTGACCTAGAGAACATCACCTCCATATATAAAACCAGAGGTGGAAAGTTACGAATTACATTTACTCGCGTTACGTAATTGAGTAGTTTTTTTGTGTAGCCTAGGCTACTTCTACTTTTTTAAGTAGTTTTTAAAATCTGTGCTTTTACTTAAGTAGCTACGTTTTGTTTGAAGTATTGTACTTCGCTACATTTGAAATCATATCCGTTACTGAGTAAAAAAATATAATACAAGGGAGAGAAAAAATCACACTCTGGAATCTAGGCTACTGCATTGATTGAAGCGCGGGAGAACAAACGCGCAAGAAAGATGACGCAGACCCAGCTGAAGCTGAAAGCGAAGCGCCCTCTTATTCTTATGAAGCGAATTATGGCCAGTATGAAAATACTTTGTAGGAAAAAAGCGTGGTTGTCCTCGAGGATAAATATCCAATTTGCAAAAAATGTGGACGCAAAGTGGCTGCAAAAGGACACCATCCCTCCTGCAGATAAAGGTATGTCCCGATTATAACTTAAGGCCGAATGACTTACGTGATGCAGAGGGAATCCCGGAATCCAGTCATGAAAATGGAATTATTCACTTAACGCAGATGTCACGTAAAACACGCAAAATAATGGATGGATGAATACATGGAAAGTAGAACTGTGCAATAAATCCAATCGCGACATGGTCTGTGAATATTTAAGCACAAAAATACTGCATGTAAATATAACCTATTTGTTCTGCTGAGCTGCGCCGCTTTGTCTACTACATACTCAAGTACGCGTGACGTTCATGGTGTTTTCAGCGTCTCACAAACAATTTGAGGATATGAATACATGAACATTTCCAGAGCTGCTCTGAGAGAACGCCTAATGAGCATTTTCATAATTTTATTTGAGAAAAACCATTGTCAAATACTTTGAAACACTTTTTTACACTTTTGGTCTTCACTACAACCCGTCAAAATAAAAGTTCGGTTTTACTAGGAGAAATTATGATATTACTATTGTAGGCATACAATAGAACATAGCCTACTTCTCAAAATAATAATAACAACAATAATAATACATTTTATTTAAACATTATTTAAAGGAATATATTTTTTTGTCCATGGTTTAATTTAGTAAATCTGTTTTTGCAGCGCTTCCCCAAAAAATAAAAGGACACAAGTATAAATTTACATTTGATTACCACCGTTTTTGATAATATATTTGGATTAAATCATAAAAGAAACATTAATTTTCTGAATAAAATACATTTCATAGGACAATATTATTCTTAAACATTTTAATAAATAATTAATGTTAAAAATAAGTTGTTAATCTAATTCATTATCAATTATCGAATTTAATTGATTAGACATGTTTCATTGAAATTTTAATAAACAAAACAAACAAATGGTTTCAATTTTGTTATATTTAAAAGCATTTATTCAACCAAAAAAAACACCCTGTTTTCATTATTGTAACTGTCATTTTAACTGATGGTAATAATAATAATAATAACCATAATTTAATAATACAGTTTATTTATTTAATAATTTATTAAAACTGTAAACCGTGCTAGTTTCTGAGACGTTATCATACTGTGAAAATTTCCTACCATTACAAGCATACACGGGGAGTCCCCCACCCCGCTGTTAAACAAGTAACTCAGTAACTTTTACTCTGAGTACATTTTAAATGAGCTACTTTTTACTTTTACTTGAGTAGATTTTTAGACCGGTAATTTTACTTGTACTTATATAAGTAACATTTTATTGAAGTAGTAGTACTTTTACTTGAGTAGAATATTTTATTACTCTTTCCACCTCTGTATAAAACAACAACGAATTATTTATGACCAACAGATATTAGAAACCTTTCTGTCACCAGATGTATTAATAAATATGAATGTATATGAAAAAAATGTGGGGACAGAAAGTTTACTCATTATACAATTCAGCACGATTCATCGATTTCCACACAAATATGAAGCAGCAGAACTGTTTTCAACTTTGATAATAATAATCATAAATGTTTCTTGAGCAGCAAATCATCATATTAGAATGATTTCTGAAGGCCTAAATACAGCCTTTTAATGTTTAAAAACATTTTAAAAAATCTTACTGACCCACAACTTTTGAATGGTAGTGTAAATCTAAGTGAAGCCTTTGTATGTTTCACCTAAATTGTTTACTCGCCCTCATTACATTCCAAACCTGTATGACTTTCTTTCATCTGTGAAATACAAAAGAAGATGTTTTGAAAAAAAAAAATGTATGTCCATGCAACGAAAGTTGATAGGGTCCAATGTAATTTGGTTCCCATTGATCTTCAAAACATCTTCTTTTTTTGCTCCATGGAAGAATGGAAGTCATACAGGCTTGGAATGACATGAGGGTGAATAAATAATGACAAAAATGTCATTATTGGGTACTCTTAAGTGTAGTTATAAGTACATATGAGTAAATAAACTCCTTTTGGATCCTGACCTCAATTTCCCAATGTCTGCAAAACTCTTAACCCAAATATTAGCGTCATGAGGACATCATTGAATATTTTCCTTGATGAAAAACACAGGAAACACAGTAAATTTCCCAGATGAATTGCTTTATTTACTGAAGTAAATGGGATGGATGTTGGAAATCCCAAAGGTGCAGAGAACAGTCCAGCGTGTGCTTGTGAATCTCACGTTTAAACCTTTCTTTGCCGCTCCGACTGGATCTATTTCTGGCTCGTGTGTCGAAGGCGAAGAGAAACACCGAACCTGCATGTTTATTTACATCTTCAGCCTTGTATCTTCTCTTTTCTTTATGCATTCCCTTGTGAAAAAGAAGTAGACTTTAGCATACTTTTAAAACAAGTACTTATACAGAAATAATATAAGAATATACATAGTCATGAAAGTGGACTCTCTTTAAGTACATTTAAGAGGCCATTTATAGGGTAATATTATATATTATATTACTCCTCTATGGCCATACACAGATATTTATGGGGGCAGGTGTTCAAATGAAAATATTTAATAAGTGACTTACTGGTAAACATCTTTTGACTATAGGGCTGTTACTAATCAAATGAAATCAGTATAAACAAACCCCTTTACTAACTAGTAAAATACATTTACACTGCAATTACAATTGCATAAATAATGTTACGAGATTAAAGTTTTTAGATGTTTTTTTTTTTGTGCAGCAAAAGAGTAGGCAAGCTTTGGGACATTAGTATTTCGTCATCTTTAACGGACAGCTCTAAACTGCTGTCAATCATCTTGTCAGTTAAAATCCTCCATTCAATCTAATTTAATTTCCTACTGTTTCGGGGAGAAATGTTGAAGCACGTTGATCTGCCAGGGTCTTTCATGCGGAGACTCTTCTCATGTGTTTGCAGTTTGAATATAATGATGCATTTAAAAGTAAATGGCTAAACATATCTTTACAAAAGTTCACAATACTTCTGCAGATGAAATATGTGGACAACATTGAATAAATACATTTTCGTCAGGTTACAAACTGATAATTAATCACTCAAATCCCTTTATCTAAACCTCTCTACATAACCACCGGACTCGCAGTCCTCCATGACTGTAGTTTTTAATCACTTTTCACTCGTGTTTGTAGTTGTAATCAAATCCTTGTCCAACGTTTCAACATACTACGATTTGGGACGTACTCATTCTATTTTTGAATACTATTTACGACAGATAGTATTCGAAATGGGACGCACCCATACTCTCTTGAGCAGATACTTATTTTGAATAATTACTTCACGAAATCTAAAATTATGTTCTGTGTAGTATGAATGAAATCCAAATGTACTACATCCACCATGTTGTCATAGTCATGTGACCTTCCAGTATCAGTTGTTGCTTCACTGTCATTTACAAATACTCTCCTGATGGATCATCCGGGTACTTTCACGTACCGTTTTATGAGGACCTTGAATCCAGACGCACTTATTTTGTCACGTACTATTTTTCACAAAGTATGCCATTTCAGATGCAGCCAGTCTTTATGAATGGGTCATTGACTCAACCTGATTAGTTTGAAAATGCCAAATCATTCAAGAACGAAACAGTTGCTGCAAAACGCAAATGTTCTGCTTTTTGAATTATTTTCGCTGGCATTTGGAAGAGAGCACTCCTGTTTGTGTGATATCGCTTAATTATGTTATGCAATAACAGGGATGATCCATGTTTTGGAATAATTCTGGTGGTATTTCTGACCTTGCACAATGCTATTTTACACCAACGACAAACAAGCTTGCTTGTTACGCATACTGGAGGGCTATCAACTAAATTAGGCTGGATTGAAATTAATAGTCAGTTACTTTCACTTTTAACAGCGTTTCACAGAAATCACTTACTGCACCTTTAAGTAGCCTACAGTTTTTTTTTTTATAAAGTGTACTTCTAAGAATTGAAGTACCTACAAGTGTACATTTAGTATAATTAAGTGTACTTAACTTTCACAAGTGCCTTTGAACAGCTAATAACCGTAAGACAAGATTGGTGACATTAAAAACTGCTTCATTGTCTAAGTCAATTTTTAGGGGGGAAATATAATCCATGTTCTCAACAGGTTGCATGGGATTAATGGAATCAAACTTCAGTGGAAGTTGATTTTAAACAATTAAGTCACAATATGCAGAAACACTTTGAGATCACAGGAATATGATAGGGAGACTGACTCAATTACACCTGCAGTGCTTCATGGGACAATCCTTGCAAAGCGCTTTTGGAATTTGCTTGCCAAATTCTTAAGAGCATTATGGGTAGCGTTTTCACCAGGAATTCTAGTTAAACAGAAAATCAACAAACTGATGGTTTCAAAAGTATATACCAATTAACCTTGGTCTTACACTAGCGACCTTTAAAAGGTTCATTTTAAAATTCCCTATGGAGAAACTTCTGTACCTCTTCAAGTCCCATATAGCATGCAATCAAAGCGTTCCATATGGGACTTACAAATATACAGTAGAACTATCGGTTTCACCAAATTAGCAGAATGAGGCAGTTCCAATTGAAAATCTGTTAAACCAGACATAAAGCACGGATTGGCTTGTCAGTTTTATTGAGAACCTCTCTTTTGCTCTTGAACCATTACAGGACCAAGTGAGGCCTTGCCTTCCCACTGAATGCCTAGAAGAAAAAAAGCCAAGTTAGAGCCCAACTTGAACCTCAAAAGAAACCTTAAAGAGTGAAAGCAACCAACCTCCATAGGGAGAACCAGCAAGACCATCAGGACCACATGTTAAATCACAGCAACCACAAACTTGGTCGTTTCCATCAGCAGCAAACCACCTGCAACAAGACAAAGACATGGAACCTTCAACATGAGCAAAGTCAGTCTGAACAAAAAACCCAACTTACCCATTGGCAAAGGAACAGGACTTGCGCTGAGCGTCACTGGGTGCAGAAGCAATAGTTGCCTTCAGAAGACATGTTATGTAGATCTGCAAGGGAGGACAGACAAGTCACAAAACCAAAGCAGATGGAAGGAGAAGTCGAATTAACTCATGATATTCAAAGCACATACAGAAGGACTGTTGCTCTCCTGGAACATAAACGCCTCCAGCTGGAACTGGATCTTGTCAACCTGGGAACGAGGCATGAAGCGGGAGCTGGAAGCTGTAGTTTTGGCATCCACAAAGCACCTGGCGACAAAAATAAAATAACAAAGAGCAACTCATGAATGTCAACTGTAGAGCATCAAGCAACTACACCCGTTACCCATGACTCTGTGACAAAGTGGTTACAAAAAGCAACCAAAACATCAGCCCTATAGCATCTAGAGCCATACTGTACCCATGATTCTCAATGAAGGAATATCTTGGAAGAGAGTTCACATCAGGTACTTGAGTGGCCACACAGCTGTCCACAAACACACGCAGAGGGACATGATTGTACTGCTTCACAGATGCCTCGATATTAATAACGCCACCCAGGAAATAGGAGTATGAAGGCCTCTGATAGGACCAATCATCTGAAAAAAAAAAAAAAAAAAAAAGACATATATATATATATATATATATATATATAGATTTATTTTATAAAAATAAAAAAACCCTATACAAACCCATCATGATCTTCAGGGAGAAGAGCAAGACTTCTTCACCAGCCTCCGTTGAGGCATAAGGGACCCATGTTGGCCTCAAGGCATCACTACTTACATTCTGAAGCCTACGGTTCATGAAAGTGCCCATTAAATGGTCTCCCAGTTGCACGAGAAAGTGCAGAAAGTCAGAGAGATCACTTACCTTTGATAATGGCATTGAACACCAACAATTGCACCATCGTCCCGGGTAATCGGAGTACCTGCAAGCGCCTCTGGGGTGTAGGTAAGAGAGAAGGTGTAGACGAGCGCATCCTCATTCATCTGTAAAAAGATTGTGGTTACCTAGAGTGTCATCCCAAAGACTGCACATACCAAGACTGTGCACTCATATTGCTATGAAGGGGAGGAGGCGCACTGTGGAATATGGTGGAATTCCTCATCACCAAAGCTGCCCTCAGAAGCTCCGGTGTAGCCATAGTTAGGCAATGTTTTGGAGACATGCACTTATGATTGAACATGCACATTTTCTGTTTTAGGGTAAAAACTAACTCTTGTGCTCTAATAGTGGTAAAACTGTTGTTCTTGTTTCTTAAGCTCCATTCATGGGATGGTTTACATTACATGTTGGTTTGAAGTGTTATTTAACAGAAAGTAGCTTGAAAACTCCAAGTTAACTGACTTTCCTTGAAATATTTTGTCTATCCTCTGCCACAACAAATAACCCATTAAGATTTATGAGTTCTTACCATCAGCACACTGTTGCAGTCCTGTAATTCATACTCAAAGATGAGCACTCTTGACTCAGGATCCTGACCAACAACAGGACATCCACCTAAAGACAGACCAGTTGGCTGGATCAATTGACCATTGCTGAAAAAGTCCTGCTGGACTTCTACAAGAACCCGGTTCTCGCCACATTGAACCGCTACGCTGCTGGGAGTCACGGGTTGCCTCAACTGGAAGTCCACCGCCAACTCGCTCTGCACCTCGGGAACGACGGGATACCTCCAATCCAAAGGCTTCACTGGACCCTGCAACAGCTGCTTCTCCTGAAGGCCAAAAGGCTCTTGCCCAAGGCTTTTGGAGTCAGAACCCAAAGGACTCTGAAACTGAGAAGCCACTTGCAAAGGGTTCCAGAGCCCTAGAGGAGAAAGGCCAGGACTTCTGGAAGCTGGATCTGATTTTGGCCCCAAGCTTCTTGGACTTTGATTGTTCCTCAAACTTCCCAAGACATCGGGCAGATCAAATGCAACTACCAAAACCACCACTAACACACCATTCAAGAACCCCATCCTAACAAACTTTGACACAAACACCACAACACACAACAGTGCTTGGCTTTGCCGTTTTTTACAGCTTTGAATTAAAGTGGTTCCACCCCCTTTACCTTAATTGATTATCCTTTGATTCTCCTCTGGACCTGTAAAGTTTTTGCATCTCTGAGACATCCCCGCTCTGCAAATTTTGTATGTCTCTCTTATCTGACATATTGAGGGGGGTATTTACATGACACCATTTTCAACTAAAAAATGTTATGCATGGTGTTCATTTACATGACAACAGTGTTTCGGGGGCATAAATTCTCTTTTGAAAACTGGTTTCAAAGTGCAAGTATTTAAAAGAATATCATTATTGTCTCCATGTAAACTAAAAAAACATGAATTTATGATAACTTTGACATCATGCGCATGTGTATTACATGTTCAGTTTATAGGTGTGTAGTGTTTCTTTAGCACGTGTCAGTGCCAATTTCTGGCCTGGCAGCAGAATACAGTGCTTTTAGTCGTTTTCACGGATCCTTATGAACCGGGATAGTTTTGAGAACATTGTTGTCTGTACTCAAAACTTTAAAAAAAATGCAAAGGAAAAACTTTTTAGTAGAATTGCCGCGTTTCCACTGTCGGGCCAAAAGCGGGCGTGCTATTGCGTTCCAGTCTCTTTTCCACTGTCACTTCCGGGGCTTGACCGGGCTTCGTGTGGGCTTCCTCGAGGCCAACGGCCAGGGTGTTTTGGCCTGCCGAATACCTTGGTCCAAGGCGGGCCAGCTCTGGTTTGAGCAGTGGTCATGAACAGAGGCAAAGTTTATCTGAGTCAGGAGATGGCAGCGCCAGATGACTTCAAACCTTCGGATGACTCAAAACTCACTTTCAGACAGCAGCGAGTGTTTGAATACCTTCTGTGTGTGATCGGATGGGGATTCTGATCACCGTATTTGAGGCAAAAAATATTTATATGCGATGCAAAAGACTATGCACGCTAAGTATTACCATAGTAAACGTGGTAAATGCGACCGCTTGAAGAAATCAGACACATCATATAGGCTATCACAATTGTGTATTTATTTTATTTGTCATCACATGTAGTCTCTTTATACCAGACTGTCTGATATCCAGATTGAGCTCCGCATTTGTCATTAAATAAAGCAAGTCTGTTTTTTCGGGAACTTCCTCTGTTTCTCTGACTGAAAATATAACTGTATAGGGACGGTCACTGGAGAGAGCGCTAAAGCTCCTCAGACGAGTTAACGTCTCAATTCACCTACTTACACTACTCCCTAAAAGTATGTACTCTTTTTGTGAAGAAAAAGTAGATAATTTTGAGTGTAGCAAAAAGTAGACAAGCTTTGGGAGACACTATCACGTCATACAATTGCGTCTTTAACGGTTGCTCTCTGTCGCATCCTGTCACAGTAAACTGGTCTGTCAATCATCTCGTCACCGTTAAAATCCTACACGTTTAATTTAATTTAATTTCCTACCCTATCAGAGAGAAATGCAGTAGCACATTGATCTGCAGTCGCGGGTCTTTCATGAGAACTCTCCTCATTTTAATGCATAATGATGCATTTAAAAGTTAATGGCCAAATGGATCTTTATAAAAGTCCACATTGTTATTGCAGATGAAATTTAACACAGATTGCATTACATTTTTTTTTTTTTAATCAAGTTAAACTTTGATTAGTCACTCAAACCTTTATCTAACCTCTCACCGTCGTTCGTGCATATCCTCTGTGTAGTTTAACACTTTTTACTTGTGTTTGTAATTCCTCCACCAAAGCGCAATGGGTTGTGGGCAATATTAGCCTTTATAGTGAGCACGGATCCACACTTCGAAAATCAACTGGAAATAGTAGACCATCTGGGGACTTCTGGCATACTCTTAACATACTATGCTTTGGGACACACTTACGTTAATCTCACATACTGTTTAGGATGGACATTTAAACGCAGGGATACTCTCTTGAATATTTAACTAATTACTTAACCACCTCTAAAATCATGTACTGTGTAGTATGAGTGTGTGTGTAGTATGAATAAAATCCATATGTACTACATCCACCATGTTGTCATTGTCATGTGACCTTCCAGCATCAGTTGTCACTTCACTGCCATTCACAAATCCTCTTTTTATGCCACAGTAAAGTGTCCATCGTATGCACTCTTCAGAATCTCACGGGTAGTAGATGATCATCTGGGTTCTTTCACCTACACTTTTATGAGTACTGTGAATTCAGACAGTCACAATGTTTTTTTCACCAACTATATAGTAGGCATGTATGCGATTTTAGATGCGGTCACTGTCTTCATGAATGGGTCATTGACTCACCCATTTCATCCAAAAATGCTGAATCGTTCAATAATGAAACACTGTTGCTGGGAAACGCAAATGTTCCGCTTTTTAAAAAAATTATTTTCATTGGCAAAATAAGTCAAAATTGACAATGTCGTCTAAAATCGTCAATTAAAGGGATAGTTCACTTTGAAATTAATTTTTGGAATGTTTTAGCTTACCTCAAGGGCATCCAAGATGTAGGTGTCTGTTTCCGCAGTGGTTTCAATTTTTATATTTTTAGGTCAAACCGTTCTTGTCTGTCAGTCATATAATGCAGGTCTATGGTCACGACCTCAAAGAGCATGCACAGAGAAGTCCAAATTAAACATGATTTAATGACTCGTAAATGTAAGTACACACTGATGGCCTAAGACATGAAACGAGCGGTTTGTTTGAGAAAACGAACAGTATTTATCGTTTTTACCTCTTGCAACCACAGCCACGTCCGAGTGATTTGAGGGCGCAGGCGCTTCGGTCTGCGCAAGCGCCGGAAAGCGTCAAACCACTCGTTTCGTGTCTTAAGCTATCAATGTGTACTTTTACGAGTCATTAAATCCTGTTTAATTTGGACTTCTGTGCATGCTCTTTGAGGTGGTGACCATAGACCTGCATTATATGACTGACAAGAACGGTTTGACCTAAAAATATCAAAATTGAAACTACTGCAGAAACAAAGACACCTACATCTTGGATGCACTTGTAAGCTAAAACATACCAACACAATAATTTCAATGTAAACTATCCCTTTAATATAATTATCTTATACAACAGTTTAATAAACAATCAAAATAATGCTGGTATTCGGAAGAGCACTTTTGATTCTGATATTGCTTAACTATATTATGTTATAAAGACAAAACAATAACTCATACAAGGGAAATGCATATCTTGAATTATTAATTTGGGGCATTTCTGACCTTGCATGATGCCATATTACACCAACAACAAACTAGCTTGGTTGTTGAGCATAATGGAGGGCTATTACCCAAGTTAGGCTGGCGGTATTGAAATATTTTAATAGGCAGAAAGTCACTTTCAGTGTTTCTAAGAAATCACTTACTGCACTTAAGTAGGCTAGCCTACAGTTTAAAAAAAAAAAAAAAAAAAAAAAATTAAGATTAGTATACCACAAGTGTGCATTTAGTACGACAAGAGTGGTGACATTAAAAACTAAGCTTCATTGTCTTCAAGTCATAATTTTTTGGGGTGAAATATGATCCATGGTCTCAACAGGTTTTATGAGATTAATGTTATCAAACTTCAGTGGAAGCTGATGATAAATAATTAAGTGTCAAAATATGCAGAAACACTGAGAGCACAGCAATATGGGACACCAACACAATTACATCTGCAGTGCTTCATGGGACAAGGCATTCTTGGAAATATTTGCTTGCCAAATACAAGAGCATTAGTGGTAGTTTTGACCAGGAATTCTAGTTTTAAAAAAAAGATGGCTTTAAAATTAACCTTGGTCTTACACTAGCGGCCTTTAAAAGATTCATTTTAAAATTCTCTTTGGAAGTCCCATATAGCCTGGAACCCTTTGGTTGCATGCTATATGGGACTTGCAAAGGTAAAGACGTTGTTTTTCTCCATAGAGAATTGGAATATGAACCTTTTAAACTCCTATATAGCATGCAACCAAAGGATTCCAGACTATATGGGACTTAAAGTACAGTAGGAATATCAGTTTCACCACATTGGCAGAATGAGGCACTTCCAATTGAAAATCTGTTAAACCAGACAAAGCAAAATGACAAGTCAGATACAAGCAAGGATTGGTTTGTCAGTTTTATTGATAACCTCTCTTTTGCTCTTGAACCATTACAGGACCAAGTGAGGCCTTGCCTTCCCACTGAATGCCTTGAAAGAAAAAAAGCCAAGTTAGAGCCCAACTTGAACCTCAAGAGAAACCTTAAAGAGTAAAAGCAACCAACCTCCATAGGGAGAACCAGCAAGACCACATGTTGAGTCACAGCAACTACAAACTTGGTCGTTTCCATCAGCAGCAAACCACCTGCAACAAGACAAAGACATGGATCCTTCAACATGAGCAAAGTCAACTTAACCCCCTCCCCCCCAAAACACCCACATACCCATTGGCAAAGGAACAGGATTTCCGCTGAGCATCACTGGGTGCAGAAGCAATAGTTGCCTTCAGAATACATGTTATGTAGATCTGCAAGGGATGACAGACAAGTCATAAAACCAAAGAAGATGGGAGGAGAAGTCAAATTAACTGATATTCATAGTACATACAGAAGGAATGTTGCCCTCTTGGAACATAAACGCCTCCAGCTGGAACTGGATCTTGTCAACCTGGGAACGAGGCATGAAGCGGGAGCTGGAAGATGTAGTTTTGGCATCCACAAAGCACCTGGTGACAAAAATCCCAAAGAGCAACTCATGAATGTCAACTGTAGAGCATCAAGCAACTACACCCGTTACCCATGACTCGGTAACAAAGTAGTTACAAAAAGCAACCAAAACATCAGCCCTATAGCATCTAGAGCCATACTGTACCCATGATTCTCAATGAAGGAATATCTCGGAAGAGAGTTCACATCAGGTACTTGAGTGGCCACACAGCTGTCCACAAACACACGCAGAGGGACATGATTGTACTGCTTCACAGATGCCTCGATGTTAATAACACCACCCAGGAAATAGGAGTATGAAGGCCTCTGATAGGACCAATCATCTGAAATAAATACAAATTATATTATATTATATTATATTAGCCAGGTTAAAGGTTTATTTTATTTTAAAAACCTGCACAAACCCATCATGATCTTCAGGGAGAAGATCAAGACTTCTTCACCAGCCTCCGTTGAGGCATAAGGGACCCATATTGGCCTCAAAGCATCACTGCTTACATTCTGAAGCCTACGGTTCACGAAAGTGCCCATTAAATGGTCTCCAAGTTCCACGAGAAAGTGCAGAAAGTCACAGAGATCACTTACCTTTGATAATGGCATTGAACCCCAACAATAGCACCATCGTCCCGGGTAATCGGAGTACCTGCAAGCGCCTCTGGGGTGTAGGTAAGAGAGAAGGTGTAGACGAGCGCATCCTCATTCATCTGTAAAAAGATTGTGGTTACCAAGAGTGTCATCCCAAAGACAGCAATATGAGTGCACAGTCTTGGTATGTGCAATGAAGGGGAGAAGGTTCACTGTGGAACATGGTGGAATTCCTCATCACCAAAGCTGCCCTCAGAAGCTCCGGTGTAGCCATAGTTAGGCAATGTTTTGGAGACACGCACTTATGATTGAACATGCACATTTTCTGTTTTAGGGTAAAAACTAACTCTTGTGCTCTAATAGTGGTAAAACTGTTGTTCTTGTTTCTGAAGCTCCATTCATGGGATAGTTTACATTACATGTTGGTTTGAAGTGTTATTTAACAAAGTAGTTTGAAAACTCAGGATTTCTCCATTCAAATAGATAGTACTTGGCCTTAGCTGCCCTGGCATTGCAAATATGACAACCAAGTTAACTGACTTTCCTTGAAATATTTTGTCTATCTTCTGCCACAACAAATAACCCATTAAGATTTATAAGTTCTTACCATCAGCACACTGTTGCAGTCCTGTAATTCATACTCAAAGATGAGCACTCTTGACTCAAGATCCTGACCAACAACAGGACATCCACCTAAAGACAGGCCAGTTGGCTGGATCAATTGACCATTGCTGAAAAAGTCATGCTGGACTTCTACAAGAACCCGGTTCTCGCCACATTGAACCGCTACGCTGCTGGGAGTCACAGGTTCCCTCAACTGGAAGTCCACCGCCAACTCGCTCTGCACCTCGGGAACGATGGGATACCTCCAATCCAAAGGCTTCACTGGACCCTGCAACAGCTGCTTCTCCTGAAGGCCAAAAGGCTCCTGTGCAAGGCTTTTGGAGTCAGGACCCAAAGGACTCTGAAACTGAGAAGCAACTTGCAAAGGGTTCCAGAGCCCTAGAGGGGAAAGGCCAGGACTTCTGGAAGCTGGATCTGATTTTGGCCCCAAGCTTCTTGGACTTTGACGGTTCCTCAAACTTCCCAAGACATCAGGCAGATCAAATGCAACTACCAAAACCACCACTAACACACCTTTCAAGAACCCCATCCTAAAAAACTTTGACACAAACACCACAACACACAACAGTGCTTGGCTTTGCTGTTTTGTACTGCTTTGAATTAAAGTGGTTCCACCCCCTTTACCTTAATTGATTATCCTTTGATTCTCCTCTGGACCTGTAAAGTTTTTGCATCTCTGAGACATCCCCGCTCTGCAAATTTTGTATGTCTCTCTTATCTGACATATTGAGGGGGGTATTTACATGACACCATTTTCAACTAAAAAATGTTATGCATGGTGTTCATTTACATGACAACAGTGTTTCGGGGGCATAAATTCTCTTTTGAAAACTGGTTTCAAAGTGCAAGTATTTAAAAGAATATCATTATTGTCTCCATGTAAACTACAAAAACATGAATTTATGATAACTTTGACATCATGTGCATGTGTATTACATGTTCAGTTTATAGGTGTGTACTGTTTCTTTAGTACGTGTCATTGCTAATTTCTGGCCTGGCAGCAGAATACATTGTTTTTAGTCGTTTTCACGGATCCTTATGAACCGGGATAGTTTTGACAACATTGTTGTCTGTACTCAAAACTTTTAAAAAATGCGAAGGAAAAACTTTTTAGTAGAATTGGCGCGTTTCCACTGTCGGGCCAAAAGCGGGCGTGCTATTGCGTTCCAGTCTCTTTTCCACTGTCACTTCCGGGGCTTGATAAGGCTTCGTCTGGGCTTCCTCGAGGCCAACGGCCAGGGTGTTTTGGCCCGCCGAATACTTCCTCTGTTTCTCTGACTAAAAATAGAACTGTATAGGGACGGTCACTGGAGAGAGTGCTAAAGCTCCTCAGATGAGTTAACGTCTCAATTCACCTACTTATACTACACCCTAAAAGTATGTACTCCTTTTGTGCAGAAAAAGTAGATAATTTTGAGTGTGTAGCAAAAAGTAGACAAGCTTTGGGAGACACTATCACGTCATTCAATTGCGTCTTTAACGGTTGCTCTCTGTCGCATCCTGTCACAGTAAACTGGCCTGTCAATAATCTTGTCACCGTTAAAATCCTACACGTTTCATTTAATTTAATTTCCTACCCTATCGGAGAGAAATGCAGTAGCACATTGATCTGCAGTCGCGGGTCTTTCATGAGGAGAACTCTCCTCAGTGGTGTAGTCTACGTGATACGCAGGTATACGCCGTATACCCACTAGAAAACGTCAAGGATTTCCGTATACCCACTAGGACACGTCAAGGATTTCCGTATACCCACTTAAAAAAGCGCGATGATTCGTAACAACATCGTTTTGTGACAGAACTTTCATTCATTCATTCGTATCATATAGAGGAAATGCGTGTGACGTCACGGTCGGCCGGAGTGACTGCAGTTACACACACTGAGTGGCAAAAAGACTGAGCGGGTAGCATTTGTTTTCAGCGCGAAAAACACCCAAAACTCTTCTAAACCGGGAAAGAGCTTTGAGATTGACTGTATAACTAGATTTGACAAGAAATCTGAGGAATATTTTTACAGACTGCTGAAAGCTACAGAACAGAGAAGCAAATGGATCGCTGCATTTCACAGAAACAACTGGATCCAGGCAGCGAAAGGTGGATTTGCAGTTATCATTTGTGTAAATTTGCTGAATTTAGGGGTAAAATCATACATACAGTATTGTATTGTTATATATTGTATTGACAACTCATCAATTAAATATTTACCATTGTATATTCTGCATAATTGGACTTTAAAAAAAAAAAAATTTGACAAAAAACTAATATATATATATATATATATATATATATATATATATATATATATATAACATTGATATAAGTGATGGATTTAGACCTACCCTTTAGTCACATGGATTTAGACCTTCCTATATTGTATTTATATAAAGCGTTCACAGGCAAATTTGCATTATGTATTTCCCATCCGCCTACATGTCACTAAACACGATTCCTGCTGCATGTCAATAATATCCACGGATCACTGGATCTTTGGTAAGTTGTAAGGAACACTATATCGAGTCCAACCTTTAGATTAAACTGATAATCGTTTGTTTTATTCACGTTTTCGCAGTTTCTCCTATTAAATCCAGTCACTCAGCAGCTCTTCTGCCACTCAGTCTGGCTGAGGGAGTGTGTTCCGGCGGGAGAGTGACGTCAACGCATACTCTCTATACACTCACAAACTTTAAAGTATTTGATGACAACCTGTCAAAATAAAAGTTTTGTATAACTTGAAGAAAATATAACAGAAATATATTACTATTGCACAGTAGAGCATAATTCAAGTAGGCCTAATAATAATAATAGTTTATTAAAACACACAGAAACTCAAATGTCTTTATGACAACCCACCAAAATAAAGGTTTGTAGAGAGAAAGAAAGTAACTCGAAGAAATTATGAAAGAAATTGCATAGTAAGATGTACTTTTTAAAATAATAATAATCAAATCTATTAAAACATTATTTTAAAGGAATATCAAAGTTTTTATACATGGTTTAATTTAAACAATGATTTTTTTTTTTTCAAAAACACCATTTTAAAAAGTAAATTTGTATTTGTGCTTATAATGTAAAAAAAAATGTTTTTTTTAATCGTCAGCTGATAAAACCTGTGCTTCAGGGACCATATTCATATAACATCTAAGGCTAAATGCAGCTCTTTACTGGCTGAGTTTGATGACGATTAACACTAAACTAGAAAATGGGTGGCAAGTTTTACAGTGTGTGGGGGGGGGGGGGGGGGGGGGGGGGGGGGGTCACAGTATACTCACTAAAAAAAACGACTACACCACTGACTCTCCTCATATTAATGCATAATGATGCATTTAAAAGTTAATGGCCAAATGGATCTTTATAAAAGTCCACATTGTTATTGCAGATGAAATTTAATACAGATTGCATTAAATATATATTTTTTATCAAGTTAAACTTGATTAGTCACTCAAACCTTTATCTAACCTCTCACCGTCGTTCGTGCATATCCTCTATGTTGTGTAGTTTAACACTTTTTACTCGTGTTTGTAATTCCTCCTCCAAAGCGCAATGGGTTGTGGGCAATATTAGCCTTTATAGTGAGCACGGATCCACACTTCGAAAATCAACTGGAAATAGTAGACCATCTGGGGACTTCTGGCATACTCTTAACATACTATGCTTTGGGACACACTTACGTTAATCTCACATACTGTTTAGGATGGACATTGAAACGCAGGGATACTCTTGAGTAATTAGCTACTTAACCACCTCTAAAATTATGTACTGTGTAGGATGAGTGTGTGTAGTATGAATAAAATCCATATGTACTACATCCACCATGTTGTCATTGTCATGTGACAATTTTCCAGTGCTTGCACAGACCGAAGCACCCGCGCCCTCAGATCACTTGGACGTGGCTGTGGTTACAAGATGTAAAAACTATATATACACTGTTTGTTTTCTCACACAAACGAATCGGTTACCTAACGTAACCTCGGTTCTCTCTAGAAGAGGGAACGAGTATTGCGTAAGCTAGCTTACGCTACGGGAAAGATTCATCTTTGCTGAGATATTGAAGCCAAAAATTATTTCATAATTTGTATCCATACACAACGCAGTTCCTCTGCGGCAGACCTAGAGCGGGCTAGCTAGCAGCTCATTGGTTCGCTCAGAGAGAACTGCTTAAGCCTATGGGAGAGCGGGACTGAACCCGCTTCCAATGAGAGGCGCCCACGCGCTCATTGCGTCATGGCCCGCCAGAATGGGCGTGGCCATGGGGTATATAACAGTCTCTCCCAGGCTTATATGTTGATTTATTTCAGCGTGAAGCGAAACGCTAGTAGCGCAAGCACGGCCGGGAACGCAATACTCGTTCCCTCTTCTAGAGAGAACCGAGGTTACGTTAGGTAACCGATTCGTTCTCTTACGAGAGGTTCTCTCGTATTGCGTAAGCTAGCTTACGCTACGGGAACACCTGGTCAACGCCGTGCGCGCTATGAAACCACACATGAAAACCCCAGGGATCTACCGGGGGATTTTTAACGTGGAGTGAATGTACTATGAGGCCGGCAGAGCGGGCACATGAAATGTACACATAAGCATGTATGGGGCCAGCAGAGCGGGCACATGAAGTGTAAAAGCATTTAAGGAGAGCACAAGGGGCGAACCGGTTGTGAGGGACTCTCAGAAATGCAGCTTCTTAGAGAGCTGGTCGTTAGACAGCTAGTAATTTTGCCTGCAAGGCGGGGACTTCCAAGTTGTAAAATCTGACAAAAGTGGACGGGGAGGCCCATCCCGCGGCCACACAGATGTCATGAATGGAAATTCCACAGGACCATGCCCACAATGAGGCCATGCCTCTAGTGGAGTGCGCCCTGATGCCCAGAGGGCAGGGCAGGCATTTAGATGTGTAAGCAGAGGCAATCGCGTCCACTATCCATCTAGACAGTGTCTGTTTAGAGGCGGCCAGACCTTTGGTGCGCCCCCCAAACGACACGAAAAGCTGCTCAGCGCGTCTGAACGCGGCAGCGCGCGTAGTGTACAATCTCAGAGCCCGCACCGGGCAGAGGAGATTGGCGTCGCGCTCGCTATCGGATGCAGGCAGAGCCAATAGGGAAATAATCTGCGCCCTGAACGGGGTACCAATCGCTTTCGGGACATAGCCATGCCTAGGTTTGAGAATGACAACCGAGTCATTCGGCCCAAACTCAAGACACGCGGCGCTGGATGAGAGCGCGTGAAGATCCCCTACGCGTTTTACTGAGGACAGAGCCGTCAGGAAAACGGTTTTGAGCGAGAGGTATTTTAGGTCCACAGACTCGAGCGGTTCGAACGGGGGTGCTTTCATAGCTTCGAGGACTATAGAAAGATCCCAAATAGGAACTGACGGGGGCCGCGGAGGGTTCATCCTCTTAGCTCCCCTGAGGAAGCGGATGACTAACTCGTCTTTGCCCAGGGACTGAGCGCGTCGGGGTTCAGCGAACGCTGCGACGGCTGCCACGTAAACCTTGAGAGTGGAGGGGGACCTGCCCTTGTCCAGCATCTCTTGAAGGAACATTAGCAAAGACGGCACCTCGCATGACCGTGGGTCCAGCTGTTTTTCGGTGCACCATTTTGAGAACACAGACCATTTAGACGCATAGAGCCTTCTCGTGGAAGGTGCTCTAGCCTGTATGATAGTGTTTCTTACTCCCTCTGGCAAATCGACGAATAGTCGTTGATCACCCATGCATGTAGCGCCCAGCGCCGTGGATGGGGGTGCCAGATCGTGCCGCGAGCTTGAGAGAGGAGATCTGCTCTGACTGGGATGGGCCACGGGGCTGTCTGTGACAGCTGCGTGAGCTCCGGAACCCAATTCTGACTCTCCCAACGCTGGGCTATGAGGAGCACCGAGTGGCGTGTGTCCCTGATCCTCTGAATTACCTGTGGTAACAGAGCGATCGGAGGGAATGCATAGAGCGGGCAGCGAGGCCATTCCTGGGCTAGCGCGTCCTCGCTCCTCGAAAAATATATTGGGCAGTGAGCGTTCTCTTCTGACGCGAAGAGGTCTACTTCTGCTCTGCCGAATAGCCGCCACAGTGATTGGACCGTTTGTGCGTTCAGGGACCATTCTCCTGTGGAGATGAGGTTCCTGGACAGTATGTCTGGACCGTCGTTCAGATGGCCCGGCACGTGCGTCGCTCTGAGCGAGAGCAGGCGGCCCTGAGACCAAACTAGAATGCGGTGTGTCAGTAGACAGAGGTTTCTGGATCTGACACCGCCCTGACGGTTGAGATAGGAGACCACCGCCCTGTTGTCCGAACGGATCAGGACGTGGTGTCCCCGAATGAGCGAGAGAAAGCGCGAGAGCGCGTTCTCGACCGCAAGCATTTCCAGACAGTTTATGTGTAAGGGGCTTTCCTGAGTCGACCAATGGCCGAAGGCCGGTGAGCCCTCGCAGACTGCACCCCAACCCGTGTTGGATGCATCTGTCGAGATGACTTTTCGGCAGGAAAAGGTCCCCATCGTGACGCCCTGGCGAAACCATTCTGCTACTGTCCATGGCTGCAGCGCCGTGAGACATGTCTGCGTAACCTTGATCAGCTGGCGGCCCGTGTTCCACGCGCGGTGGGGTACACGGCTGTTTAACCAGAGCTGAAGCGGGCGCATGTGCAGAAGGCCCAGCTGAAGTACAGCGGAGGCTGAGGCCATGTAACCCAGCATCCTCTGAAAAGCTTTCAGAGGAGTGCGGGCGTCCATCTGAAACGCGGCGGCTAGACGCTGAACACTGCGCGCGCGCTGTGTAGACAGGCGAGCCGTCATCGTGACCGAGTTCAAATCTATTCCTAGGAAGGAAATCGATTGACTGGGAAGAAGGGAGCTCTTTGACCAGTTGACAGAGAGACCCAGCGCTTCCAGATGGTTGAGGAGAACTGCGCGGTGCGACAGAAGCTCCGTCTGTGATTGGGCCAAAATCAGCCAGTCGTCCAGATAATTCAGAATGTGCAGCCCCTGGCTTCGCAGGGGGGCGAGCGCCGCGTCCATGCACTTCGTGAATGTACGGAGCGCCAGAGATAAGCCGAACGGGAGAACGGCATATTGATAAACAAGACCCTCGAAGGCGAAACGTAAGAATGGCCTGTGACGGGGATTTATCTGGATCTGAAAATAGGCGTCTTTCAGGTCTAGAGAGATGAACCAGTCCCCCTGGCGCACCTGCGCGAGGAGTTTCCTGGTAGTGAGCATCTTGAACGGTCTCTTCATGAGCGCTTTGTTCAAAGACCTGAGATCTAAAATCGGTCTGAGGCCGCCGTCTTTCTTGGGAACCAGAAAATAACGGCCGTAAAACCCCGACTCGGTCATAGATGGCGGGACTCTCTCTATAGCGCCCTTTTGCAACAGCGTCGCAATTTCTGAGCGGAGCGTGCCGGCGGCCAGCGGGCTGACAGTAGATTCGAGCTGCGCGCGCGCACGAGGCGGGCGGCGGCGAAACTGCAGCAGATAGCCGTTCTTTATAATGCTTAACACCCACGGGGAAATGCCTGGAATGGCTTCCCACGCTTTGGAGCATGCGGCTAGTGGCCGAATGGCTATATTGCCCTGATTGCTGCACATAGCGGGCTGGACACAGTGTGTGGGCGCGCTTTGAATGTGTGTGGCAACGGGATTTGCACTCAGAGAGGAGTCTATGGGCCGTGCAACAGAGCGAGCAGAGAGGGGACACGCGCACGAGCTCGTGGGCGTGTTTATGTTCTCTGAATCTAGAGCGGGCTCTGCCCGTTTCATGTGATGGGGCTCTGATAGAGACACGGGATATGTTATGCTTGTGTGTATCGGTGAGCACATGATTGTGGGCACTTTTTGTACACAACTGGCAAATTTTCTCTTTTTGAGATTTCTCTGGGTAGCCATAAAAACGGCTTTTTGACGCTCGCAAGCGGGCTGGGACACCGGCTTGTTTGTGGCGGTCAACACTACAGCAGTCGGCGAAATAACGGGGACTGGCAGAGGGCGAAGCTTTGACGGCGGTCCGGCCGCAGCGGGAGAGCACCGTCGTTTTCTTGACTTTGCTAGGCAGACTTCTGATGATCAGGCTTCAGCGTGATCTTAGTTCGCGGGCCTCGTGGGGGCGGCGGTCTGCGGCGGCTGTCAGAGCGAGAGCGAGGGCGGGCCCGCGGAAGAGCTAGCGCGGCATGGCAGAAACAAATTCATCGCCTGAGTAGCTTTCTGTACCTCAGAGAAGCGATCGACGATTCCCGTGACAGCAGAACCAAACAGGCCCGTCGGGGAGAGGGGCGCGTTGAGAAACGCGGCGCGCTCAGAGTCTCCCATGTCAGCGAGCGTGAGCCATAAGTGTCTCTCGGCAACACACAGGCTGGCCATGCATCTCCCCAGAGCTTGTGCGGCGGCTTTAGTGGCGCGAAGGGCGAGGTCCGTAGCACTTCTCAGATCCGTGACAGCGGGGGCGGGGTTCCTACCGCCTTCGGCACATTCACGGAGAATATCACTCTGCAGTACTTGGAGGACAGACATAGAATGAAGCGCGGCGGCGGCCTGACCGGCGGCGGCGTATGCGCGAGCATGAAAGCTCGAGGTCGCTCTGCAAGCTTTTGAAGGAAGCGTGGGTGAAGAACGCCATCTAGCAGAGGGCGGGCAGAGGTGCACGGCGACCAAGTCCTCGACGGGCGGCATGGCTGAGTAGCCTTTCTCGGCGGCTCCGTCCACCGAGCGCAGCGAGGCGGATATATCGGAGCAGTTTCTGGCCGAGAGCGGGGCATTCCAGGACTTTGTTAGCTCTGCGTGAAGGTCAGGCAGGAATGGAGCGGCCCGGTTGCACGCAGGGGTCGAGCGCCGATGAAAAAAGCTGCCGTCCATCCGGTTCGGGGCCTGCTCGGGTGGAGGAGACCACTCGAGACCGAGGCGTTCGACGGCCTGTGAGAGGAGGCGCATTAGCTCTTCCTCTATCCCGGCGCGGGTCCCCGTCGACTCTCTCGTGGAACCGAGAGATGACCAGTCTTCACTGTCTGAAGCGAGCAGTGAGCAGGAGTCCTTCTCCTCCGCGGCGTCATCGGAAGCAACAGAGCGGCCACTCGGCGGCAACTGTATGTCCGGAAGGGGCGGGGAGGGAGAGCGGGAAGCGGGAGACGGCGGCCCGCATGTTTCCGCTGGTGGCTCCGGCGGCCTTTGTGAGCGGCGTTTCTTCTTCCGCGGCGAAGAGACAGGCGGCGCGGGAGCGGATTTCACTGCCAGAAGTCGTGCCCGCAGGGACGATAACGGCAGGCTTTCACAGAAGTCGCAACCTCCATCCGCGAGGGCGAGTTCTGCATGCTCGAGTCCCAGGCAGAGAGCGCAGATGACATGGCGGTCTCCGTCCTCGAGACGAGCGCGGCAGGAGCCGCAGGAAAAACGAGGCATCTTTAGAAAGACGCTCGGCTCTTTCAGATATAATATTGAGAAAAAGGATACAGTCGTCGGATGGCTTAGCTTGCAGGGCGGCTGAAGGTGGCGAAGACGACAGGCTTCTTCAGGGTCCGTGAGCTCGCTAGAGGTGCCTTCTCGACGGCGACGGCTTTTCCCAGAAAACAGCAGAAGCGTGCAGCTTGCTGAAGATGAAATGAATCAACATATAAGCCTGGGAGAGACTGTTATATACCCCATGGCCACGCCCATTCTGGCGGGCCATGACGCAATAAGCGCGCAGGCGCCTCTCATTGGAAGCGGGTTCAGTCCCGCTCTCCCATAGGCTTAAGCAGTTCTCTGAGCGAACCAATGAGCTGCTAGCTAGCCCGCTCTAGGTCTGCCGCAGAGGAACTGCGTTGTGTATGGATACAAATTATGAAATAATTTGGCTTCAATATCTCAGCAAAGATGAATCTTTCCCGTAGCGTAAGCTAGCTTACGCAATACGAGAGAACCTCTCGTAAGAGAACCACTCGTTTCGTGTCTTAAGCCATCAATATGTACTTATGATTTAATAACTCGTAAATGTGTTTAATTTGGACTTCTCTGTGCATGCTCTTTGAGGTGGTGACCATAGACCTGCATTATATGACTGACAGACAAGAACGGTTTGTCCTAAAAATATCAAAATTGAAACTACTGCGGAAACAAAGACACCTACATCTTGGATGCACTTGACGTAAGCTAAAACATTCCAAAAATTAATTTCAAAGTGAACTAATATAATTAACTTATTTTATACAACAGTTTAATAAACAATCACAATAATGCTGGTATTTGGAAAAGCACTTTTGCTTCTGATAATGCTTAACTATATTATGTTATAAAGACGTACACATCATGCAAGGGAAATACATATCTTGAATTGTTATCAATTTGGGGCATTTCTGACCTTGCATGATGCCATTTTACACCAACAAACTAGCTTGGTTGTTGAGCATAATGGAGGGCTATTACCCAAGTTAGGCTGGCGGTATTGAAATATTTAATAGTCAGAAAGTCACTTTCAGTGTTTCTAAGAAATCACTTATTGCACCTTAAGTAGGCTAGCCTACAGTTTTTTTTTTTAAATTTACTTCTAAGATTAGCATACTACAAGTGTGCATTTAGTACAACAAGAGTGGTGACATTAAAAACTAAGCTTCATTGTCTTCAAGTCATAATTTTTTTGGGGTGAAATATGATCCATGGTCTCAACAGGTTTTATGAGATTAATGTTATCAAACTTCAGTGGAAGCTGATGATAAACAATTAAGTGTCAAAATATGCAGAAACACTGAGAGCACAGCAATATGAGACACCAACACAATTACATCTGCAGTGCTTCATGGGACAAGGCATTCTTGGAAATATTTGCTTCCCAAATACAAGAGCATTAGTGGTAGTTTTGACCAGGAATCCTAGTTAAAAAAAAAAATAAAAGGCTTTAAAATTAACCTTGGTCTTACACTAGCGGCCTTTAAAATGTTCATTTTAAAATTCTCTTTGGAAGTCCAATATAGCCTGGAACCCTTTGGTTGCATGCTATATGGGACTTGCAAAGGTACAGACGTTGTTTTTCTCCATAGAGAATTGGAATATGAACCTTTTAAACTCCTATATAGCATGCAACCAAAGGATTCCAGACTATATGGGACTTAAAGCACAGTAGGAATATCAGTTTCACCACATTGGCAGAATGAGGCACTTCTTCCAATTGAAAATCTGTTAAACCAGACATAAAGCAAAATGACAAGTCAGATACAAGCAAGGATTGGTTTGTCAGTTTTATTGATAACCTCTCTTTTGCTCTTGAACCATTACAGGACCAAGTGAGGCCTTGCCTTCCCACTGAATGCCTTGAAAGAAAAAAAGCCAAGTTAGAGCCCAACTTGAACCTCAAGAGAAACCTTAAAGAGTAAGAGCAACCAACCTCCATAGGGAGAACCAGCAAGACCACCAGGACCACATGTTGAGTCACAGCAACCACAAACTTGGTCGTTTCCATCAGCAGCAAACCACCTGCAACAAGACAAAGACATGGATCCTTCAACATGAGCAAAGTCAACTTAACCCCCTCCCCCCCAAAACACCCACATACCCATTGGCAAAGGAACAGGATTTCCACTGAGCATCACTGGGTGCAGAAGCAATAGTTGCCTTCAGAATACATGTTATGTAGATCTGCAAGGGATGACAGACAAGTCATAAAACCAAAGAAGATGGGAGGAGAAGTCAAATTAACTGATATTCATAGGACATACAGAAGGAATGTTGCCCTCTTGGAACATAAACGCCTCCAGCTGGAACTGGATCTTGTCAACCTGGGAACGAGGCATGAAGCGGGAGCTGGAAGCTGTAGTTTTGGCATCCACAAAGCACCTGGTGACAAATCACAAAGAGCAACTTATGTCAACTGTACAGCATCAAGCAACTAGACCCGTTACCCATGACTGTGAAAAAGTGGTTAAAAGTCCTACCGCATCAGGGGCCATGTCCTTACCCGTGATTCTCAATGAAGGAATATCTTGGAAGAGAATTCACATCAGGCACTTGAGTGGCCACACAGCTGTCCACAAACACACGCAGAGGGACATGATTGTACTGCTTCACAGATGCCTCGAGGTTAATAACGCCACCCAGGAAATAGGAGTATGAAGGCCTCTGATAGGACCAATCATCTACACAAAAAAACACTTTAGACACAGCCACAATTGCAAGGGTAAAGGTTATTTTATGGAAAGAAAACCTGAACCAACCCATCATGATCTTCAGGGAGAAGAGCAAGACTTCTTCACCAGCCTCCGTTGAGGCATAAGGGACCCATGTTGGCCTCAAGGCATCACTGCTTACATTTTGGAGCCTACGGTTCATGAAAGTACCCATTAAATGGTCTCCCAGTTGCACGAGAAGGTGCAGAAAGTCACAGAGCACTTACCTTTGATAATGGCATTGAACCCCAACAATTGCACCATCAGCCCGGGTAATCGGAGTACCTGCAAGCGCCTCTGGGGTGTAGGTAAGAGAGAAGGTGTAGACAAGCTCATCCTCATTCATCTGAAAAAATAGTGGTTACCAAGAGGGTCATCCCAAAGACTTTACATACACCAACATGGGAGAAAGTACTCTGCAATATGGTGGAATAATTCCTTAAGGGCAAATCACCACAGCTGCCCTCCAGTGTTGCCAGAGAGTCAATGTTTTTGAGTCATGCACTTAGGATTGAACATGCACATTGGCTGTTCCAGGGTGAAAATTAGCTTTAACACTATTAAGGCACAAGATTTATTATTCTAGTTTCTTAAGCTCCTTTCATACCATTTATGGTATAGTTTACATCAGCTGTTGGTTTGAAGGGTTATTTAAAAGGAAAGTAGCTTGAAAATTCAGGATTTTGCTTCCCTGGCATTGTAAAACCAAGTGAACTGACTTTCATTGAAAAAATCCTCTGCCACAACAAATAACCCATTAAGACTTGTGATTTCTTACCATCAGCACGCTGTTGCAGTCCTGTAATTCATACTCAAAGATGAGCACTCTTGACTCAGGATCCTGACCAACAACAGGACATCCACCTAAAGACAGACCAGTTGGCTGGATCAACTGACCATTGCTGAAAAAGTCCTGCTGGACCCCTACGAGAACTCGGTTCTCGCCGCATTGAACCGCTACGCTGCTGGGAGTCACGGGTTGCCTCAACTGGAAGTCCACCGCCAACTCGCTCTGCACCTCGGGAAGGACGGGATACCTCCAATCCAAAGGCTTCACTGGACCCTGCAACAGCTGCTTCTCCTGAAGGCCAAAAGGCTCTTGCCCAAGGCTTTTGGAGTCAGAACCCAAAGGACTCTGAAACTGAGAAGCCACTTGCAAAGGGTTCCAGAGCCCTAGAGGAGAAAGGCCAGGACTTCTGGAAGCTGGATCTGATTTTGGCCCCAAGCTTCTTGGACTTTGACTGTTCCTCAAACTTCCCAAGACATCAGGCAGATCAAATGCAACAATCACCACTAAGACAACTTTCAGGAACCCCATCCTAACAAACTTTGACACAAACACCACAACACACACCAGTGCTTTGCTTTGCCATTTTGTACTGCTTTGAGTTAAGGTGGCTCCACCCCTTTTACCTAATTGATTATCCTTGATTCTCCTCTGGACCTGTAGAGTTTATGCATCTCGGGGACCCACCACTGCACATTTTGTATGTCTCTACTTTCTGACACATTGAGGGGGGATTTACATGACACCGTTTTCAACTGGGCCAACGGCCATGGTTTTTTGTCCCGCTGAATACCTTGGTCCAAATCGGGATAACTCAGGCTTGAGGAGTGGTCATGAACAGTTTATCCGAGTCAGGAGATGGCAGCGCCGGATGACTTCATACCTTTGGATGACTCAAAACTCACTTTAAGACGGCAGTGAGTGTTTGAATACCTTCTGTTTGTGAATTGATGTGGATTCTTTGCACCGTATTTAAGGCAGAAATATTTATATGCGATGCAAACAGAGGTGTCAAAAGTATTCACATTCGTTACTCAAGTAGAAGTATAGATACTAGGGTTTAAAAAGACTTCTGTAGAAGTTGAAGTATCAACTCAAGCTTTTTACTCAAGTAAAAGTGTAAAAGTAACTGGTTTCAAAACTACTTAAAGTATAAAAGTAAAAGTAATGCAAGGAAAAAAATGCCATTAAGGACAAAAGCTTAGGCCGCGCCACAGGGGCCTATAGTGCTCTACCACCTCCTTAAAAAACATGTTTTCTAAAGGCCATCACTATAACGTTATATTAAAATGTTAATGTTGAAAAAATTGGAATGCACTACCTGTTTTAGCCGCATATATGCCCATAGAAAATGAATTTCAGTCCAATTTCCATTTTAGTAAAATGCAAATACATTAAAGAACCATATGTGTGTACTACTGAGCATTAACATGTGTTTCATGAAGCGGAAGATATGATGACTAGTTGCCTATAAGTATTGTAATGGTGCAAAAAGTCAAACTTCAGAGACATGTTATCTCGGAATGGTATATGTTTATACTTCTCTTTAAAGGCGTAGGTTTAATTTTGAGATTGGTGGGGACTGGGGACATTCACAGAAGCGGAGGAGGAATCAGGAAATTAATAGGATAATGTATTAAGGTTTTTAGTCTATATCGACCTTAACAATACGTTAAATCATTAATTCTGTAATGTTACAGGTAACTAATAAAGACAAGGAGGCAGTTTAACAGAGACTTAACCTTACTCCGTTAATAGTGCAATGCAATAGTGCAATACTGTCTTGTTCCTTACTTTTTGAAGAAGCCAAACAAGTCTGCCCTCTTTCATTAAAAGGATATAGTTCACCCAAAAACGAAAATCATTTAGGCTACTCACTCTCAAGTTGTTTCAAACCAGTTTCTTTCTTCTGCTGAACACAAATGAAGATATTTTGAAGAATGTCGATAACCAAACAGCTGATTGTACCCATTGACTTCCATTGTAGGAAAAAAAAATACCATGGAAGTCAATGGCTACCATCAACTGTTTGGTTATCGACATTCTTCAAAATATCTTCTTTTGTGTTCAGCAGAAGAAAGAATCTGGTTTGAAACAACTTGAGAGTGAGTAAATGATGACAGAATTTTAATTTCTAAATAAGTGAACTATCCCTTTAACAGAAATGAACTGTTGGCATATGTTTTGCATCAATACTGTCAAGTTTGTCCTGTTGGACACGACACACAGCAATACTGTCAAGTGTCACTTGTGACCATTGCATTGAGACATGTTTTCAGGGTCCTAAGTGCCGAAACTTCTTTCAGTCCCGCTGATAAGACTAGGATGACACGGTTTCAACTTGATCAAACAGGCCTCTTATTAACTTTGACATTATGCGCATGTGTATTACATGTTCAGTTTATAGGTGTGTAGTGTTTCTTTAGCACGTGTCATTGCCAAATTCTGGCCTGGCAGCAGAATACAGTGTTTTTAGTCGTTTTCACGGATCCTTATGAACCGGGATAGTTTTGACAACATTGTTGTCTGTACTCAAAACTTAAAAAAAATGCGAAGGAAAAACTTTTTAGTAGAATTGCCGCGTTTCCACTGTCGGGCCAAAAGCGGGCGTGCTATTGCGTTCCAGTCTCTTTTCCACTGTCACTTCCGGGGCTTGATCGGGCTTCGTGTGGGCTTCCTCGAGGGCCAACGGCCAGGGTGTTTTGGCCTGCCGAATACCTTGGTCCAAGGCGGGCCAGCTCTGGTTTGAGGAGTGGTCATGAACAGAGGCAGAGTTTATCTGAGTCAGGAGATGGCAGCGCCAGATGACTTCAAACCTTCGGATGACTCAAAACTCACTTTCAGACAGCAGCGAGTGTTTGAATACCTTCTGTATGTGATCGGATGGGGATTCTGATCACCGTATTTGAGGCAAAAAATATTTATATGCGATGCAAAAGACTATGCACGCTAAGTATTACCATAGTAAACGTGGTAAATGCGACCGCTTGAAGAAATCAGACACATCATATAGGCTATCACAATTGTGTATTTATTTTATTTGTCATCACATGTAGTCTCTTTATACCAGACTGTCTGATATCCAGATTGAGCTCCGCATTTGTCATTAAATAAAGCAAGTCTGTTTTTTCGGGAACTTCCTCTGTTTCTCTGACTGAAAATATAACTGTATAGGGACGGTCACTGGAGAGAGTGCTAAAGCTCCTCAGACGAGTTAACGTCTCAATTCACCTACTTATACTACACCCTAAAAGTATGTACTCTTTTTGTGAAGAAAAAGTAGATAATTTTGAGTGTGTAGCAAAAAGTAGACAAGCTTTGGGAGACACTATCACGTCAAACAATTGCATTTTTAACGGTTGCTCTCTGTCGCATCCTGTCACAGTAAACTGGTCTGTCAATAATCTTGTCACCGTTAAAATCCTACACGTTTCATTTAATTTCCTACCCTGTCAGAGAGAAATACAGTAGCACATTGATCTGCAGTCGCGGGTCTTTCATGAGGAGAACTCTCCTCTTATTAATGCATAATGATGCATTTAAAAGTTAATGGCCAAATGGATCTTTATAAAAGTCCACATTGTTATTGCAGATGAAATTTAACACAGATTGCATTAAATTTTTTTTTTATCAAGTTAAACTTTGATTAGTCACTCAAACCTTTATCTAACCTCTCACCGTCGTTCGTGCATATCCTCTATGTTGTGTAGTTTAACACTTTTTACTCGTGTTTGTAATTCCTCCACCAAAGCGCAATGGGTTGTG
Source organism: Tiaroga cobitis (assembly GCA_030578255.1). Taxonomy (NCBI): domain Eukaryota; kingdom Metazoa; phylum Chordata; class Actinopteri; order Cypriniformes; family Leuciscidae; genus Tiaroga; species Tiaroga cobitis. The sequence goes on from CM060607.1 coordinate 3,149,839, forward strand.
GGCAATATTAGCCTTTATAGTGAGCACGGATCCACACTTCGAAAATCAACTGGAAATAGTAGACCATCTGGGGACTTCTGGCATACTCTTAACATACTATGCTTTGGGACACACTTACGTTAATCTCACATACTGTTTAGGATGGACATTGAAACGCAAGGATACTCTTGAGTAATTAGGTAATTACTTAACCACCTCTAAAATTATGTACTGTGTAGTATGAGTGTGTGTGTAGTATGAATAAAATCCATATGTACTACATCCACCATGTCGTCATTGTCATGTGACCTTCCAGCATCAGTTGTCACTTCACTGCCATTCACAAATCCTCTTTTTATGCCACAGTAAAGTGTCCATCGTATGCACTCTTCAGAATCTCACGGGTGGTAGATGATCATCTGGGTTCTTTCACCTACACTTTTATGAGTACTGTGAATTCAGACATACTTAGTCATATGTTTTTTTTTCACCAACTATAGGCATTTATGCGATTTCAGATGCGGTCACTGTCTTTATGAATGGGTCATTGACTCACCCATTTCATCCAAAAATGCTGAAGCGTTCAATAATGAAACACGGTTGCTGGGAAACGCAAATGTTCCACTTTTAAAAAAAATTATTTTCATTGGCAAAAAGTCAAAAATGACAATGTCATCTAAAATCGTCAATTAAAGGGATAGTTCACTTTGAAATTAATTTTTGCTATGTTTTAGCTTACCTCAAGGGCATCCAAGATGTAGGTGTCTTTGTTTTCGCAGTGGTTTCAATTTTGATATTTTTAGGTCAAACCGTTCTTGTCTGTCAGTCATATAATGCAGGTCTATGGTCACGACCTCAAAGAGCATGCACAGAGAAGTCCAAATTAAACATGATTTAATGACTCGTAAATGTAAGTACACATTGATGGCCTAAGACACGAAACGAGCGGTTTGTGTGAGAAAACGAACAGTATTTATCGTTTTTAACTCTTGCAACCACAGCCACGTCCAAGTGATCCGAGGGCGCTTCGGTCTGCGCAAGCGCCGGAAGTGATCTAAATGTGGTTGTGAAAAAAATTCAACGTTGTCCGTTGATATATCGAAGTCGTCTTCCATTGCGATTTCCTGTATATCTAAATATGTTTAGATCTTCACAGTGAAAGGTAACACTTCTGAAATCTCTGTGTAAACAATAAGTGACGTAAATGCGCGAGAGATCATTTCCGGCGCTTTCCGGTGCTTGCGCAGAACGAAGCACCCGCGCCCTCAGATCACTTGGACGTGGTTACAAGAGGTAAAAACGATATACTGTTCATTTTCTCACACAAACCGCTTGTTTCGTGTCTTAGGCCATCAATGTGTACTTTTACGAGTCATTAAATCAGGTTTAATTTGGACTTCTCTGTGCATGCTCTTTGAGGTGGTGACCATAGACCTGCATTATATGACTGACAGACAAGAACGGTTTGACCTAAAAATATCAAAATTGAAACTACTGCGGAAACAAAGACACCTACATCTTGGATGCCCTTGAGGTAAGCTAAAAACATACCAAAAATTAACTTCAAAGTAAACTATCCCTTTAATATAATTAACTTATTTTATACAACAGTTTAATAAACAATCAAAATAATGCTGGTATTCGGAAAAGCACTTTTGCTTCTGATATTGCTTAACTATATTATGTTATAAAGACAAAAACTCATACAAGGGAAATACATATCTTGAATTATTAATTTGGGGCATTTCTGACCTTGCATGATGCCATATTACACCAATAACAAATTAGCTTGGTTGAGCATAATGGAGGGCTATTACCCAAGTTAGGCTGGCGGTATTGAAATATTTAATAGTCAGAAAGTCACTTTCAGTGTTTCTAAGAAATCACTTACTGCACCTTAAGTAGGCTAGCCTACAGTTTTTTTAAAAAGTGTACTTCTAAGAATAGTATACTACAAGTGTGCATTTCGTACGACAAGAGTGGTGACATTAAAAACTAAGCTTCATTGTCTTCAAGTCATAATTTTTTGGGGTGAAATGTGATCCATGGTCTCAACAGGTTTTATGAGATTAATGTTATCAAACTTCAGTGGAAGCTGATGATAAACAATTAAGTGTCAAAATATGCAGAAACACTGAGAGCACAGCAATATGAGACACCAACACAATTACATCTGCAGTGCTTCATGGGACAAGGCATTCTTGGAAATATTTGCTTGCCAAATACAAGAGCATTAGTGGTAGTTTTTACCAGGAATTCTAGTTAAAAAAAAAAAAAAAAAAACTTTAAAATTAACCTTGGTCTTACACTAGCGGCCTTTAAAAGATTCATTTTAAAATTCTCTTTGGAAGTCCCATATAGCCTGGAACCCTTTGGTTGCATGCTACATGGGACTTGCAAAGGTACAGACGTTGTTTTTCTCCATAGAGAATTGGAATATGAACCTTTTAAACTCCTATATAGCATGCAACCAAAGGATTCCAGACTATATGGGACTTAAAGTACAGTAGGAATATCAGTTTCACCACATTGGCAGAATGAGGGACTTCTTCCAATTGAAAAATCTGTTAAACCAGACAAAGCAAAATGACAAGTCAGATACAGGCAAGGATTGGTTTGTCAGTTTTATTGATAACCTCTCTTTTGCTCTTGAACCATTACAGGACCAAGTGAGGCCTTGCCTTCCCACTGAATGCCTTGAAAGAAAAAAAGCCAAGTTAGAGCCCAACTTGAACCTCAAGAGAAACCTTAAAGAGTAAAAGCAACCAACCTCCATAGGGAGAACCAGCAAGACCACATGTTGAGTCACAGCAACTACAAACTTGGTCGTTTCCATCAGCAGCAAACCACCTGCAACAAGACAAAGATATGGATCCTTCAACATGAGCAAAGTCAACTTAACCCCCTCCCCCCCAAAACACCCACATACCCATTGGCAAAGGAACAGGATTTCAGCTGAGCATCACTGGGTGCAGAAGCAATAGTTGCCTTCAGAATACATGTTATGTAGATCTGCAAGGGATGACAGACAAGTCATAAAACCAAAGAAGATGGGAGGAGAAGTCAAATTAACTGATATTCATAGCACATACAGAAGGAATGTTGCCCTCTTGGAACATAAACGCCTCCAGCTGGAACTGGATCTTGTCAACCTGGGAACGAGGCATGAAGCGGGAGCTGGAAGATGTAGTTTTGGCATCCACAAAGCACCTGGTGACAAAAATCACAAAGAGCAACTCATGAATGTCAACTGTAGAGCATCAAGCAATTAGACCCGTTACCCATGACTCGGTAACAAAGTAGTTACAAAAAGCAACCAAAACATCAGCCCTATAGCCATACTGTACCCATGATTCTCAATGAAGGAATATCTCGGAAGAGAGTTCACATCAGGTACTTGAGTGGCCACACATCTGTCCACAAACACACGCAGAGGGACATGATTGTACTGCTTCACAGATGCCTCGATGTTAATAACACCACCCAGGAAATAGGAGTATGAAGGCCTCTGATAGGACCAATCATCTGAAATAAATACAAATTATATTATATTATATTAGCCAGGTTAAAGGTTTATTTCATTTTAAAAACCTGCACAAACCCATCATGATCTTCAGGGAGAACATCAACACTTCTTCACCAGCCTCCGTTGAGGCATAAGGGACCCATATTGGCCTCAAGGCATCACTGCTTACATTCTGAAGCCTACGGTTCATGAAAGTGCCCATTAAATGGTCTCCAAGTTCCACGAGAAAGTGCAGAAAGTCACAGAGATCACTTACCTTTGATAATGGCATTGAACCCCAACAATAGCAGCATCGTCCCGGGTAATCGGCGTACCTGCAAGCGCCTCTGGGGTGTAGGTAAGAGAGAAGGTGTAGACGAGCGCATCCTCATTCATCTGTAAAAAGATTGTGGTTACCTAGAGTGTCATCCCAAAGACTGCACATACCAAGACTGTGCACTCATATTGCTATGAAGGGGAGGAGGCACACTGTGGAATATGGTGGAATTCCTCATCACCAAAGCTGCCCTCGGAAGCTCCGGTGTAGCCATAGTTAGTCAATGTTTTGGAGACATGCACTTATGATTGAACATGCACATTTTCTGTTTTAGGGTAAAAACTAACTCTTGTGCTCTAATAGTGGTAAAACTGTTGTTCTTGTTTCTTAAGCTCCATTCATGGGATAGTTTACATTACATGTTGGTTTGAAGTGTTATTTAACAGAAAGTAGTTTGAAAACTCAGGATTTCTCCATTCAAATAGATAGTACTTGGCCTTAACTGCCCTGGCATTGCAAATATGACAACCAAGTTAACTGACTTTCCTTGAAAGATTTTGTCTATCCTCTGCCACAACAAATAACCCATTAAGATTTATGAGTTCTTACCATCAGCACACTGTTGCAGTCCTGTAATTCATACTCAAAGATGAGCACTCTTGACTCAGGATCCTGACCAACAACAGGACATCCACCTAAAGACAGACCAGTTGGCTGGATCAATTGACCATTGCTGAAAAAGTCCTGCTGGACTTCTACAAGAACCCGGTTCTCGCCACATTGAACCGCTACGCTGCTGGGAGTCACGGGTTGCCTCAACTGGAAGTCCACCGCCAACTCGCTCTGCACCTCGGGAACGATGGGATACCTCCAATCCAAAGGCTTCACTGGACCCTGCAACAGCTGCTTCTCCTGAAGGCCAAAAGGCTCTTGCCCAAGGCTTTTGGAGTCAGGACCCAAAGGACGCTGAAACTGAGAAGCCACTTGCAAAGGGTTCCAGAGCCCTAGAGAGGAAAGGCCAGGACTTCTGGAAGCTGGATCTGATTTTGGCCCCAAGCTTCTTGGACTTTGACTGTACGTCAAACTTCCCCAGACATCAGGCAGATCAAATGCAACAACCAAAACCACCACTAACACACCTTTCAGGAACCCCATCCTAACAAACTTTGACACAAAAACCACAACACACAACAGTGCTTGGCTTTGCCGTTTTGTACTGCTTTGAATTAAAGTGGCTCCACCCCCTTTACCTTAATTAATTATCCTTTGATTCTCCTTTGGACCTGTAAAGTTTTTGAATCTCTGAGACATCCCCCCTCTGCAAATTTTTTGTATGTCTCTCTTTTCTGACACATTGAGGGGGGTATTTACTGTACATGAAACCATTTTCAACTAAAAAATGTTATGCATGGTGTTCGTTTACATGACAACAGTGTTTCGGGGGCATAAATTCTCTTTTGAAAACTGGTTTCAAAGTGCAAGTATTTAAAAGAATATCATTTTTGTCTCCGTGTAAACTACAAAAACATGAATTTATGATAACTTTGACATCATGTGCATGTGTATTACATGTTCAGTTTATAGGTGTGTAGTGTTTCTTTAGCAAGTGTCATTGCCAATTTCTGGCCTGGCAGCAGAATAAAGTGTTTTAGTCGTTTTCACGGATCCTTATGAACCGGGATAGTTTTGACAACATTGTTGTCTGTACTCAAAACTTTTTTAAAAAGTTTGGCGCGTTTCCACTGTCGGGCCAAAAGCAGGCGTGCTATTGCGTTCCAGTCTCTTTTCCACTGTCACTTCCGGGGCTTGATAGGGCTTTGTCTGGGCTTCCTCGAGGCCAACGGCCAGGGTGTTTTGGCCCACCGAATACTTCCTCTGTTTTTCTGACTAAAATATAACTGTATAGGGACGGTCACTGGAGAGAGTGCTAAAGCTCCTCAGATGAGTTAACGTCTCAATTCACCTACTTATACTACACCCTAAAAGTATGTACTCCTTTTGTGCAGAAAAAGTAGATAATGTTGAGTGTGTAGCAAAAAGTAGACAAGCTTTGGGAGACACTATCACGTCATACAATTGCGTCTTTAACGGTTGCTCTCTGTCGCATCCTGTCACAGTAAACTGGCCTGTCAATAATCTTGTCACCGTTAAAATCCTACACGTTTCATTTAATTTAATTTCCTACCCTATCGGAGAGAAATGCAGTAGCACATTGATCTGCAGTCGCGGGTCTTTCATGAGGCGAACTCTCCTCAGTGGTGTAGTCTATGTGATACGCAGGTATACGCCGTATACCCACTAGAAAACGTCAAGGATTTCCGTATACCCACTAGGAAACGTCAAGGATTTCCGTATACCCACTTAAAAAAGCGCGATGATTCGTAACAACATCGTTTTGTGACAGAACTTTCATTCATTCATTCGTATCATATAGAGGGAATGCGTGTGACGTCACGGTCGGCCGGAGTGACTGGAGTTACACACACTGAGTGGCAAAAAGACTGAGCGGTAGCATTTGTTTTCAGTGCGAAAAACACCCAAAACTCTTCTAAACCGGGAAAGAGCTTTGAGATTGACTGTATAACTAGATTTGACAAGAAATCTGAGGAATATTTTTACAGTCTGCTGAAAGCTACAGAACAGAGAAGCAAATGGATCACTGCAATTCACAGAAACAACTGGATCCAGGCAGCGAAAGGTGGATTTGCAGTTATCATTTGTGTAAATTTGTTGAATTTAAGGGTAAAATCATACATACAGTATTGTATTGTTATATATTGTATTGACAACTCATCAATTAAATATTTAACATCGTATATTCTGCATAATTGGACGTTTTTCAAATAAAAAACACTGACAAAAACGAATATATATATATATATATATATATATATATATATATATATATATATATATATATATATATATATATATATATATATATATATAACATTGATATAAGTGATGGATTTAGACCTACCCTTTAGTCACATGGATTTAGACCTTCCTATATTGTATTTATATAAAGCGTTCACAGGCAAATTTGCATTATGTATTTCCCATCCGCCTACATGTCACTAAACACGATTCCTGCTGCATGTCAATAATATCCACGGATCACTGGATCTTTGGTAAGTTGTAAGGAACACTATATCGAGTCCAACCTTTAGATTAAACTGATAATCGTTTGTTTTATTCACGTTTTCGCAGTTTCTCCTATTAAATCCAGTCACTCAGCAGCTCTTCTGCCACTCAGTCTGGCTGAGGGAGTGTGTTCCGGCGGGAGAGTGACGTCAACGCATACTCTCTATACACTCACAAACTTTAAAGTATTTGATGACAACCTGTCAAAATAAAAGTTTTGTATAACTTGAAGAAAATATAACAGAAATATATTACTATTGCACAGTAGAGCATAATTCAAGTAGGCCTAATAATAATAATAGTTTATTAAAACACACAGAAACTCAAATGTCTTTATGACAACCCACCAAAATAAAAGTTTGTAGAGAGAAAGAAAGTAACTCGAAGAAATTATGAAAGAAATTGCATAGTAAGATGTACTTTTTAAAATAATAATAATCAAATCTATTAAAACATTATTTTAAAGGAATATCAAAGTTTTTATACATGGTTTAATTTAAACAGTGATTTTTTTTTTTTCAAAAACACCATTTTAAAAAGTAAATTTGTATTTGTGCTTATAATGTAAAAAAAATGTTTTTTTTAATCGTCAGCTGATAAAACCTGTGCTTCAGGGACCATATTCATATAACATCTAAGGCTAAATGCAGCTCTTTACTGGCTGAGTTTGATGACGATTAACACTAAACTAGAAAATGGGTGGCAAGTTTTACAGTGTGTGGGGGGGGGGGGGGATCACAGTATACTCACTAAAAAAAACTAGACTACACCACTGACTCTCCTCATATTAATGCATAATGATGCATTTAAAAGTTAATGGCCAAATGGATCTTTATAAAAGTCCACATTGTTATTGCAGATGAAATTTAATACAGATTGTATTAAATATATATTTTTTATCAAGTTAAACTTTGATTAGTCACTCAAACCTTTATCTAACCTCTCACCGTCGTTCGTGCATATCCTCTATGTTGTGTAGTTTAACACTTTTTACTCGTGTTTGTAATTCCTCCACCAAAGCGCAATATATTAGCCTTTATAGTGAGCACGGATCCACACTTCGAAAATCAACTGGAAATAGTAGACCATCTGGGGACTTCTGGCATACTCTTAACATACTATGCTTTGGGACACACTTACGTTAATCTCACATACTGTTTAGGATGGACATTGAAACGCAGGGATACTCTTGAGTAATTAGCTACTTAACCACCTCTAAAATTATGTACTGTGTAGGATGAGTGTGTGTAGTATGAATAAAATCCATATGTACTACATCCACCATGTTGTCATTGTCATGTGACAATTTTCCAGTGCTTGCACAGACCGAAGCGCCCGCGCCCTCAGATCACTTGGACGTGGCTGTGGTTACAAGATGTAAAAACTATATATACACACTGTTTGTTTTCTCACACAAACCACTCGTTTCGTGTCTTAAGCCATCAATATGTACTTACATTTACGAGTCATTAAATCATGTTTAATTTAGATTTCTCTGTGCATGCTCTTTGAGGTGGTGACCATAGACCTGCATTATATGACTGACAGACAAGAACGGTTTGACCTAAAAATATCAAAATTGAAACTACTGCAGAAACAAAGACACCTACATCTTGGATGCACTTGACGTAAGCTAAAACATTCCAAAAATTAATTTCAAAGTGAACTAATATAATTAACTTATTTTATACAACAGTTTAATAAACAATCACAATAATGCTGGTATTTGGAAAAGCACTTTTGCTTCTGATAATGCTTAACTATATTATGTTATAAAGACGTAAACATCATGCAAGGGAAATACATATCTTGAATTGTTATCAATTTGGGGCATTTCTGACCTTGCATGATGCCATTTTACACCAACAAACTAGCTTGGTTGTTGAGCATAATGGAGGGCTATTACCCAAGTTAGGCTGGCGGTATTGAAATATTTAATAGTCAGAAAGTCACTTTCAGTGTTTCTAAGAAATCACTTATTGCACCTTAAGTAGGCTAGCCTACAGTTTTTTTTTTAAATTTACTTCTAAGATTAGTATACTACAAGTGTGCATTTAGTACGACAAGAGTGGTGACATTAAAAACTAAGCTTCATTGTCTTAAAGTCATAATTTTTTTGGGGTGAAATATGATACATGGTCTCAACAGGTTTTATGAGATTAATGTTATCAAACTTAAGTGGAAGCTGATAAACAATTAAGTGTCAAAATATGCAGAAACACTGAGAGCACAGCAATATGAGACACCAACACAATTACATCTGCAGTGCTTCATGAGACAAGGCATTCTTGGAAATATTTGCTTGCCAAATACAAGAGCATTAGTGGTAGTTTTGACCAGGAATCCTAGTTAAAAAAAAAAAAAAAACCTTTAAAATTAACCTTGGTCTTACACTAGCGGCCTTTAAAAGGTTCATTTTAAAATTCTCTTTGGAAGTCCAATATAGCCTGGAACCCTTTGGTTGCATGCTATATGGGACTTGCAAAGGTACAGACGTTGTTTTTCTCCATAGAGAATTGGAATATGAACCTTTTAAACTCCTATATAGCATGCAACCAAAGGATTCCAGACTATATGGGACTTAAAGTACAGTAGGAATATCAGTTTCACCACATTGGCAGAATGAGGCACTTCTTCCAATTGAAAATCTGTTAAACCAGACATAAAGCAAAATGACAAGTCAGATACAAGCAAGGATTGGTTTGTCAGTTTTATTGATAACCTCTCTTTTGCTCTTGAACCATTACAGGACCAAGTGAGGCCTTGCCTTCCCACTGAATGCCTTGAAAGAAAAAAAGCCAAGTTAGAGCCCAACTTGAACCTCAAGAGAAACCTTAAAGAGTAAGAGCAACCAACCTCCATAGGGAGAACCAGCAAGACCACCAGGACCACATGTTGAGTCACAGCAACCACAAACTTGGTCGTTTCCATCAGCAGCAAACCACCTGCAACAAGACAAAGACATGGATCCTTCAACATGAGCAAAGTCAACTTAACCCCCTCCCCCCCAAAACACCCACATACCCATTGGCAAAGGAACAGGATTTCCACTGAGCATCACTGGGTGCAGAAGCAATAGTTGCCTTCAGAATACATGTTATGTAGATCTGCAAGGGATGACAGACAAGTCATAAAACCAAAGAAGATGGGAGTAGAAGTCGAATTAACTGATATTCATAGCACATACAGAAGGAATGTTGCCCTCTTGGAACATAAACGCCTCCAGCTGGAACTGGATCTTGTCAACCTGGGAACGAGGCATGAAGCGGGAGCTGGAAGCTGTAGTTTTGGCATCCACAAAGCACCTGGTGACAAATCACAAAGAGCAACTTATGTCAACTGTAGAGCATCAAGCAACTAGACCCGTTACCCATGACTGTGACAAAGTGGTTAAAAGTCCTACCACATCAGGGGCCATGTCCTTACCCGTGATTCTCAATGAAGGAATATCTTGGAAGAGAATTCACATCAGGCACTTGAGTGGCCACACAGCTGTCCACAAACACACGCAGAGGGACATGATTGTACTGCTTCACAGATGCCTCGAGGTTAATAACGCCACCCAGGAAATAGGAGTATGAAGGCCTCTGATAGGACCAATCATCTACACAAAAAAAACACTTTAGACACAGCCACAATTGCAAGGGTAAAGGTTATTTTATGGAAAGAAAACCTGAACCAACCCATCATGATCTTCAGGGAGAAGAGCAAGACTTCTTCACCAGCCTCCGTTGAGGCATAAGGGACCCATGTTGGCCTCAAGGCATCACTGCTTACATTTTGGAGCCTACGGTTCATGAAAGTACCCATTAAATGGTCTCCCAGTTGCACGAGAAGGTGCAGAAAGTCACAGAGCACTTACCTTTGATAATGGCATTGAACCCCAACAATTGCACCATCAGCCCGGGTAATCGGAGTACCTGCAAGCGCCTCTGGGGTGTAGGTAAGAGAGAAGGTGTAGACAAGCTCATCCTCATTCATCTGAAAAAATAGGTTACCAAGAGGGTCATCCCAAAGACTTTACATACACCAACATGGGAGAAAGTACTCTGCAATATGGTGGAATAATTCCTTAAGGGCAAATCACCACAGCTGCCCTCCAGTGTTGCCAGAGAGTCAATGTTTTTGAGTCATGCACTTAGGATTGAACATGCACATTGGCTGTTCCAGGGTGAAAATTAGCTTTAACACTATTAAGGCACAATATTTATTATTCTAGTTTCTTAAGCTCCTTTCATACCATTTATGGTATAGTTTACATCAGCTGTTGGTTTGAAGGGTTATTTAAAAGGAAAGTAGCTTGAAAATTCAGGATTTAGCTTCCCTGGCATTGTAAAACCAAGTGAACTGACTTTCATTGAAAAAATCCTCTGCCACAACAAATAACCCATTAAGACTTGTGATTTCTTACCATCAGCACGCTGTTGCAGTCCTGTAATTCATACTCAAAGATGAGCACTCTTGACTCAGGATCCTGACCAACAACAGGACATCCACCTAAAGACAGACCAGTTGGCTGGATCAACTGACCATTGCTGAAAAAGTCCTGCTGGACCCCTACGAGAACCCGGTTCTCGCCGCATTGAACCGCTACGCTGCTGGGAGTCACGGGTTGCCTCAACTGGAAGTCCACCGCCAACTCGCTCTGCACCTCGGGAACGACGGGATACCTCCAATCCAAAGGCTTCACTGGACCCTGCAACAGCTGCTTCTCCTGAAGGCCAAAAGGCTCTTGCCCAAGGCTTTTGGAGTCAGAACCCAAAGGACTCTGAAACTGAGAAGCCACTTGCAAAGGGTTCCAGAGCCCTAGAGGAGAAAGGCCAGGACTTCTGGAAGCTGGATCTGATTTTGGCCCCAAGCTTCTTGGACTTTGACTGTTCCTCAAACTTCCCAAGACATCAGGCAGATCAAATGCAACAATCACCACTAAGACAACTTTCAGGAACCCCATCCTAACAAACTTTGACACAAACACCACAACACACACCAGTGCTTTGCTTTGCCATTTTGTACTGCTTTGAGTTAAGGTGGCTCCACCCCTTTTACCTAATTGATTATCCTTGATTCTCCTCTGGACCTGTAGAGTTTATGCATCTCGGGGACCCACCACTGCACATTTTGTATGTCTCTACTTTCTGACACATTGAGGGGGGGTTTACATGACACCGTTTTCAACTGGGCCAACGGCCATGGTTTTTTGTCCCGCTGAATACCTTGGTCCAAATCGGGATAACTCAGGCTTGAGGAGTGGTCATGAACAGTTTATCCGAGTCAGGAGATGGCAGCGCCGGATGACTTCATACCTTTGGATGACTCAAAACTCACTTTAAGACGGCAGTGAGTGTTTGAATACCTTCTGTTTGTGAATTGATGTGGATTCTTTGCACCGTATTTAAGGCAGAAATATTTATATGCGATGCAAACAGAGGTGTCAAAAGTATTCACATTCGTTACTCAAGTAGAAGTATAGATACTAGGGTTTAAAAAGACTTCTGTAGAAGTTGAAGTATCAACTCAAGCTTTTTACTCAAGTAAAAGTGTAAAAGTAACTGGTTTCAAAACTACTTAAAGTATAAAAGTAAAAGTAATGCAAGGAAAAAAATGCCATTAAGGACAAAAGCTTAGGCCGCGCCACAGGGGCCTATAGTGCTCTACCACCTCCTTAAAAAACATGTTTTCTAAAGGCCATCACTATAACGTTATATTAAAATGTTAATGTTGAAAAAATTGGAATGCACTACCTGTTTTAGCCGCATATATGCCCATAGAAAATGAATTTCAGTCCAATTTCCATTTTAGTAAAATGCAAATACATTAAAGAACCATATGTGTGTACTACTGAGCATTAACATGTGTTTCATGAAGCGGAAGATATGATGACTAGTTGCCTATAAGTATTGTAATGGTGCAAAAAGTCAAACTTCAGAGACATGTTATCTCGGAATGGTATATGTTTATACTTCTCTTTAAAGGCGTAGGTTTAATTTTGAGATTGGTGGGGACTGGGGACATTCACAGAAGCGGAGGAGGAATCAGGAAATTAATAGGATAATGTATTAAGGTTTTTAGTCTATATTGACCTTAACAATACGTTAAATCATTAATTCTGTAATGTTACAGGTAACTAATAAAGACAAGGAGGCAGTTTAACAGAGACTTAACCTTACTCCGTTAATAGTGCAATGCAATAGTGCAATACTGTCTTGTTCCTTACTTTTTGAAGAAGCCAAACAAGTCTGCATCTTTCATTAAAAGGATATAGTTCACCCAAAAACGAAAATCATTTAGGCTACTCACTCTCAAGTTGTTTCAAACCAGTTTCTTTCTTCTGCTGAACACAAATGAAGATATTTTGAAGAATGTCGATAACCAAACAGCTGATTGTACCCATTGACTTCCATTGTAGGAAAAAAAAATACCATGGAAGTCAATGGCTACCATCAACTGTTTGGTTATCGACATTCTTCAAAATATCTTCTTTTGTGTTCAGCAGAAGAAAGAAACTGGTTTGAAACAACTTGAGAGTGAGTAAATGATGACAGAATTTTAATTTCTAAATAAGTGAACTTTCCCTTTAACAGAAATGAACTGTTGGCATATGTTTTGCATCAATACTGTCAAGTTTGTCCTGTTGGACACGACACACAGCAATACTGTCAAGTGTCACTTGTGACCATTGCATTGAGACATGTTTTCAGGGTCCTAAGTGCCGAAACTTCTTTCAGTCCCGCTGATAAGACTAGGATGACACGGTTTCAACTTGATCAAACAGGCCTCTTATTAACTTTGACATTATGCGCATGTGTATTACATGTTCAGTTTATAGGTGTGTAGTGTTTCTTTAGCACGTGTCATTGCCAAATTCTGGCCTGGCAGCAGAATACAGTGTTTTTAGTCGTTTTCACGGATCCTTATGAACCGGGATAGTTTTGACAACATTGTTGTCTGTACTCAAAACTTAAAAAAAATGCGAAGGAAAAACTTTTTAGTAGAATTGCCGCGTTTCCACTGTCGGGCCAAAAGCGGGCGTGCTATTGCGTTCCAGTCTCTTTTCCACTGTCACTTCCGGGGCTTGATCGGGCTTCGTGTGGGCTTCCTCGAGGGCCAACGGCCAGGGTGTTTTGGCCTGCCGAATACCTTGGTCCAAGGCGGGCCAGCTCTGGTTTGAGGAGTGGTCATGAACAGAGGCAGAGTTTATCTGAGTCAGGAGATGGCAGCGCCAGATGACTTCAAACCTTCGGATGACTCAAAACTCACTTTCAGACAGCAGCGAGTGTTTGAATACCTTCTGTGTGTGATCGGATGGGGATTCTGATCACCGTATTTGAGGCAAAAAATATTTATATGCGATGCAAAAGACTATGCACGCTAAGTATTACCATAGTAAACGTGGTAAATGCGACCGCTTGAAGAAATCAGACACATCATATAGGCTATCACAATTGTGTATTTATTTTATTTGTCATCACATGTAGTCTCTTTATACCAGACTGTCTGATATCCAGATTGAGCTCCGCATTTGTCATTAAATAAAGCAAGTCTGTTTTTTCGGGAACTTCCTCTGTTTCTCTGACTGAAAATATAACTGTATAGGGACGGTCACTGGAGAGAGTGCTAAAGCTCCTCAGACGAGTTAACGTCTCAATTCACCTACTTATACTACACCCTAAAAGTATGTACTCTTTTTGTGAAGAAAAAGTAGATAATTTTGAGTGTGTAGCAAAAAGTAGACAAGCTTTGGGAGACACTATCACGTCAAACAATTGCATTTTTAACGGTTGCTCTCTGTCGCATCCTGTCACAGTAAACTGGTCTGTCAATAATCTTGTCACCGTTAAAATCCTACACGTTTCATTTAATTTAATTTCCTACCCTGTCAGAGAGAAATACAGTAGCACATTGATCTGCAGTCGCGGGTCTTTCATGAGGAGAACTCTCCTCTTATTAATGCATAATGATGCATTTAAAAGTTAATGGCCAAATGGATCTTTATAAAAGTCCACATTGTTATTGCAGATGAAATTTAACACAGATTGCATTAAAATTTTTTTTTATCAAGTTAAACTTTGATTAGTCACTCAAACCTTTATCTAACCTCTCACCGTCGTTCGTGCATATCCTCTATGTTGTGTAGTTTAACACTTTTTACTCGTGTTTGTAATTCCTCCACCAAAGCGCAATGGGTTGTGGGCAATATTAGCCTTTATAGTGAGCACGGATCCACACTTCGAAAATCAACTGGAAATAGTAGACCATCTGGGGACTTCTGGCATACTCTTAACATACTATGCTTTGGGACACACTTACGTTAATCTCACATACTGTTTAGGATGGACATTGAAACGCAAGGATACTCTTGAGTAATTAGGTAATTACTTAACCACCTCTAAAATTATGTACTGTGTAGTATGAGTGTGTGTGTAGTATGAATAAAATCCATATGTACTACATCCACCATGTCGTCATTATCATGTGACCTTCCAGCATCAGTTGTCACTTCACTGCCATTCACAAATCCTTTTTTTATGCCACAGTAAAGTGTCCATCGTATGCACTCTTCAGAATCTCACGGGTGGTAGATGATCATCTGGGTTCTTTCACCTACACTTTTATGAGTACTGTGAATTCAGACATACTTAGTCATATGTTTTTTTTCACCAACTATAGGCATTTATGCGATTTCAGATGCGGTCACTGTCTTTATGAATGGGTCATTGACTCACCCATTTCATCCAAAAATGCTGAAGCGTTCAATAATGAAACACGGTTGCTGGGAAACGCAAATGTTCCACTTTTAAAAAAAATTATTTTCATTGGCAAAAAGTAAAAAATGACAATGTCATCTAAAATCGTCAATTAAAGGGATAGTTCACTTTGAAATTAATTTTTGCTATGTTTTAGCTTACCTCAAGGGCATCCAAGATGTAGGTGTCTTTGTTTTCGCAGTGGTTTCAATTTTGATATTTTTAGGTCAAACCGTTCTTGTCTGTCAGTCATATAATGCAGGTCTATGGTCACGACCTCAAAGAGCATGCACAGAGAAGTCCAAATTAAACATGATTTAATGACTCGTAAATGTAAATACACATTGATGGCCTAAGACACGAAACGAGCGGTTTGTGTGAGAAAACGAACAGTATTTATCGTTTTTAACTCTTGCAACCACAGCCACGTCCAAGTGATCTGAGGGCGCTTCGGTCTGCGCAAGCGCCGGAAGTGATCTAAATGTGGTTGTGAAAAAAATTCAACGTTGTCCATTGATATATCGAAGTCGTCTTCCATTGCGATTTCCTGTATATCTAAATATGTTTAGATCTTCACAGTGAAAGGTAACACTTCTGAAATCTGTGTAAACAATAAGTGACGTAAATGCGCGAGAGATCATTTCCGGCGCTTTCCGGTGCTTGCGCAGACCGAAGCACCCGCGCCCTCAGATCACTTGGACGTGGTTACAAGAGGTAAAAACGATATACTGTTCATTTTCTCACACAAACTGCTTGTTTCGTGTCTTAGGCCATCAATGTGTACTTTTACGAGTCATTAAATCAGGTTTAATTTGGACTTCTCTGTGCATGCTCTTTGAGGTGGTGACCATAGACCTGCATTATATGACTGACAGACAAGAACGGTTTGACCTAAAAATATCAAAATTGAAACTACTGCGGAAACAAAGACACCTACATCTTGGATGCACTTGACGTAAGCTAAAACATTCCAAAAATTAATTTCAAAGTGAACTAATATAATTAACTTATTTTATACAACAGTTTAATAAACAATCACAATAATGCTGGTATTTGGAAAAGCACTTTTGCTTCTGATAATGCTTAACTATATTATGTTATAAAGACGTACACATCATGCAAGGGAAATACATATCTTGAATTGTTATCAATTTGGGGCATTTCTGACCTTGCATGATGCCATTTTACACCAACAAACTAGCTTGGTTGTTGAGCATAATGGAGGGCTATTACCCAAGTTAGGCTGGCGGTATTGAAATATTTAATAGTCAGAAAGTCACTTTCAGTGTTTCTAAGAAATAACTTATTGCACCTTAAGTAGGCTAGCCTACAGTTTTTTTTTTTAATTTACTTCTAAGATTAGTATACTACAAGTGTGCATTTAGTACGACAAGAGTGGTGACATTAAAAACTAAGCTTCATTGTCTTCAAGTCATAATTTTTTTGGGGTGAAATATGATCCATGGTCTCAACAGGTTTTATGAGATTAATGTTATCAAACTTAAGTGGAAGCTGATAAACAATTAAGTGTCAAAATATGCAGAAACACTGAGAGCACAGCAATATGAGACACCAACACAATTACATCTGCAGTGCTTCATGGGACAAGGCATTCTTGGAAATATTTGCTTGCCAAATACAAGAGCATTAGTGGTAGTTTTGACCAGGAATCCTAGTTAAAATAAATAAAAAAAGGCTTTAAAATTAACCTTGGTCTTACACTAGCGGCCTTTAAAAGGTTCATTTTAAAATTCTCTTTGGAAGTCCAATATAGCCTGGAACCCTTTGGTTGCATGCTATATGGGACTTGCAAAGGTACAGACGTTGTTTTTCTCCATAGAGAATTGGAATATGAACCTTTTAAACTCCTATATAGCATGCAACCAAAGGATTCCAGACTATATGGGACTTAAAGTACAGTAGGAATATCAGTTTCACCACATTGGCAGAATGAGGCACTTCTTCCAATTGAAAATCTGTTAAACCAGACATAAAGCAAAATGACAAGTCAGATACAAGCAAGGATTGGTTTGTCAGTTTTATTGATAACCTCTCTTTTGCTCTTGAACCATTACAGGACCAAGTGAGGCCTTGCCTTCCCACTGAATGCCTTGAAAGAAAAAAAAGCCAAGTTAGAGCCCAACTTGAACCTCAAGAGAAACCTTAAAGAGTAAAAGCAACCAACCTCCATAGGGAGAACCAGCAAGACCACCAGGACCACATGTTGAGTCACAGCAACCACAAACTTGGTCGTTTCCATCAGCAGCAAACCACCTGCAACAAGACGAAGACATGGATCCTTCAACATGAGCAAAGTCAACTTAACCCCCTCCCCCCCAAAACACCCACATACCCATTGGCAAAGGAACAGGATTTCCACTGAGCATCACTGGGTGCAGAAGCAATAGTTGCCTTCAGAATACATGTTATGTAGATCTGCAAGGGATGACAGACAAGTCATAAAACCAAAGAAGATGGGAGGAGAAGTCGAATTAACTGATATTCATAGCACATACAGAAGGAATGTTGCCCTCTTGGAACATAAACGCCTCCAGCTGGAACTGGATCTTGTCAACCTGGGAACGAGGCATGAAGCGGGAGCTGGAAGCTGTAGTTTTGGCATCCACAAAGCACCTGGTGACAAATCACAAAGAGCAACTTATGTCAACTGTAGAGCATCAAGCAACTAGACCCGTTACCCATGACTGTGACAAAGTGGTTAAAAGTCCTACCGCATCAGGGGCCATGTCCTTACCCGTGATTCTCAATGAAGGAATATCTCGGAAGAGAATTCACATCAGGCACTTGAGTGGCCACACAGCTGTCCACAAACACACGCAGAGGGACATGATTGTACTGCTTCACAGATGCCTCGAGGTTAATAACGCCACCAAGGAAATAGGAGTATGAAGGCCTCTGATAGGACCAATCATCTACACAAAAAAACACTTTAGACACAGCCACAATTGCAAGGGTAAAGGTTATTTTATGGAAAGAAAAAACCTGAACCAACCCATCATGATCTTCAGGGAGAAGAGTAAGACTTCTTCACCAGCCTCCGTTGAGGCATAAGGGACCCATATTGGCCTCAAGGCATCACTGCTTACATTTTGGAGCCTACGGTTCATGAAAGTACCCATTAAATGGTCTCCCAGTTGCACGAGAAGGTGCAGAAAGTCACAGAGCACTTACCTTTGATAATGGCATTGAACCCCAACAATTGCACCATCAGCCCGGGTAATCGGAGTACCTGCAAGCGCCTCTGGGGTGTAGGTAAGAGAGAAGGTGTAGACAAGCTCATCCTCATTCATCTGAAAAAATAGTGGTTACCAAGAGGGTCATCCCAAAGACTTTACATACACCAACATGGGAGAAAGTACTCTGCAATATGGTGGAATAATTCCTTAAGGGCAAATCACCACAGCTGCCCTCCAGTGTTGCCAGAGAGTCAATGTTTTTGAGTCATGCACTTAGGATTGAACATGCACATTGGCTGTTCCAGGGTGAAAATTAGCTTTAACACTATTAAGGCACAATATTTATTATTCTAGTTTCTTAAGCTCCTTTCATACCATTTATGGTATAGTTTACAGCTGTTGGTTTGAAGGGTTATTTAAAAGGAAAGTAGCTTGAAAACTCAGGATTTAGCTTCCCTGGCATTGTAAAACCAAGTGAACTGACTTTCATTGAAAAAATCCTCTGCCACAACAAATAACCCATTAAGGCTTGTGATTTCTTACCATCAGCACGCTGTTGCAGTCCTGTAATTCATACTCAAAGATGAGCACTCTTGACTCAGGATCCTGACCAACAACAGGACATCCACCTAAAGACAGACCAGTTGGCTGGATCAATTGACCATTGCTGAAAAAGTCCTGCTGGACTTCTACAAGAACCCGGTTCTCGCCACATTGAACCGCTACGCTGCTGGGAGTCACGGGTTGCCTCAACTGGAAGTCCACCGCCAACTCGCTCTGCACCTCGGGAACGACGGGATACCTCCAATCCAAAGGCTTCACTGGACCCTGCAACAGCTGCTTCTCCTGAAGGCCAAAAGGCTCTTGCCCAAGGCTTTTGGAGTCAGAACCCAAAGGACTCTGAAACTGAGAAGCCACTTGCAAAGGGTTCCAGAGCCCTAGAGGAGAAAGGCCAGGACTTCTGGAAGCTGGATCTGATTTTGGCCCCAAGCTTCTTGGACTTTGACTGTTCCTCAAACTTCCCAAGACATCAGGCAGATCAAATGCAACAATCACCACTAAGACAACTTTCAGGAACCCCATCCTAACAAACTTTGACACAAACACCACAACACACACCAGTGCTTTGCTTTGCCATTTTGTACTGCTTTGAGTTAAGGTGGCTCCACCCCTTTTACCTAATTGATTATCCTTGATTCTCCTCTGGACCTGTAGAGTTTATGCATCTCGGGGACCCACCACTGCACATTTTGTATGTCTCTACTTTCTGACACATTGAGGGGGGATTTACATGACACCGTTTTCAACTGGGCCAACGGCCATGGTTTTTTGTCCCGCTGAATACCTTGGTCCAAATCGGGATAACTCAGGCTTGAGGAGTGGTCATGAACAGTTTATCCGAGTCAGGAGATGGCAGCGCCGGATGACTTCATACCTTTGGATGACTCAAAACTCACTTTAAGACGGCAGTGAGTGTTTGAATACCTTCTGTTTGTGAATTGATGTGGATTCTTTGCACCGTATTTAAGGCAGAAATATTTATATGCGATGCAAAAGACTATGCATGCTAAACATTACCATAGTAAACATGGTAAATATGACCGCTTGAAGAAATTAGACAAATCATATAGGCTAGGCTATCACAATCGTGTATTTATTTTATTTGTCAGTAAGTCTAGTCTCTTTATACGGGACTGTCTGATATCCAGATTGAGCTCCGCATATGTCATAAAATAAAGCAAGTCTGTTTTTTCAGGAACTTCCTCTGTTTCTCTTACTAAAATATAACTGTATTGGGACTGTCACTGGAGAGAGTGCTAAAGATCCTCAGGTCGTATTTTTGGTGGAAAATGAATGCGTACGTGTGTCCTCTTTAATTTGTGAAATAACGGTAAATACCACTTTATTTCTGTGTGACTAATGTGCAAACTTGACATAAATAAATGTATTATGGTCAATGTATCACTTATCAGTGTAAAACTATGGTAAAACATTGATGCTTGGGTTTTAAATCTTTAGGTAAACAACAAAAATGTTAACAAACTGCCACTTTTATCATGTTTTCTTTGCGATCTCGCTACTTTCCTTTGATTTAATTCTTAGTTTTCTGATAAAACTTCCATTTGTTGGTGAAATGATGGGTTTGTGTGACGTTGTTCCAGAGAGGCGTGTTATGGGCGTAGGAGGACTGTAGGAGGCTCCACCTGGTCATCTCCACCTATTTCAAAACATGCCTCCATTATGTTGTCATTTTCTGCTCGTCTGGTACTCAGCAACAATTTTGTTCCTGCAGCGACTTTCAGCATGTTTCCTGACACACCGTCTGATGTTTACATTTTACGTGGTGTGAGAAAGTTGCATAATCACATGAGATCCAATCAGAAAATCCAATCAAGAAACTCCGACAGCTTGTCCAAGATAACTTAATGTCATCTAAAAAGCACCTGAGTGCAAAATGATCGAGATGAATATTAAAAAGACAGGTCACGGAGAATAACCACTATAGCTTATGACGACTTATATTTATAATCCCTGAGTATATTTATGGCCGTGAGTTGAACTCTGTGTCAAACAGCAGGTGAGCATATGGACTGGTGTTGCGCTGCGTAACTCCTGTTTGAGTCATTAATTAAGATATAAGCATTTCTGTTTTTATGCGTGCTGCTGCATTATTTCTGGTTTGCTGCTGTGGACAGTCTGCTAAACCTAGTGACACTGTGTGTTAATTTTAGCAACTGTGGTTGTGTAGAGGATCTTTGCAGTGCAACCTGTGACATTGATTTGAGGTTTTTGGAGTTGGAGTGAAAAACCTGCAGGTGTTGCATCAGAAAACAGCAGACAGCTGCCCACAAAACACAACTGATCTGAGATCAGACCAGTGGTTGCATAAACTGCTTAGACTAGTCTTACAAGTTACTCATCCATTTTTTTTTCTTTTAGACTGTTCATAACTTTTTTATGTCAGTTACATAAAAAGGTAGATTGGTGTAATTTGATGCCGAAAAGTAAGACGGATTCTCACTAACTAACTGCTGGTTGGTCATACTCTTAAGACACATTCTCCACATAATGTCAAGTCAAGTCACATTTATTTATATAGCGCTTTTTACAATACAGATTGTTTCAAAGCAGCTTTACAGAGATAACAGGAAAATAATGCAAAAAAGTTTGTTTCCAGAAGAAAATATTGTCACAGTCCAGGAAACAAACTTTTTTGCATTATTTTCCTGTTATCTCTGTAAAGCTGCTTTGAAACAATCTGTATTGTAAAAAGCGCTATATAAATAAATGTGACTTGACTTGACATTATGTGGAGAATGTGTCTTAAGAGTATGACCAACCAGCAGTTAGTTAGTGAGAATCCGTCTTACTTTTCGGCATCAAATTACACCAATAAAAAACATAAAAAAAAACTAAATTCTATAAAAAAACATTAGAAAAAAATCTGATATCCAAGTCAGGTCATCTTTTATTTTAATAGCTCTTTATACAATACAGATTGTTTCAAAGCAGATTTACAGTGAAAAACAGGAAAATAATGATTCAGTGATGCAAACTCACGAGGCAATAGTAAACAGTCATTATATTATTCACTTGAAATCAGTTCAGTTTTTTCCATTTCTCACCATTTTTTTTCAGAAACCTTTTTCAACCTCATCCTGCTGTCAGTCTTCAATTCAAGTCAGATAATCTTCAGACTAGTCTTAAGTTATTAATGTCCTTTAATCAGTATCTTTATTTCTCACATTTCTGTAGCTCAAACAGTAAACGCCAACGTCATGGGTTTGATTCTTAGGGAAAGCATGAAACGGTAAAATAAATGCAATGCAAGTCACTTTGGAGAAAAGAATCTGCAAAATGCATAAATGTTCATTTACATACATTTTTCAATCCCTCCAACCAACAGCCACCATTGTTTGTAACGCCCACTTTCCACAATGCAAATAATTCCCAATGGAAATTCCCACCCTAATTTTTTTAAATTCTAGAAGATCCTGTTTTGCTCAGAAATGATATTAGATTTTTGCATATTGACATGAATCTTTGTAAGTATCATCCCCTGAAAACACCAAATTCCGACCTTCTGCTCGAAAGTTTAATCTACTCATATTTGAACTTCTTTTCCAAACAAATCTGCTCAACATCACAACGCACATGCCGCTGGTGTGTTTGGCCCATAACTGCTGTTTGCAGTTACGTTTAATAGTTATACTTGGATATGAGTCTCATTAGGCCGTTTATGGTGAGTAGAGAGTGAAATAACTAAAAGCATCTGCTCCGGGATGTGACAATGGGATATGAACAGATGTTATATGTTGATTAAAGCCCAATTGATGAGTGTGTAACAGAGCATTGCATCACTGCGTGTGTGTGTGTGTGTTAATGAAAGCAAACGCTGATTCATCACTTCTCACATTCTCACCAGTAAACACAGCATTTCCCCTGATGTGTCCATGTCAGGAGGTCACAAACGCTGAACGCCAGAGCATAGTGCACACTTTCTGTAAATTATAAATCAATATGTGCTTTCACGACTGATAAATATAGACCGGTGCAGTTGTGTCAAAATATGTCAGGTGTATTGATTAAATTTATTGACCATAAATATTTCTTACATAAAACCAAGGGGCCAAGCACCGAAGGTGTGTGTAGACATAGGCGTAATTTGCGGGTGGGACATGTGGACCATTAAAGTACACACTTAAAATAATCGGATCTATGTATTTATTCACGTGAAAATTCTCGGCACTGACAACATATATTAGTTCTCATTAAACGACAAATTAAACCCAATGTACTATTTAAATCGACCTTGATTTTTAGCTCCTCATTCTGCATTTGTGGTGCTTGTACCCTTAATTGCTGCTTGTAGCTATATTTTTCATTAAAAATGATTTTGTCCATACATGACAATGAGATTATTTAGTTTTTGTTTCCTTGTGTAAGTGTGACTCCATTGTACTTTGTCTACTCCTACTTTGATATAAAAGCTTATTATATTTTACAAGAATACAATTTCAGTCTTTCTACTTTAAAATGACATGCGTAATTCAATGTTACTTGGCATGTTTTTGTAATTATTTGTGAAATTTACAAGCAATTTCTGAATGGCAAGTTAGATTAATTCATCTGCATCCTGAATTTTAACCTGTATGTTCAACTGTAATCAAAATCCACAGCCTTTCATATGGAAACAAGATGCTTTAACAAAACTGCTTCAAGGGAGAAAAACAGGGAGTGTATGTGGTACCTTCTCTTCAGGGCTGTTCAAAACATCAAAGTACTTCTTGAGGACAAAGATGTATCTCATATGAAAATCAGTGTTTCATTTGCATTGCAAAGCGTCTCAGGAGAATCAAATTTTTGCATTTGAACATACACACTTTGCAATTTTGACCACTTTTTTTAGAATAATTTCTATAGCAACCAGTTGGAACACTCTTGGATCCACATAGCAACATCCTAGAAACCACCCACTTTTTTTTTTTTTTTTTTTAAAGAACTAACCCTTTCTGGTTTCTTTCATCAGCTGGTCCCTGAGTAACTGGCCACGGTGTAAAGATTGGTTTGCTGGCTGTCTGCTGAGCAGGTTCTTCAGGTCGGGCCTGTAAAACGCTACATGATTAGCGGTAGGTGCTGTTTTTGTGGTTTTAGTTAGAAATCAATGTTCATTAATCATGTCAGAAAGCCACTGGCTGCACTTCTGAGAGCAGGATCGCTGACCAGAACCGCACGTCGTCTGACCCAGCACAGCGTTTGTGCACCACAGCACATCAAAACACACGGCCTGATTCCACACACACTGATACTGTTGATTTCATTCTGTTAGCCAGGATTTACTTTGTATTAGACACACAATATAAATCCAGAAACTTTGCCAGGAATAAGCCAAAATGACAAAACATTTGTGGTTACAAGATATTTGCACACATCCTGATTATTGCCTTCAGTATACAGTTAAGTCAACATCGAATTAAATCAGACGATATTTACTGTCTTTATACATGTACTTTTGAATTGGACTTTGGTAACACTTTACAATAAGTAAAGTAATCACTTGGTAAACATTTTACAGAGATTATAGCACAGTATAATTAGTATCCGTTTGACATGTCCTTGGTCTTATTGTGATTTTTTTTTTTTTTTTTGCATGTAATGCATTAAAAATTTAACATAACTTATTATGACAAACAGACTGTAAATTTCATGCTTACATTTATATTGATTTATGTCACAATGCATTAAAGGTGAAGTGTGAGCCAGGTATCCCAGAACGCATCTCACACCGACCAGCAAGCGTCAATGGCGAAAGGAGAAACCCCGCATCATTAAAAAAATTAAATAACCTTACAAACGTTCAGGCTTCACGCCTCCCTAACTCAAACGTCACAAACACAGTTATCTTTTAACAGGTAAAAAGTAGTCTACTTTCAACTACTTTCAATAAAAGGTCCAACATATAAGGAATACTTTTAGCTGTGTTGCTATGTGTCATAAGCAATTGAGTAGACTAACACTCTGTCTAGCTAATAATAAACCCATCCAACGCATCTTCTCCGGCATTTTTTGACATGTCACGCCAAAATTGTTTGAGTCTGTTTACACTGGACACGTCAAAGTAAACATTATAAACTAGTACATTTGTCTTTCTGAACAGATGCCTGACTTTTTATTGACAGGTCCATTGTAGCCCATAGCCTCGTTCGCTTTGACATGTTCATGATCTGTTTAATCTTTGAAGGTTTAAATGCAGCATAATTTAGCTGGCACCCCTGCACCCGTAGCTGAATCTCTTTTCCCATGTAATGCGTCAGCCATGGTCCCACAGCTGTTAAACACCCTCTGGCTCCGCCTGCTACAGTAGCCACGCCCAAAACTCAGCCTGCCACAGTAGCCACTCCTCAAACTCTCAGTCTGCTACAGTAGCCACTCCACAAACTCTCAGTCTGCTACAGTAGCCACTCCACAAACTCTCAGTCTGCTACAGTAGCCACTCCACAAACTCTGTCTGCTACAGTAGCCACGCCCCAAACTCTCAGTCTGCTACAGTAGCCACTCCACAAACTCTCAGTCTGCTACAGTAGCCACTCCTCAAACTCTCAGTCTGCTACAGTAGCCACTCCACAAACTCTCAGTCTGCTACAGTAGCCACGCCTCAAACTCTCAGTCTGCTACAGTAGCCACTCCACAAACTCTCAGTCTGCTACAGTAGCCACTCCACAAACTCTCAGTCTGCTACAGTAGCCACGCCCCAAACTCTCAGTCTGCTACAGTAGCCACTCCACAAACTCTCAGTCTGCTACAGTAGCCACTCCTCAAACTCTCAGTCTGCTACAGTAGCCACTCCACAAACTCTCAGTCTGCTACAGTAGCCACGCCTCAAACTCTCAGTCTGCTACAGTAGCCACTCCACGAACTCTCAGTCTGCTACAGTAGCCACTCCACGAACTCTCAGTCTGCTACAGTAGCCACTCCATGAACTCTCAGTCTGCTACAGTAGCCACTCCACAAACTCTCAGTCTGCTACAGTAGCCACTCCACAAACTCTCAGTCTGCTACAGTAGCCACTCCATGAACTCTCAGTCTGCTACAGTAGCCACTCCTCAAACTCTCAGTCTGCTACAGTAGCCACTCCACAAACTCTCAGTCTGCTACAGTAGCCACGCCCCAAACTCTCAGTCTGCTACAGTAGCCACTCCACAAACTCTCAGTCTGCTAAAGTAGCCACTCCACGAACTCTGTCTGCTACAGTAGCCACGCCCCAAACTCTCAGTCTGCTACAGTAGCCACTCCACAAACTCTCAGTCTGCTACAGTAGCCACTCCACGAACTCTCAGTCTGCTACAGTAGCCACTCCTCAAACTCTCAGTCTGCTACAGTAGCCACTCCACAAACTCTGTCTGCTACAGTAGCCACTCCACAAACTCTCAGTCTGCTACAGTAGCCACTCCACAAACTCTCAGTCTGCTACAGTAGCCACTCCACAAACTCTCAGTCTGCTACAGTAGCCACGCCCCAAACTCTCAGTCTGCTACAGTAGCCACTCCACAAACTCTCAGTTTGCTACATTAGCCATTCCTCAAACTCTGTCTGCTACAGTAGCCACTCCACAAACTCTCAGTCTGCTACAGTAGCCACGCCTCAAACTCTCAGTCTGCTACAGTAGCCACTCCACAAACTCTCAGTCTGCTACAGTAGCCACTCCACAAACTCTCAGTCTGCTACAGTAGCCACTCCTCAAACTCTCAGTCTGCTACAGTAGCCACTCCACAAACTCTCAGTCTGCTACAGTAGCCACTCCTCAAACTCTCAGTCTGCTACAGTAGCCACTCCACAAACTCTCAGTCTGCTACAGTAGCCACTCCTCAAACTCTCAGTCTGATACAGTAGCCACTCCACAAACTCTCAGTCTGCTACAGTAGCCACTCCATGAACTCTCAGTCTGCTACAGTAGCCACTCCTCAAACTCTCAGTCTGCTACAGTAGCCACTCCACAAACTCAGTCTGCTACAGTAGCCACTCCTCAAACTCTCAGTCTGCTACAGTAGCCACTCCACAAACTCTCAGTCTGCTACAGTAGCCACGCCTCAAACTCTCAGTCTGCTACAGTAGCCACTCCCCAAACTCTCAGTCTGCTACAGTAGCCACTCCCCAAACTCTGTCTGCTACAGTAGCCACTCCACAAACTCTCAGTCTGCTACAGTAGCCACTCCACAAACTCTCAGTCTGCTACAGTAGCCACGCCTCAAACTCTCAGTCTGCTACAGTAGCCACGCCCCAAACTCTCTGTCTGCTACAGTAGCCACTCCACGAACTCTGTCTGCTACAGTAGCCACTCCACGAACTCTCAGTCTGCTACAGTAGCCACTCCACAAACTCTGTCTGCTACAGTAGCCACTCCACGAACTCTCAGTCTGCTACAGTAGCCACTCCTCAAACTCTCAGTCTGCTACAGTAGCCACTCCACGAACTCTCAGTCTGCTACAGTAGCCACTCCACGAACTCTCAGTCTGCTACAGTAGCCACTCCATGAACTCTCAGTCTGCTACAGTAGCCACTCCTCAAACTCTCAGTCTGCTACAGTAGCCACTCCACGAACTCTCAGTCTGCTACAGTAGCCACTCCATGAACTCTCAGTCTGCTACAGTAGCCACTCCATGAACTCTCAGTTTGCTACAGTAGCCACTCCTCAAACTCTCAGTCTGCTACAGTAGCCACTCCACAAACTCTCAGTCTGCTACAGTAGCCACGCCCCAAACTCTCAGTCTGCTACAGTAGCCACTCCACGAACTCTGTCTGCTACAGTAGCCACGCCCCAAACTCTCAGTCTGCTACAGTAGCCACTCCACAAACTCTCAGTCTGCTACAGTAGCCACTCCCCAAACTCTGTATGCTACAGTAGCCACTCTACGAACTCTCAGTCTGCTACAGTAGCCACTCCACAAACTCTCAGTCTGCTACAGTAGCCACTCCCCAAACTCTGTCTGCTACAGTAGCCACTCCACGAACTCTCAGTCTGCTACAGTAGCCACTCCCCAAACTCTCAGTCTGCTACTGTAGCCACTCCACAAACTCTCAGTCTGCTACAGTAGCCACTCCACAAACTCTCAGTCTGCTACAGTAGCCACTCCACAAACTCTGTCTGCTACAGTAGCCACTCCACGAACTCTCAGTCTGCTACAGTAGCCACTCCCCAAACTCTCAGTCTGCTACAGTAGCCACTCCACAAACTCTCAGTCTGCTACAGTAGCCACTCCAAAAACTCTCAGTCTGCTACAGTAGCCACTCCCCAAACTCTCTGTCTGCTACAGTAGCCACTCCACAAACTCTCAGTCTGCTACAGTAGCCACTCCACGAACTCTCAGTCTGCTACAGTAGCCACTCCACGAACTCTGTCTGCTACAGTAGCCACTCCACAAACTCTCAGCCTGCTACAGTAGCCACTTCACGAACTCTCAGTCTGCTACAGTAGCCACTCCACAAACTCTCAGCCTGCTACAGTAGCCACTTCACGAACTCTCAGTCTGC
Organism: Tiaroga cobitis; assembly: GCA_030578255.1. Lineage (NCBI taxonomy): Eukaryota > Metazoa > Chordata > Actinopteri > Cypriniformes > Leuciscidae > Tiaroga > Tiaroga cobitis. The sequence goes on from CM060607.1 coordinate 3,178,714, forward strand.
TACAGTAGCCACTCCACGAACTCTCAGTCTGCTACAGTAGCCACTCCACAAACTCTCAGCCTGCTACAGTAGCCACTTCACGAACTCTCAGTCTGCTACAGTAGCCACTCCACGAACTCTCAGTCTGCTACAGTAGCCACTCCACGAACTCTGTCTGCTACAGTAGCCACTGCACAAACTCTCAGTCTGCTACAGTAGCCACTCCACAAACTCTCAGTCTGCTACAGTAGCCACTCCACGAACTCTGTCTGCTACAGTAGCCACTCCACGAACTCTGTCTGCTACAGTAGCCACTGCACAAACTCTTGCTATTGGTTGAGCTGGAAATTAATTGACGGATGTGAGCGGACTAATCTCAGTGTTCTGATGGAGGCTCAATGTTTACACTTTTTGTGTTAGACAAATAGTAGTCCAACAATAAAAAATAGGTTAAAAGAATGTATTTTAACAAGTCATTATCACCAAAATATCTTAAACCCAATTTGGTTGTGTTGAATCAAATGTCACATGATCCACAACACTTTAAATTGACTATGCAAAAGGTCATAGTTTTATTTCTCGGTAAGATGAGCATTAGTGGCTTCAGCTCCGCTTGGCTGGCGTATCCAGAGCGCTTAACAGCGTAATGTTAATTGAGGGTGGCGTGAGACTGTAAAAAACGTAAATGTGCTAAATTGAGAGTCACATGGAGGGCAAAGTCATAACTGTTCACCTTTACACCGGAGTAACTCACACAACCATCAAACAATCACACACACACACACATAATAGCACTAACACACTACACTTACTATTTCTGCAGTATGTACAGAAGTATGCATGTATTCTTTTTCATGTGAATTTTCTCTATGCACGGAATAACCATATGTGCCTGAAAATTGCATGTGATATTTCCCACAATGCATTGTGCTCTTTCATTTATCTGGCACTTCAAAGGGAAGACATTTTTTACAAAACATAAAAACAAAATTACTATTTATTTCAAGGATAACATTAAACTTTCAATATGATTCGGTCAAATGCCAACAGTATAGCATACACTGTTTGAAATGCTTATTTTTGATTATTGCATACTGTTTCACATACTATTTGTTTTTAAAGTAGCATGCAGTATTCAGCATATTCTGTGCAGTAGGCAAGTACTCATCGGCACATTTAAAGCACACGGATGCAAACCCATCGTAATATGCTGACAGACAAAAAATAAAACAAAGCAAAAAAGGCTGAGGCGAGAACACTATATTATATCTAATAACGTCAATATTACACGTCAGGCTTGAAAAAAAAATGGTTTGTAATAAATCAATGAGGATAAAAATAATAAGTGTGCTCTGCTTCTTCAAATTACCACTGCCTGGATTTTGTCGTGTTCACAATTTTTCCGGTGTCATTAAAGCCCGAGTGGAGAGCAGTTAAAAAGCTCTTTGCATTTATTTTGACACAAAGGCAGATGGTGTTTCCGGCTCCAGAACAAAGCTGACTTTATTGGAAATTGCTTTATAAAAAAGGCGACATATATTGCAGAACCGCAGCACAAATGCGAGGAAAACAGCCTTGACGTGATGAAAGACCTGAAGAGAAGAAAGCAAAAGTGGTTCAAAGCAAATGTGATACATATGGAAAATATCATCAATTCATTTACATAAACAGGTTAACTCTTGACAGGGTTATTATAGTTACGTTTGGCGGTAAAAAGTTTGGAATAATTACGATTTTTAAAAATGTTTCTGAAATGATTTCTGAAGGATCATGTGACAGGAGTAATGATGCTTTGATCACAGGAATAAATTCATATATTCATATAGAAAACAGCTGTTTTAAATTGCAATAATATTCCACTGTTCTTATCAAATAAATGCAGTGAGCAGAAGAGACTTCTTTCAAAAACATAAAAAAGATTAATTATTCCAAACTTTTGAACGCCAGTGTCACTAAAACTACTCTTGAAATAACTTGAAATAAACTTTACACTATATACATTTTAACAGAAATGTTATAATAATAGTAATTAAAAAACACAACAAAAAAAAAACACAAAAAAATTATTAAAACTAACTGAAATTTAAAAAATATTTAAAAAAATATTGACTTTGCAAAAGACACACAAAGAAACCAAAATATTTTTTTTGCACGATGCTGCATTTTGTTTTCAAAATATACAAATATACAAATATTTCAATAAAATAACACTCTTGATATGCCACTTTAAAGGTGCACTGTAATTTGTTTATCTTTTAAATGGCTGATATGGAGGTAGTTTTTATACTGACGTCTCCGTGTGGATGCAGCATTGTGCAAAAAAAAAATGTTTTGGTTACTTTGTGTGTCTTTTGCAAAGTCAATCTTTTCCTGTAGCTCAAACAGTAGCGCATGACTCTTGCTTCAGCAAGCTTGTGGATTAGATTCCCAGGGAACACGTGAGTTAGCGAGAGTATCTGTTAAATGCATGAATATACATGTTACAAGTAGCCTACACTAGCATATAAAATGCTGACTTTATAGAGTGGTGCAGGGATCACGTCAAAACTCGGAAGACTAATTCGCCACTGGTTCTCTCGAGATATGGGGGTTTTCAATTTATGTGGTAAACATAACTTGACCATTTGACGTTTTGTTCTACAGCGTAAACTGCACACACTCGCACACCAAACTGTCTTGTAGCCTAGTAACTTATTAGAGACATGCCTCATGTTCATGTTCAGAAAAAAAAAAAAAAAACAGAACTGCTTCAAAATTCACGTTTTCGGTATGGGTGTGTGTAATTTCCGTTGTGAAGCAAAACATTCAAGTTATGTTTACCACAGACATTATATTAACCATAAATGTAAAACCCCCATTATAAATCCCAGTACCGGAAAATCTCGAAGGAACCAGCAGCAAATTAGTCTTTGGGGTTTTGACGTCATCCCTGCACCGCTCTATTGGAAATTGCTTTTAAAAAGGCAACATAGCCTACATTGCAGAAGCACAGCGTAAATGCAAATAGGGTACAGCCTTGATGTAATGAAAGACCAGAAGATAAAAAAAGCAAAAATTGCAGAAAGCAAATGTGATGCATAATATCATCAATGAAATGACATGAACAAGTTCACTACAAGTGTTCACTCGTGTTTCATCGGCTTATGTGGTCATGATGTTATACTGATGCGTGCGGCGTCATGCAAAATAATTCAACGTTTTTGATTACATTAATATGTGTATGCTTCCTTTGCAAATTCAACAGATTGCACACTGTACAGATTCTGTATACTTTGGCTCTGTTCATTCTCTTTATGTTGCTTAATTTTGTGTGTGCATGTCCTCAATTTGTTGTTGGTTCCGTTTGTTGTTGAGGAACTATCAGGAAAAACGTTTCACTATTACATCAGATGTATGTAATATATGTATGTGAGAAATAAAGCTTGATTTGTCCTGCCGCTCAAACAGTCCAGCACATCTAGGACATCAACTGATCTTGAATGCAATAGGCAGCTTTGGAGAACGCCTGTGCTAAATGCATGAGTGCAAATTCAGCTTTTCAAGAACACTAGCACACAGATGCTCTCAATACTAATATGCATGGACTGAATGGCACAAAATTCCAATTTTGATTTAACAGGGTCTTTAAATACTTTGATTAATGTAAAATTAATTCGTACGCCCCCTAGTGGCGCCCTGCTGCTTTCATCACATGCGACCTCCAGCTAATGTGGTCTTTTATCAATAGAATCCAGTCTTAGGCTATAAAAGTTACGAGATTTCTGCTCATTTTAAAAATCATAGGCAATGCCTGGATGCCTGTGCAATATGGCATTAGGATTTTAAAAGAAACCTGGTCTTGTGCAACAAGTGTATGTGTGTGTGATTTCTGAGAGGTCAGAGGCGCTGGGAAATAAGAGAAATGTAAAAACGACTCTTCACGGGAAATCATTATTACACGGTTAAAGAGCGAGTCCTCGAACAGCCATTATTTCAGACCTCCAGGAACAGGGTAATGATGAAGAAATTAAAGCGCAGTATTAATGACTCCAGAACAAGGATACGCAAACGAGACGAGCTCTATTATTATTGCTCAAGTGACACTGTTCCTCACGGCGCTTCATTTCTGCTGCGTGTGTTCATTCGACCAGATCCCCAGGCAACAAAATCTCTGCCAGGGTTTTGAGATTGTACATTACATATTTTGGTTCGTAGAGAGGTTTTTCTGCATAAGAGCTGGTGACACGGTTACATATCCACAGCTTTCGCTGGATACCTGGAGAGCAATATCAATTAGCATTCCCACTCATCTTAACAGTTACACAAGGATGTGCTGGTTTTAAGGCTAGTTTTAAATAGAGAAGAATGGTGTAGTTACAGCATCGACCAGTCAAACCATTAGAGACATGCAGGATAACGCAGATGAGATTCCTTTTGTAAATAAATAAATAAAATGATGAAATATTATAGCATCCCATATATATATATATATATATATATATAAATCCCTTGAGAAAGCTGTGAATAATGGCTTCATTCACACCAGAAAAAAAAACATTTTACTTTAAGTCGGTTGACCAATAAATGAATAAAAAGCTGATAAAGAGAAGTCATATTCACACTCCTGAAGGGCAGGGATGAGTTATTCTCACATAGACAAACATGAGATGAAGTGATACTTAGACATTCAGAGATACTTTGTTATGTTTCATGAACGGCTTGTAAAGAAGAATGTTTGTCATTCTCAGTGTGTAAAAGGTTAATGTCCTATAAAACACATGATGAAAGACCTTCAGCTTTTAAAAAATCAAACTGCTGCTATGCAACGTGATATTAACTATATCGTTGAAAGAAAATGAATTCATCTCAGGAAAGGTTGATGGCTTGTTAATTTATCATCAGATGTGATTCACAGCATGATGACATTTCCAGCGGTTTAACACATGCAGTTTGTTATTAATTGAAACTGATCACTATGTCACATTTAGGAAGCATTGGTTCTCTTACGAGAGGTTCTCTCGTATTGCGTAAGCTAGCTTACGCTACGGGAAAGATTAATCTTTGCTGAGATATTGAAGCCAAAAAATTATTTCATAATTTGTATCCATACACAACGCAGTTCCTCTGCGGCAGACCTAGAGCGGGCTAGCTAGCAGCTCATTGGTTCGCTCAGAGAGAACTGCTTAAGCCTATGGGAGAGCGGGGCTGAACCCGCTTCCAATGAGAGGCGCCCGCGCGCTCATTGCGTCATGGCCCGCCAGAATGGGCGTGGCCATGGTGTATATAAGAGTCTCTCCCAGGCTTATATGTTGATTCATTTCATCTTCAGCGAGCTACACGCTTCTGCTGTCCTGAGAAAAGCCGCCGTCGTGGAAAGGCACCTTCTAGCGAGCATCTGGGAGTCTGAGGAAGCCGGCCGTCTTCGCCACCTTCAGCCGTCCTGCAAGCTAGCGCCATCCGACGGATTCATATCCTTACCAAAAATCTTCTTGTATTGTGTGTGTGTGTGTATCTAAAAGAGCAGCGAGCGTCTTTTTTAAGATGCCTCGCACACCTGCGGCTCATGCCGCGTCCCTCTCAGCGCCAGAGCCCGCCTTCTTCTGCGCTCTCTGCCTGGGACTGGGACACGCAGAGCTTTCTCTCGCCAACGGCGGATGTTTCCTCTGCGATTGGGCTTCTGTAGTTGACCCTGCGGGCTCGACTCGAAGCGTTACGCCGCCTCCCCCTCTCACCGCCTACGAGCGCTGAATGGGGAACGAGCCGCTTACAGCTGTGCCAACCGCGGCTAGCTTTCTTTACTTTACAAGAGAGCTAGCCCGGCCGTCACCGGCAAGTGGGTTTATAGTGCGTTAAGTTCCGTGAAGCCGAACTAGTCACTGCTATCACACCCTCTTATCTGCTCGCGCTATTGAGCCTGTGTCTTCCCCCTAGCTCAGTGGTGGAACACAAAGCCTCTCGCGCCAGAGACCCGTGTTCGATTCCGGCTCTCGCAGATAATTTTTTATGCAGCTCTGAGCTCTCGGCTAGCTTTCTTACGTTACAGAAAGCGGCCGCGCTCTCCCGCCTGCATATAACGCTACATAAAGCGTCTATTCCGGCTCTCGCAGATAATCTGTATGCAGCTCTGAGCTCGCGCCCAGCTCTCTTACGTGACAGAAAGCGGCCGCGCTCTCCCGCGCTCATGAGAAACGTTCTCATTTCCGAGCATAAAGCTGGACAAATGGGTTATAGTGTGTTAGTTCCGCTGAGGCCGAACCTGTTACTGCTATCACGCCCTCTTATCTGCTCGCGCTACTGTGCTTGTGTCATTACCCCTGTGAGTGGTGTATCACAAAGCTTTTCGCGCCAGAGACCCGCGTTCGATTCCGGCTCTCGCAGATAATTTTTATGCCGTCACAAGTCCAGCCTCTGCAGGCTAAAAAATAGTCTCGTGCCCGCTTGCAGCGCTCACGTTTCTAACACGCACTTGCACGCGACGCGCGTCACAAGTGCAGCCGATTTCAAGCTATATACATATCCCGCTGCAGGCCGATCACGTGACCAGCCTCAGCTGAGAAAAGGACGGCTATTTCTCACCATGGCTGAACCGCCATCAAGGTTTCGCCCTCTGTCAGTCCCCGTTCACACGGCTACTGCAGCAGTGTACACCGCCATCAACAAGCCGGTCTCTTTTCCCGCTTGCATGTGCACAAACGCCGTTTTCACCGCGTCCCAGAGAAATCAAAAAAAAAAAAAAAAAAAAAGTGCATAAAAGCCTCTTGTGTAGAAAATGTGCCCACAACACTGTGTTCACTCATACACAAAACACTGCAGGTGCACAAACACCGTTTTCACGGCGGCCCAGAGATATCTCAAAAAGAGCATAAAAGCCTCACGGGTAGAAAAATCTCCCGCTGTGGCCGGACCGCCGTCAAAGCTTCGCCCTCTGCCAGTCCCCGTTATTTCGCCGACTGCTGTAGTGTTGACCGCCACAAACAAGCCGGTGTCCCAGCCCGCTTGCGAGCGACAATAAGCCGTTTTTGTGGCTACCCAGAGAAATCTCAAAAAGAGAAAATTTGCCAGTTGTGTAGAAAATGTGCCCACAATCATGTGCTCACCCATACACACAAGCATAACATATCCCGTGTCTCTATCAGAGCCCCATCACATGAAACGGGCACAGCCCGCTCTAATATCAGAGAACATAAACACGCCCACGAGCTCGTGCGCGTGTCCCCTCTCTGCTCGCTCTGTTTCACGGCCCATAGACTCCTCTCTGAGTGCAAATCCCGTTGCCACACACATTCAAAGCGCGCCCACACACTGTGTCCAGCCCACTATGTGCAGCAATCAGGGCAATATAGCCATTTGGCCGTTAGCCGCATGCTCCAAAGCGTGGGAAGCCATTCCAGGCATTTCCCCGTGGGTGTTAAGTATTATAAAGAGCGGCTATCTGCTACAGTTTCGCCGCCGCCTGCCTCGTGCGCGCAGCTCGAATCTACTGTCAGCCCGCTGGCCGCCGGCACGCTCCGCTCAGAAATTGCGACGCTGTTGCAAAAGGGGCGCTATAGAGAGAGTCCCGCCATCTATGACCGAGTCGGGGTTTTACGGCCGTTATTTTCTGGTTCCCAAGAAAGACGGCGGCCTCAGACCGATTTTAGATCTCAGGTCTTTGAACAAAGTGCTCATGAAGAGACCGTTCAAGATGCTCACTACCAGGAAACTCCTCGCGCAAGTGCGCCAGGGGGACTGGTTCATCTCTCTAGACCTGAAAGACGCCTATTTTCAGATCCAGATAAATCCCCATCACAGGCCATTCTTACGTTTCGCCTTCGAGGGTCTTGTTTATCAATACGCCGTTCTCCCGTTCGGCTTATCTCTGGCGCCCCGTACATTCACGAAGTGCATGGACGCGGCGCTCGCCCCCCTGCGAAGCCAGGGGCTACGCATTCTGAATTATCTGGACGACTGGCTGATTTTGGCCCAATCACAGACGGAGCTTCTGTCGCACCGCGCAGTTCTCCTCGACCATCTGGAAACGCTGGGCCTCTCTGTCAACTGGATTAAGAGCTCCCTTCTTCCCAGTCAATCGATTTCCTTCCTAGGAATAGATTTGAACTCGGTCACGATGACGGCTCGCCTGTCTACACGGCGCGCGCGCAGTGTTCAGCGTCTAGCCGCCTCGTTTCAGATGGACACCCGCACACCTCTGAAAACTTTTCAGAGGATGCTGGGTTACATGGCCTCAGCCTCCGCTGTACTTCAGCTGGGCCTTCTGCACATGCGCCCGCTTCAGCTCTGGTTAAACAGCCGTGTACCCCACCGCGCGTGGAACACGGGCCGCCAGCTGATCAGGGTTACGCAGACATGTCTCACGGCGCTGCAGCCATGGACAGTAGCAGAATGGTTTCGACAGGGCGTCACGATGGGGACCTTTTCCTGCCGAAAAGTCATCTCGACAGATGCATCCAACACGGGTTGGGGTGCAGACTGCGAGGGCTCACCGGCCTTCGGCCATTGGTCGACTCAGGAAAGCCCCTTACACATAAACTGTCTGGAAATGCTTGCGGTCGAGAACGCGCTTTCGCGCTTTCTCTCGCTCATTCGGGGACACCACGTCCTGATCCGTTCGGACAACATGGCTGTGGTCTCCTATCTCAACCGTCAGGGCGGTGTCAGATCCAGAAATCTCTGTCTACTGACACACCTCATTCTAGTTTGGTCTCAGAGCCGCCTGCTCTCGCTCAGAGCGACGCATGTGCCGGGCCATCTGAACGACGGTCCAGACATACTGTCCAGGAACCTCATCTCCACAGGAGAATGGTCCCTGAACGCACAAACGGTCCAATTACTGTGGCGGCTATTCGGCAGAGCAGAAGTAGACCTCTTCGCGTCAGAAGAGAACGCTCACTGCCCAATATATTTTTCGAGGAGCGAGGACGCGCTAGCCCAGGAATGGCCTCGCTGCCCGCTCTATGCATTCCCTCCGATCGCTCTGTTACCACAGGTAATTCAGAGGATCAGGGACACACGCCACTCGGTGCTCCTCATATCCCCGCGTTGGGAGAGTCAGAATTGGGTTCCGGAGCTCACGCAGCTGTCACAGACAGCCCCGTGGCCCATCCCAGTCAGAGCAGATCTCCTCTCTCAAGCTCGCGGCACGATCTGGCACCCCCATCCACGGCGCTGGGCGCTACATGCATGGGTGATCAACGACTATTCGTCGATTTGCCAGAGGGAGTAAGAAACACTATCATACAGGCTAGAGCACCTTCCACGAGAAGGCTCTATGCGCCTAAATGGTCTGTGTTCTCAAAATGGTGCACCGACAAACAGCTGGACCCACGGTCGTGCGAGGTGCCGTCTTTGCTTGTTTTCCTTCAAGAGATGCTGGACAAGGGCAGGGCCCCCTCCACTCTCAAGGTTTATGTGGCAGCCGTCGTGGCGTTCGCTGAACCCCGACGCGCTCAGTCCCTGGGCAAAGACGAGTTAGTCATCCGCTTCCTCAGGGGAGCTAAGAGGATGAACCCTCCGCGGCCCCCGTCGGTTCCTATTTGGGATCTTTCTATAGTCCTCGAAGCTATGAAAGCACCCCCGTTCGAACCGCTCGAGTCTGTGGACCTAAAATACCTCTCGCTTAAAACCGTTTTCCTGACGGCTCTGTCCTCAGTAAAACGCGTAGGGGATCTTCACGCGCTCTCATCCAGCGCCGCGTGTCTTGAGTTTGGGCCGAATGATTCTGTTGTCATTCTCAAACCTAGGCATGGCTATGTCCCGAAAGCGATTGGTACCCCGTTCAGGGCTCAGATTATTTCCCTATCGGCTCTGCCTTCATCCGATAGTGAGCGCGACGCCAATCTCCTCTGCCCGGTGCGGGCTCTGAGATTGTACACTACGCGCGCTGCCGCGTTCAGACGCGCTGAGCAGCTTTTCGTGTCGTTTGGGGGGCGCACCAAAGGTCTGGCCGCCTCTAAACAGACACTGTCTAGATGGATAGTGGACGCTATTGCTTCTGCTTACGCATCTAAATGCCTGCCCTGCCCTCTGGGCATCAGGGCGCACTCCACTAGAGGCATGGCCTCATCGTGGGCATGGTCCTGTGGAATTTCCATTCATGACATTTGTGTGGCCGCGGGATGGACCTCCCCGTCCACTTTTGTCAGATTATACAACTTGGAAGTCCCCGCCTTGCAGGCAAAATTACTAGCTGTCTAACGACCAGCTCTCTAAGAAGCTGCATTACTGGGAGTCCCTCACAACCGGTTCGCCCCTTGTGCTCTCCTTAAATGCTTATACACTTCATGTGCCCGCTCTGCTGGCCCCATACATGCTTATGTGTACACTTCATGTGCCCGCTCTGCCGGCCTCATAATACATTCACTCCACGTTAAAAATCCCCCGGTATATCCCTGGGATTCATGAGTGGATTCATAGCGCGCACGGCGTTGACCAGGTGTTCCCGTAGCGTAAGCTAGCTTACGCAATACGAGAGAACCTCTCGTAAGAGAACGAATCGGTTACCTAACGTAACCTCGGTTCTCTCTAGAAGAGGGAACGAGTATTGGGTTCCCGGTCGTGCTTGCGCTACTAGCGTTTCGCTTCACGCTGAAATAAATCAACATATAAGCCTGAGAGAGACTGTTATATACACCATGGCCACGCCCATTCTGGCGGGCCATGACGCAATGAGCGCGTGGGCGCCTCTCATTGGAAGCGGGTTCAGCCCCGCTCTCCCATAGGCTTAAGCAGTTCTCTCTGAGCGAACCAATGAGCTGCTAGCTAGCCCGCTCTAGGTCTGCCGCAGAGGAACTGCGTTGTGTATGGATACAAATTATGAAATAATTTTTTGGCTTCAATATCTCAGCATAGATGAATCTTTCCCGTAGCGTAAGCTAGCTTACGCAATACTCGTTCCCTCTTCTAGAGAGAACCGAGGTTACGTTAGGTAACCGATTCGTTTTATTTACATTTCACTTCATTTCAACATTTTCCACCATTTGAATGTAAATAAGAGCTCTATATTTCCTAAAGTGTTTTTCCTGGAATGTCCTTAATTCAAAAACTGATTCATACTTAAAGAGGACATATTCCCTTATCCAAAGTCTTTTGATATTGTTTCAGGCTCTACTAGAACAGGTTTTCCTGCTTGAATGTTGATTATTCTCCTCATATTCTCCATTGTTGCGGCTCCTCTCTTCCCAGTCTGTCAGTAACGCTCTGTTTACTTCCTGTCTCTATGAAGCCCCTCCTTCTGAAAAGCACACTATGCTCTGATTGGTCGGCTGGATCAGTGTGTTGTGATTGGTCGAGCGCGAGTGTGTTTGGGAAATGTCCCGCCCCTTACCATAACCGCCAGTTTAACACACTACTAACTAACTCAACCAGGCCCCGCCCCTTTATTCTGCGTATGAATTATTATAATGAGGAATATTGTGATGTATGATTAGTCTAGTAATTATATTTAGGTTAGTGTGTGTGTGTGTGTGTGTGTGTGTGTGATTGGTTTAAGGGTTGGGTTACTGTGTGTGTGTGTGTGTGTGTGTGTGTGATGGGTTTAGGGGTCGGGTTAGTGTGTGTGTGTGTGTGTGTGTGTGTGTGTGTGTGTGTGATGGGTTTAGGGGTCGGGTTAGTGTGTGTGTGTGTGTGTGTGTGTGTGTGTGTGTGTGTGTGTGATGGGTCTAGGGGTTGGGTTAGTGTGTGTGTGATGGGTTTAGGGGTCGGGTTAGTGTAAGGGGAGAGAATATACAGTTTGTACAGTATAAAAAGTCATTATGTCAATGAGAGTCCCCATAAAACATGGAAACCCAAGTGTGTGTGTTTGTGTTTTGTCATTTTCCACTAAATTAAACCTTGTTTACAAACCTCACAAAGTCTCTAAATGTACCGGTGACACGTGTCTCCAGACATAATGTGAACTTCCATGAGGACCTTCAGACTCCAGACTGACAGTGCGTTAGTTCACATGAGCGCTCTCACACACACGTGAGTTTTATTAATAATAAAGTCATGGCAAGAGCATCTCGCTGGATGCCTGATGACATACGGGATAATTACAGCGCAACTCAGCGGAAATGTCACCGTATCCTGGTGAAGGAGAGTCAAGCGCTCGACTAATAAACTGCTTGCTTTGGGTTCAGATGTACAGTAACACTCCTGAACCCACGCTAGAATATTAGCGAGGTGTGTGCGTGAAATAATCAAAAGCAAATCTATTAGTTTCTTCCAATTATGATGGCGATGCATTGAAAACAAACACACGAGAGTATGTTTAATTGGATTTATTGAGACTAGCTTGAAGCACATCTGATATGATTACAGTTTTATTCATTTTCACATTAGAAAAACTCGCAATCGTTTTATGACAAAATATTTCATGAAAGATGCATCTTTCACTTTGAAAAATAAAAAAGGTTATATTATATATAAAAGTATATATTATGTATATTAATATCAATCCATTAGTAGTATACTTGTAAGTGTACTGTTTCAATACTTCTTGGGACTAAATTGGCACACTTTTTACTATATAAAAGTATACTTTTAGTAAACTTTGAGTACGCAACTAATTTACAACTACTTTTTGTTTGTACAGCAACTACTAGTGAACTTCGATATAGCCTACTGATAGTCAAATACTTTTTTAGTTAAGTACACTTTGAATTATACTCTCTGTAAACTGTTTTGTAGTTGCAAAATACTGAGTATACCAAGTATATTTAAAATACTTAATTATACTTTTAAGTATAAATATGATCTCGATCAAAAGATTGAGTACAAGTACACAAATATTCTTAGACTTTAATGTTCCTTTAGTGTAATTTTCAGTACTTCTCATAAATATACTGAAAGTATCCTTTCTTATTTTTACTTTGAAAAGAAGTAATAGCACACTTGAATAAACTTTTTCGTAAGGGTGAGACAATCTAAACAGGGCTTGCTGATAAAATATAATAATTGTTATTATTATATAATAATGAGTCTGTAGAGTTCAGTAACACTGTTGAGGCTTTGCGAGAGCTGAGAACGAGCAGACATTGATTTCAACTCTCCTCTCTAAAGAATAAAGAAAAATACGAGACGGGAACATAGTTTGAATAATTCACACGGACCAGTGAGCCCGTTCTGATCTGGATTTCAAGTGCCATATAGAAACTCAAGAAAATACTTGAAATATTGAATAATAAATGGAGCATACTGGTCAATGATGATGTAATACGCAGATGGGAAAAGAGCTCACATTGTCCATGAGTGTTTTGACCTGCTGTTATCTGACAAACTGATGAATTTCATTTAGGAAAAAGTGAATATGTCAAATTTAATTAAACTAATTTGCTGACTTATTTCATATATTGATTAATTTGAATAAAAGTAAAGTTGATGAAATAGAGAACAGCATTTGTAGATGTTTTCCTATATTTTCATGCACCCTAGCATATAGTAAACTATATATATATATATATACAGGCACGTGCACACATAGACATCAAAGGGGGCTTGAGCACCTGCCCTTTTTATTCCTGGAGAGAAAGTGCCCTTTTTTCTGGAGTGCTTTTTTTTTTAATTTTTGAAAAATAATATATATTCCTGTTTGCGCACAGCTTCCCTGTCAAACAAATATTTATTGAATAGTGTATCTAAATATCAGGTCAGGAGTTCTGAAGCGCTCCCTCTCTGAAGCGCCGATCAGAGTAAACGCGTCTGCTCTAGTGAGCTCGCACTGCGCTGCCGTTTGGACTTTGAGCCGAGCGGATAAACAGTCCATGAGGCGCGCGCGGTTCAAATGAGTTCCGCTTTTGGCACATAAACATTATCGAACATTTATCAAACTCGATATTGATATCGAGTATTGACGATATTGACTCGAACTTGATATCGTTTTATGATAATGAATGAATGACCTAGAGCATATCAATTTAAGACGTGGCTAAATGTAATTTATGACCTTGTATGAAAAATCCGGGCGTTTTTATGACTTTTTTATGGCCTAAAATTCTTCTTATTAAAGTTAATGACTTACATAGGCCTACATCAAGAGTCTTTCCCCCTGAAATGTAGAAATCTAAATTGGTGAATTTAGAAGAAATCAACAGATGGAGGATAGTAGGTTTAAAACAAACTCCATCGAAATGTGGATTTTGAAGGTTTTATTTGATGATGATGATACAGTCGTCCCTCAAATGTGAAACTAAGTCCATGTCACCATCACGTGTATCAAATATATACTTGATTGAAACTAGCATAAAACATGCACATTGTGGCATGGTTTCCTTTGCTGCTCTATATGAATACTAAGGAGACCATGGTTTCTGTGTGAACTGATTATTTTGTAGACATCTTTTGAAAATGAAACAATTGCGTGAGTTTGAGGAAGATAAAATTAACTTTTTAATACATTTTTTAAAAAGTCAAGAGTTGTGTTAATATATATAGCCTACTTTTTTGTTTAAAAAAAAAAAAAAAAAAAAAAACTAATTATGAGAAGTGCCCTTTTTTTCCACTTGAGCCCCTGCCCCTCAAAATGTCTGTGCACGTCCCTGTATATATACATACTATAGTGAAATACAAATGTCATATTTTTAGGCTCATGTTCATGCATTGCAGAAACATTGCAGTGTGTATTTGTGTTCACCCTTTACTGTTACTAATCACCATGAATAATTGCTGTATTTTATACTCTCAGTACCAAAATAAAGGGGGGAAAAGAGACGATTAAATTCAAACAGATATTATTATCCATACTGCGCATTATTATGTTCTAGATTGGAAGGGCAGATCAATTATTCAGGCGTTCTTGTCTTTTGTCTTTTATAACTTTGCGCACAGCGCCACCTTCTGACCATTTACTATTAAACCAGTCAATTTCATTTTTGGAACTGTTATTTTAGTATCAATTGAGACACTACACTAGTTTTTGAAAAAGTTTCCATTTTTTAAGTTTTAAAAGTTTTATGTTTTAGTTTAAAGTAATTTTGTTGTTTGTAATTTATATTGTTTTTTTTTAATATGTCTAGTGTTTTTATTTATTTTATTAAAGTTAAAGTGTAGTTATTTTAGGACATCAAGTTAAACCAAACGAAAATGAGAAATGCTGAAATAAAATAATTTAGCTTTTTAATTCAGTTAATGTTTATTTTTTATAATTTTTTTATAAAATTATTATGAAACTATTATAGTTATAAAATAACCCATTGAATAAAATCTAAATGCATGCATGAACAACAAAAAATCTGCCCTTCAAATCTGGAATAAAGATGGTACACATTAAAGAGTATTTCATCTGTTGGGATTCAGACCTCAACAAAGAAAGATTTCTTATTGGTTGTTTTATTGTGATGACACTAATCATATAGATCTGAAGGTTTCAAGGTGCAATGAAAGACAAACCACTACTGTAGGCCTTTTTGAGCTGTGGTCCTAAAGCGATAACTGTAATTTCCACCTGCCTTTTCCCTTTCAGTTTCGGATTCTTTGAAACCATTCTTTGCATGGAAATTATGCCTATGTTTATGGGTTAACTCCTTCCTTTACTTCCTTTATTGTGCTGCATTCAAATATTGACCCAAGAGTCATAAAGTGACCCCACACCTGGACGAGTGGGCCGAGACAGATGTTATAGGGGTTTTCTGAGACTTGACCTGTCTTTGCTTTGGAAAATACTGAATAATCTGCCAACTACAATTAGAGAGAGAAGGTATGATTTTATCATGTTATCGTTTCAGTTTTGCATGGAATATTTATGCATATGATATAATAAAGTTGTTTAAAGTTAAATAATAATGTATTGCATTGTTTTCATTTGCTTTGCACAATCAAGTTCAATGTAATCTAATAAAGAATATTCATCAGATCTGATCCACAATGCGAGAATATATAAGTCATCTGTTCTGTACATCATTAACACAAAGTAAACTTTGTAATTGATGATCTGCATGTGTAGATTTGTTGAGTCTCAAACTGAATGCTCTCTACTCTCTTGCATGTATAATTATGTTATGTATTGAATAAGTTGCCCACTGGAGTAAAAAAAGCTTTCTACTTAAATATACAATATACATGCTACAAATAAACAGCGCCATCGACGCGCTCTACAGCAGGACGAGCCATCTGCCTCACAGACCAGAAGCCGGCCATCCCCTCGCCGCTTCAACCGCCGTTCCTGCTGCGCTATCCGGCGCCCATATCCTATCCTCTTTGCATTGCGTGTTCGCCCCGCGACACACTTCTCCTAAAAGAGCTGAGGCGTTGTTGCAAATGCCTCGATTTTCTAAGTGCTGCTCTTGCCGAGCCACCCTCAGCGACGGGGACCGCCACATCCTGTGTCCTGCCTGGGACAGAACCACGCGGACCACGCGCTTTCCAAGGGTGGCTGCCCGGAATGCGACGCCATGGCTGTGTCGACCCATCTCGAGTTCGACGGGGACAACGCGGAAGAGGACAGCTGTTCTCTTATCGCCTCAGAGAGCGAAGGATGGTCGGGCTCCAATCCAGACCCTGCCCCTTCCCTGCAAGAGTCGAGCGGTGTGCGGGCTAGCTTCGACACCGAACTTCTCCGCCTCATCACTAGGGGAATGGAGGCCTCGATTGGTCGCTGCCCGAGGAATCCGCGCCCAGCAGGCTTGACGGCTGTTTCCTGCCCGGACGACACTCGACGCCTCACACGAGGCCCGCTCCCTTCCTGCCGGAACTACACGAGGAGCTATTTAAGAGCTGGAAGGCGCCATTTTCTGCCAGGCTGCGGACTACTGTCTCTTCGACGCTCTCTATTGTTGACGGCGCGAAAGACAAAGGCTACCTCTCCATTCCTCCGGTCGAGGAAGCAGTACCCACACACCTATGCCCGCCCTCGGCTGGATGGCAGTCTAAGCCCGCTCTACCCTCGAGAGCCTGCAGGACTACTTCGGCTCTCATCGGTCGCGCCTATGCCGCCGCCGGTCAGGCCGCTTCAGCACTTCACTCAATGGCTGAAGCTGATAGCGAAACTGCTGAAAAAAGGGGCTATAGAAACCGTCCCTCTGATACAGAGCGAATCAGGTTTCTACAGCAGGTATTTCCTTGTCTCCAAAAAAGATGGCGGTCTCAGACCCATCCTAAATCTCAGGCGCTTGAACAAAGCCCTCATGCAGAGATTGTTCAAAATGCTCACGACCAGACAAATCCTCGCGCAAATTCACCCGAGGGACTGGTTTATCTCAGTGGATCTGAAGGCTGCCTATTTTCAGATTCAAATAACACCCCATCACAGGCCTTTCTTGCGATTCGCCTTCGAGGGCCAGAGCTATCAGTACACCGTCCTGCCGTTCGGTCTATCTTTAGCACCCCGTACATTCACGAAGTGCATGGATGCGGCGCTCGCCCCCCTGAGACTACAGGGGATGCGAATATTGAACTGTTTGGACGACTGGCTAATTCTAGCCCAGTCAGAGACAGAGCTGATAGGACACAGGGCTTTATTACTCAGCCAGTTGCAAGTTTTGGGTCTCCAAGTCAACTGGACCAAGAGCTCGCTGTCTCCCAGCCAGAAAATTTCCTTTCTGGGAACAGACTTAGACTCTATCAATGACAGTGCGGCTGACGTCACAGCGCGCTGCGGATACAGCGCTCAGCAGCGTCTTTCAAGGTCGGCAGTTTTCTCCCTCTCAAAAGCTTTCAGAGGATTCTAGGCCTTATGGCTTCGGCCTCGGGAGGGCTTCGCCTGGGCTTACTTTACATGCGCCCCCTCCAGCACTGGCTGAAAATGCGGGTCCTGCTTCGAGCATGGACCTCTGGCCGTGTTCGCCTCAAGGTGACCCAGAACTGTGTTACAGCACTGGAGCCCTGGAAGGTGTCAGACTGGTACCAGTCAGGCATGGATCTGGGAACGATCTCAAAACGAAAAGTAATCTCGACAGACGCCTCCAACTCAGGTTGGGGCGCCCTCTATGAGGGCAGGCCGGTCTTCGGCCTGTGGGCAGCCCAGGAAGGGCGCTTACACATAAACTGTCTAGAGATAAAAGCGGTCGAGAACACCTTGGGGCATTTTCTCCCCTTCTTAAAGGGCCACAATGTCCTAGTCCGCACAGACAACATGGTGGTGGTGTCCTACATAAACCCCCAGGCCGGCCTCAGATCTCGGAGCCTCCACGCACTGGCAGAACGCCTCCTCATGTGGTCTCAGCACAAGCTGTGCTCGCTAATGGTGGTGCACGTGCCGGGCTGTCGGAACGTGGGTCCGGCCATGCTGTCCAGAGACAACGTTCCCCCAGGGGAATGGTCCCTGCACCTTCATGGAGTCCAGTTACAGGCGAAGCGGAAATCGATCTCTTCGCGTCATCAGAGAACGCGCACTGCCCAATATGTTTCACAAAGGACAGGGATGCGCTGGCCCACAACTGGCCCAGCCGCCCGCTCTATGTGTATCCCCCGATCGTGCTGTTACCACAGGTGATCAAGCGAATCAGGGAGAACAAATGTTCTGTGCTCCTCGTGGCGCCGCTCTGGAGGAACCAAGGTTGGTTCCCGGAGCTGATGCAGTTAGTGAGCACGGCCCCGTGGTCTATCCCAGTGCCCGCGCCCTCATTGGTGCTTGTGTCATGAACAGTCCCTCGATAGGTTGCAGCAGTTGCTGCAGAGCAACCAATAGGCTCACGAGCCACCTTGCCTAGGTCTGCTCTGTGCAGCAATGCGTTTCAAATTAATGCAAAATTAAGGATAATTTTTTGGCTTCAGTATTCTCAATAAAAGGGATTTTCCTTATCTAGAGAGAACCGAGGTTACGTTAGTAACTGAGAGCGTTATCTCTTCTCCTGCTCACCTTACCTTTCACATCTATTACAGACACACTCTCTAAGCACATCCGCCGTTTTCATTGTACCTCTAATTACCGTAAATGCTCTAAGTGACCGTTTCAATGGGTAGGGTTATGGTTAGGGAATATAATATACAATTTGTACAGTATAAAAGTCATTGTCAATGGAAAGTCCCCATAAAACATGGAAATATATACCTGTGTGTGTGTGTCTGAAGGTAACTGCGGTTTTTATATTGTACTATAATTTATTGCTTCATGGGTTGAGCAGTTCATTCACTTATAAATTATTTAAATAAACAATCTTTTACCTTTGATTTCATATTCTTTCTGCTTCGCATAGTGTAATATGTCAAGGTTTTATGAAGTACCGGTAGTCCCTTGTTGACCGCACTTGCACGTCCCTTTAAATCAAGACGTTGCGTAATTGTTGGTGTAAGTGTTTTGGGGACAAAAAAATGAAAATATCTTGAAATAAACATGAAGATCCTGTAGTAGGCCTACATGTGTAATAATTGTCTCCAGACTCCAGAATGTATACTGAGGTGTAACAGGGATGCCCCTATGTATCAGTCAAAAATGAGTATCGGACGATTGTGTAAAAACTAGCAGACATCGGCCGATTGTGTAAAAAAACTTGGCAAATTGCATCCATCCATCGATCCATCCATGCCAATCAAAAGGAGGCGGAGAAAATGGTCAGACTGCAACTCAAACTGTGTGTGAAGATAATGCCTCTTGTTAGAGCTGTTTTTTTATGCAGTTAACATTTTTTAGCACCGTTAACGCAATTGATTGTTGTTACACTTGTTACATTTACACTTATCAACATAAAGTGACTCCTGTATCTGGATAACTGATCGGATCTGTGTTTCCCATGCAATATTTAAAATAAGTCTGTCATGGAGAAATAGCCCCTGTGTAAAGTCGACAAAGTCGCCGGGCAATGTGTTTCAAATCTCGTAAAATGAGGAGCGGGAAGTTGCAAATAGTAATACATTGATGAGCAAAATAGTAAAAAGAGACATCTAGGTCTGAAATCATTGCCAAATGTGGTGGGAAAATTGTGCATCCTTTTTGCAAACAGTGAACAGCGGTGCAACTTTCGGGTGCAAAAGCAAACTTGCAGTGTTCAACTATGTCTTCGCTCTTCATTGTCTCACAAAAGCCCCCAGCTCATGATAGTGCACAGGGTTTGTGTTACACTGACCTGCAGATACGATGGCTAGATTGCGTTTCCATTACACTGAGATCCGATCACAATGCGTCCTTAAATCCTCTGTAGTAGGACACACATACGATCACAAACGTGTTTACACTTGTCTTTCAGTGTGTGTGTGTGTGTGTGTGGACAACACCTGGACACAGGTCACATGCCCAGCTAACAGGGAACATTCTCAGAACTCTCAAAGTTATGATCAAATATCCTTCTATAACATTAATAGAATGTCTTCAATAAAGTTCTCAAAGCATTAGAACAAAAACTTTAATTGATAAATGGAACTTTTTTCCCTGAAATGTTTTATTTCGATGTTCGTGTAATGTTTTTTTAATGTCAGGGAGAGCATTGCACAGCCTGGGAGATCTCCCACAGAACAGAGCTTAGTCCTTGGGGGTTTCAGGAGATATGATGACACAGAACGGAGGGAACGTGTGGTAAGTTTGCAGGAAAAGGAGTTCCTTGAGGTAAGGAATCATAAATGCACTAGTGTGTGAGGAGGGAGACCTTTTACAGGATCCTGAGAGATCAGTGATTTGAGGATGAGGCGATATGGTTGTATTTACACACTCTCGCCAGGATCCTTGCAGCTTCTGGAGGCTTTGTCTATAGTTTGGCTTTTTAGCTTTAATAGCACCTTTGATTAGATGAATAAGCCTTACATTGTTTCCAAACCTTATGCTCTGTGCCCCATTGTTTTTACAATCATTAAAGCAATAATTATATCTCAGCATTCACTGTCATTGTATGTTTTGGACACTTAACAATTAGAGTAAACCGCAGTCTAACTTTTAGTTTTAGCTTTCGAGTGAATACTACCACTGTAAAAGACTCGGCTCATTACGTACCATGACATTTGCACAATATTTAAATATTGACCTGAGAGCCATAAAGTTGCATCACACCTGGAGAAGCAGGCGGAGTCGGACTTTAAAAGGCTTCTCCGCAGTTCTCCTACTACTCTTTGCTTAGGGAAGGACAGAATAATCTTCCAGCCACACTAAGACAGAAAAGGTATGTTTTTAACCATTTCATGTTGTTATCATTTCGGTTTTTACATGGAATATTCCTGCATGAGAAAGAAACTGACATGCAAATGTTGTTTTAGTTCAGTCATGCACATACAGACATGGTGCAAAAGTCTGCGCAATTTGAATGCACCTAAACCAAAATTACATGAAGAAATAAGCATAAAGTTAAAGATTCATGGGTAACACTTTACAATTATGTTCATTAGTTAACATTACTTAATGTATTAACTAACATGAACTAACAATGAGCATTTGTATGTATTATTACAGTATTTATTCATCTGTGTTCATGTTAGTTCACAGTGAATTATCTAATGTTAACAAATTAAACATTTGATTTTTAATAATGCATTAGTAAATGTCGAATTTACTAGTCACTAAGATTAATAAATGCTCTAGAAGTATTGTTCATTCTTAGTTCATGTTAACTAATGTAGTTAACTGATGTTAACTATGAGCTGTATTGTAAAGTGTTACCAATTCATGTATTTCCTTCATGTTTACTGTATTTCATTAGCTCTGCTCTGCATAAAAAAGCTTGATCTTATCTAAATCTAATCGACTGAAGGGTAAAACCAAAGTAAACAACTGTAAAAGCTATTGAAGTTTTTGTTCACCATAATGCAGAGTGAAAGCAATGCGCTGCTTTCTATTCAGCAGATCTGATCCACAATGCCAGCGCCTGGTGTGTGTTTAAACATTTTGTTGGAGCGTAATCTCAAAGATGGACAGGGATCTCCCAGCAATCCGGAAAGGTTCCTGGATCAGGACTTCCAGCAGCTCAAGCAGTTCTGCCTGAAGGAAAGACTGAGGTTTAGAGACAACTTGTTCCCCCCAGAGATGAAGTCGATCGGTTTTGGTCCTCTGAAGCGTGAAGAGCTCTGGAAAGTAGTGTGGAAAAGACCACATGTACGTGAACATCTGCAAACACAAACTCAACTAATAACTGATCAAAGCAGAAACTCTCAGAAATGATGCTGATCATGACAGTTTTACATACAGACAGTAAATGCTAAGGTTCTCGTAATGCATATTCATGTTGACCTTAAGGCATGAGTGGTGGTAAAGTGTACTAAAGGAACTGCAGAGTCATGCATGCTTTACTATAGTAAAGTAAATATAAACTATAGTAAATGTGTAGTTAAGTCTTTGACTTTTTCAGAAGAACTTAATTAGGTCTGTCTGCTGTTGTTTCTTGATAGTGATTTGTACCCTTGTGATTCTGTGTGATCTGCTATATAGTGTGTGAAATAAATCATCTGTGTCCTTCAGGAACTGGTGCCGAACCCTGTTTACATTGTTCAAGGAACTTCAAGGTTTGACTTCCTTCAGGGCAGATTAGGTAGGTCTTCTGTGCTGTACAAAAAGTGTATATTTGCTGAGGGTCATACACAATTATGTGCCATTTAATATTAATCAACAACTCACAACAGTGTCCACACCAAGCTTACATTACACCCTTGAAGCCTAAAATGTATATTCGAAAAATAAATCATTAACACATAAATACAACGAGCTAAAGCAAACCGAAACGTACTAACTATCATTTAGAGATGGTGAAAATGTCAAAGGTCGCCGGTCTCAGTCACTTAATAGATAACGTGGCAGTGCAAGAAATCAGACATGTGCGTACGGTTTTAGATGTTATATTAGATGAATACATGTGAATATAAACAGAAAATGTCAATAAACACATTTTGAAGAGAATAGAAGTTGAGCTTAAAACTAAATAATTCATTAGGTCAAATGAGAGATAAAAAAGCAAATGAAAACAAACACAGTTTAGAATATGTGTGTGTGTGAGAGTGAGTGTGTGTGTCTGTGTGTGTGTGTGTGTGTGTGTGTGTGTGTGTGTGTGTGTGTGTGTGGCTATACGTGTGTGTGTGTGTGTGTGTGTGTGTGGCTATACTTGTGACGGCCAAATGTCCTCACTTATGTAGTGAAATATTATGACGACCAACAAGTGAAGACATTTTACTGGTCCTCACTAGTTAAAAAGGCTTATAAACTTGTTTTTCTACAATTATTTGCACATGTTTCTGTCATGGGTAGGTTTAGGGGTAGGGCTTGGGTTAGGCATTAGAAAGTATCATTAACCTGATATAAAATCAATGGTCTATCTATGCAATGTCCTCACTAATATAGTGAAACAAACGTGTGTGTGTGTGTGTGTGTGTGTGTGTGTGTGTGTGTGTGTGTCTGAAGGTAACTGCTGGTTTCTGGCATCGGTTGGAGCCCTTACATCCCAAAAACGAATTATGAAGCAGGTTATCCAGGATGAACAAAATTTTTCTGTGGATTATGCAGGAATATTTCATTTTAAGGTGAACGTTTAAACCATTTTTGGCTGAACAATTTAATTCCTTTAAGAGTTAAAGCTTCTATATTTTTTAATAATAGTTAATCTCTCACCTTTTGTCTTCAGTTCTGGAGATTTGGATCATGGGTGGATGTGGTTATCGATGACAAACTACCAACTATTGACGGCCGACTCGTCTTTGTTAAGTCTAAAACACCAAATGAATTCTGGCCTGCTTTGTTAGAGAAAGCTTATGCAAAGTATGTTTCAGTTTAACAACAGACTGTTTTATATTGCACTATAATTTATTGCTTCATGGGTTGAGCAGTTCATTCACTTATAAATAATCTAAATAAACAATCTTTTACCTTTGATTTCATATCCTTTCTGCTTCGAATAGTGTAATATGTCCAATAGAGCTGGTTAGTTTGGTTCACGGATCAGAACTTTTTTTTTTTTTTTTTTAACTGCCCAGAAATAATGAATGGGAAAAAAATATTTTCCAGAGTGTGCGGCTCTTATGCGGATATGGACGCAGGGAACATATCAGAAGCTCTCATGGACTTCACCGGTGGACCACATGTGACCATTAAACTGAGCGAAGCATCAGACAAGCTGTGGGACGCCATGAGACGAGCCAGCCAATCAGAATACCTGATGGGATGTGGCACTCCTGGAGGGGTAAAGACTGCGTCTCAAATATTACATTAGCCTGTTATAAAGCAATAAAAAAACAAACAATGCATTATTATTATTATCACGTGACCTACATGCTACAGTCATGATCACATTAAGTCCTAAAATCACTTTGTTCCTTTTTAGCAAGCAGGTCTGCTGCAAAATAATGTGTTACCCAATGGCCTTGTGGAAATGCACGCGTACACGGTCACAGGAGTTGCAGAGGTGAGAACTTCTTATATAAGACATCAGACTAATTAAAATGTGGTTTACAGGTTTACATTAATTATGCATTTAGCATTTTATCCAAAGAGAAGCAAAAGCAATAAGTCCAAAAGCCAACAATATTTGTAATATACTGTACCATGCCAGATTTATTAGACGACAAGTTTCGAAGTGTTTAGTATCAGTAAGTTGTGTTTTTCCTGTGATCTTATGAGATGTTCTCTCACAGGTTGTATGTAGAGGTCGTCCAGTGAAGCTGGTGAGGATCTTTAACCCTTGGGGTCAGGGAGAGTGGAACAGAGACTGGAGCGACAGGTCTGAATCCTTGACATTTCAACGCATTCTCATCCTTTGGCGTCATATAAGTGACGCCTGACAAAACGTCGAAATACTACGCACATGGCACCCTTTAGCGTGAATATAACACGCGAAGTGATGGGTAGGTTTAGGTGTGTTGTAGGGTCTGCGTCTCATATTCACGCTAAAGGATGCCAGTCAACTTTATGACGCCTTGGGTTCGCGTGTTATATTCACGCTAAAGGGTGCCATGTGCGTAGTATTTCGACGTTTTGTCATATAGCGTCACCTATATGACGCCAAAGGATGAGAACGGGCTGGACATTTCTATATAAATCCTCTACATCTATTATTAGGCATCTGATATCTTTGTCTCTTTAGATCGCCTTTGTGGGAATTTGTTCGTCCCGAGGACCAAAAACACAAAGTTGTGCTTGACAATGGAGAATTCTGGTGAGCATCTCTTGAATATAAGGCGTTTTATTTAGTATATACCACGGTTTCATATCACAATTTTACTGCCAGTTTTCTGTCTCTGCAGGATGTCAATGGAGGATTTCTGCA
Organism: Tiaroga cobitis; assembly: GCA_030578255.1. NCBI lineage: Eukaryota > Metazoa > Chordata > Actinopteri > Cypriniformes > Leuciscidae > Tiaroga > Tiaroga cobitis. The sequence continues at coordinate 3,203,748 of CM060607.1, forward strand.
GGAATTATTCAGATGTGGACATTTGTTGTTCAGACGTGAACGTTCTTGCTGGATCTCATTCTTCATCCTGGAAAACTGAAGTGCACAAAGGCCAGTGGGTGACTGGAACAACAGCTGGAGGCTGTCCAAATGACCTAGGTAAACTAACTCATGTTATATTATTCTTTCTACAACTATTTTTATTATGGCTATGACTACTACTATCTGGTTAAGCATAATCTGCTTGCAATAACATCAATCTCTATAGGTTCCTGCTGTATCAGTAGCCAATGAGCTCGTTGCTCAACCTTCTAATACTTGGTCAGCATTTGCTATAGCAGTTGCAGCGTGCTTTTAGAAAACCCTCCACCTTCCCCAGCTCCACCTGTATAGATCTGCTACTGGTAATTCATGTACGTTATATTGTACAGCAGCAGCATGTCTTAAGCTGGGTTTATACTCGCCGCGTCAGCACGAGCGCGAAGGTGCGCGCGGCAAAAAGGACGTCATTGCGGTGTGGGCGGTCGTGCGCGTTGGATGCGCAAGGCCCCATTTCGCTTGGTGGTGTGCACGTTTTTTGTTTTTGTTTAACAGCGCGCGCAGCTCCACATCCGAAGATGAACGACTTCGAGGCGAATCTAGCTGAGCATGTACAGTACGTCTCCTCACACCAGAACCCAGTTTGCCCGTCTAAATTAGTTGTTAATATTTACAAAATGAGCCCACAATAGCATAATAAGTCTTTTTAATGAACATAATGGTCCATGTTTAATAAAAATGTTCACGAAACTTAATGAAATCTTAAGGACATCGTTAATTTAGTTGTTAACATGCATGTTCTCATATCCATATATTTTGTTCTAATGTCACAAGTAATAATCTCAAGGTTTTTCTGAGTTTTACACGATTCTTTTTGTAGTGTGGTATTGGTGGTGTATTAAAATAAACATTGTCACGTGTGTACCTTACTTCTCACTGCTGATTCCTGATGGTTTAGAGGACAATTACTCGAGTCGCCCCCTGTCGTTTTAAAGAATAGTACAACGGCGAGCGTGTCGAGTATAAATGCCTCGTCCGTTTGGGGAGGTGTGTGCGCAGTCAGTGGAGACTCGCGCTGCGGAGCCAGGCGACAGTATAAACAAGCTTTACTTGCTCACAACAGTGTGTTGTGTTGTTTTAGGAATCGGAAGTAGCAAGTCCTGTACTTGTTCTGCAACAGCAGCAGAGATAATAACCAACAGCAATAACAGCAACAGCGTAGCAGATCTATTCCGCCAAGACCAAACATATCAACCTTGTCATATGTATTCATTACCTTGTCATGACAGAACTTTAGTTGAGAAAGTCAATCAGATGCTCATTCAAAAACAGCTTGGACAGATTCAGTAAGAGTTTATTTAGTAAATAATTGATCAGGCTAATTCAAACCGATCGTTAGTTATTTTGAACAATTCGTTAGAAGAACTGGCTCAAAAGAGCCTATTTCTTTACGTTATTGTGTTCAGTGTTATGCTTTATCACTATGTTCCCTTTACATTACTCAACATATCTGGAGAGACAAAAGAAACAGAAGAGTACCGGCTGCTGGCCAGCAAGAATCGTTCCTGGTGTTGTGTCGAATTCTGACTCCCACCAGATTATGACCCCTGAGTCCCCAGTATAGGTAGGGTTAAGATTAGGTGACGGGTTAGGATTAGGCAAACAGGTAGCGGCCTCAACAAGTGAGGGATTAATTTGTCAGGGAGTTAAAATTTGGCACAACAGCAAACAGTGGAATCGCCTCTGTGATTTCCATGTTGTGACTCACTTGCAAAACTTTTGCGCCCCCCTGAGAAACATTACGGAAAAAATAAGCGATTGCAGGAAAATGCTTTTGTGTTCGCTTGCTCGCTAAACTTCGGTAACACATTATTTCGATAGTCCACTTTAAACATTCTACTAAATATAAGTAACTTTGCAGCAACATGTCAACTAACTGTCATTGGAGGATTAGTAGACTGTCTGCTTAATATCTGCTAACACTATATTTTGTTGGTCCCCCAACAGACATTATTGACTATAAGTAACTTGGCAACTACAAGTCAACTTGTTCTCCTAACCCGAACCCTGACATCTAACCCTAACCTCAGTCTACTGACAGTCTATAACAGCCTACTAATATTCTAATGAGAGTTAGTTGACATGTAGTTGTCTAATGTCTAAAGTGGACTATCGAAATAAAGTGTAACCTAAACTTCTTTGGAGAACGCAAAAGTAAACGAACGAAAGCATTGAAATGCATTTTTTTCTGTCATCTAAATGTCTCCATGCATTCAATAGCCCTAAACAGATATAATATAGTATGGGTAGGTTAACGGGAGAGGTGGGTAAGGTTACAGGACACCAACTCACTTCAAGCACTGGTTAACAGACATTCCAGGATTTTATGAAGTTAGTACTTTGTTGCATGTCAAGTTTAAGCAAGATATTGCGTTATTTGGTTACATGATATTATAGACATTTTGTATCTTAAACTTTACTTAAGATTTTTTAAAAGTTGTATATTTCTTAAGTGAAGTTACAATGGCTACTAAACTTATAGGAGTCTGAGTTAGAATGCTTCTTTAATAGGCCTATACATTACCAGTCTCTCTTTTTTCCTCTTTTGCATTTATAGAGAGTTTTTCAAAGAATCCCCAGTTTCGTGTGACTCTTAAGGAGACTGTTGAAAACCCTAGAGATGAACGCTCTCCAAATCTCCTCGTGTCTCTCATTCAAAAATCTCACAAGAGAAACAGGCACTTGGCAACCAATTTCCATATTGGCTTTAACATTTATGAGGTTTGTAAAAAGCATTTTGAAAACTTGTCATGTACATTTTAAGACCTTCATTTGAATGCAATATTGAGTATTTGAACTTTTTGTTTTTAAACTCTTGCAGGTGCCAGCTCATGTACGTATTGAACCTGTTCCTGATACATTTGGTTGTATTTTAGGTTTTGCAGAGACAGATTTTTTTTTTTTTTACTTTTACTCCAGTTAAAGGACCAAAGGGAAAAATTCCCTGCCTCATTCTTCAGAAACACCCGTCTTATTGGAAAAAACGAAGCCTTCATCAATGCTCGGGAAATCATGGAGTTTTTCCGTTTCAAAGCAGGCGACTACCTCATCGTTCCTTCAACTTTCCAGCCAAATGAAGCTTCATCCTTCCTTCTGACAATCTATTCAAAGACAGAAGCCGTCATTGAGTAAGCCTTCGCATTATTAACATGAGGTGCTGAGCTAGTCGAGATGCTCAAACAAACGTGTTTATGATGTCTCTGCTTATTAAACTAGGATACGAGAAACATTCATTCATTCATAAAATCACATGCAGCAGTTTTAAAGTTTTTAGTATTATAATATAATGTAATGTTGGAAACAGATTTTGATTTTGTGTCTTCAGAGAAAGTTCTGGATATGGCATAACAAGAACAAAGGTATATATACACATATATATACAGTGTATATATATATATATATATATATATATATATAATTTTTTTTTTTTTTTTTTTACATGTTACATATATATGTGTTCTGAAATTATATACAGTGTATTTTCTCAATTTCTCTTAGATGATTCCCAGGGATAATGACGATTCTTTCCAGCTCTTTCTACAATATGCAGATAAGGTACATGTGACTCTCCAACAGTTCTGGATTATGAGGGAATGTGAATGATTATGATCAGATATACAACTAAAAGCAACTTAAAGACCCCAACTATTTAAATCGAACAGGAAGTTGTTTATCTGCTATCTGATTATATGTCTGTTTCCGTAAGTACGGAGAAGTGGATGCTGAGCGGCTTCAAACACTTCTGAATGAGAATCTTTATGCAGGTGATGATGATTCAACCTTCCAGAGAAAAGTCACAATATTTTTAACGCCTTTATTCCTGTTCTGCTTCCGTCATCTGTGATTCTGCGTATGTTTTGTATCTGATCTCTCAGGACATTCACAGAAAACCACAGGATTCAGCTTGGATTTGTGTAAGAGCATGGTGGCACTGATGGATGTATCCTCTACTATAAAGGCTTTCAGACACTTGTGTTTGTCGTTTGTAAATTCTGGAACAAAAATCGAATTCATCTCATTTTACAAGTTGTTTGATGATGCTCTTTAACGCAACAATACAGCTCAGTGTCACTGGAAATCTCAGTGAATTTGAATGTCTCCGTTTGTGGAAACGAGCCGTTTTTCTAAAGGTAATGATCCATTTGAAGTTGAAAGAACAAATTGGAAGAACAAATTTTTGCTTATAGTGACAGTATGCAGTGGTCCATATTTTTTCTACATTACACGTTGCATATATAAAATTGGTTGCATTTGCTTTTCTGGTCTGTTTTTCAGGATATTTTCTATGGCATGGATGTTTCACACACTGGAAGTCTGTCTCTGAATGAACTCAGAAATGTTCTTAAGGCTGCAGGTAACTGACTTTAAAGTCATAAACGTTACAACACCATTTAATCACCAAATGTACAAACCAACAGAATGAATATGCTCATATATATATTTTTTTCAAGGGTTTGTATTGAGTGACAGTATGCTGAATCTCATGGCTCTCCGATACGGTAATGCTGGTGGTGAAATTACACTAGAAACCTTTGTTGTGCTCGTCCTGCGCATGGATTGCATGGCCAGTGAGTCTTTATCCTACATTGTACTAGATAGCAGATCTCAATTATTGTATGCAATTTAAATCCTAAAAGAAATCATGTCTAAGATAGATAAGTTAACTTCATAAATCATTTGTGAAGCATGCTTTATAAAGATAATGCAATGACAGCATAACATCCACACCTAACCTCTGTAGAGATATAATTGTCTGGATGATTTCTGTTAATCTCACTGACATGTCTGTTAAACTCACTGTAACTGATATTATTATTATTATCATCACCAGAAACATTCAAGAGACTCGCTGCTGGCAGGCCAAACATGATGCTGGGAGAAAATGAAGTAATGTTTTTAAACAAATATTTAATTCATCAGAATTCAAAGTAAGATTAATAACAATTATAATGCATAACTCTGTTCTTGTAGTGGATGCATCTCACCATGTACTCATGAGCCACAGACCGAGAAAAGGATCCTGGACAGACTTCTGTGACCTCAATTATAACATACTGTACAGCAAAAAAATAAAGAAATCTACTATTTTCATACTTGGCACATTTGCAAAATGGAGGCTTAACAACTATAATTTATTTGATTGTGCATAGGGTGATTGATTGAATTGTGCATTTTATTAAATACAGAATTAATTGTGTGGGGAGTTGTTGAACGTTTTCATTCAGATCTAGTTTTGCTTCAATAGCACCATTGACAAGATGAACAAACCTTACACTGTTTGCAAACTGGAAGATCTGATTGCTGAATGCTACATACTTTTTACAAACAATATAATTATGCCTCAAAATTCAGTGCTTTGTCGTGCATGTTTTTGACCAATTGTTACTTTACAATCACGGTAAAAAGCAGTCTGACGCCGAAAATAACTCGATTTAATGAACTTTGGACTCTGATTAATGGATCCTACTACAGTAGGGGCTTGGTTCTTGAATGTTGTTAATTAAAAACCATGACGTTCGATCAATAGGCCTCGCTGATTGGCTGAGCGTCAGATGTTGGTAAGGCGCGATAGACGGAATCCCAGTACGATGAAAGCTTGACTTGTTTAATATTAATTAGGTAACGTGACCGTTCTCTCAGCAAATCATGCCAAAATAGGATCTCATTAGCTGAACCTTCGCCATAGTGGAATAAGTTAATTCGCGAGTATCGTCAACAATGGGTCAAACAATTGGATATTAACGATTGACTGTGGCACACAAAGCCACGCTGAAAGGTGGGTAAACTAGTTAACAATTTAGCAAGACTAAAGTCACATATGCAAAATAGCGAATCTGTTTATTGCAACCACATGTTTCCACAAAAACTAGCCACAAAAACTACTGAAGTAGAAACTCTGAATCATATACTGTTGTGTGTAGCCTGTTATTATATAGCCTACAGTATATGGTTATATAAGTGTGACTTTTCTGAGTTCATCCTGAGGCGAGAAGTCAAATTGAGTAAATGACAACTAATTTGCCACTGAAGCTTTAGTTCACAGTGTCCTCTTTGACTCTGTGGTTGGTTGTACCATTTTCATTTACCATGGTATTTAGACGACACTGACACTCCAAGCAAAGTAGGCTACTGAAAGAATACCATGGTACATGTACAAAATCATGGTTATACTATGGTCCTTTTAGTAGTGTTTCTTGGTGTTGATAGTTCATGAATGACCCATTTGAGCAGGATTTGAACCTTTAACCTGTCAGTTACCAGCCCAAACACAATTTTTGTTGTACATTAATGTACGAAAGATTTTGCAATCCAATATTTTATTAGATTTTTTATTAATAACTACATCATAAATGTGTTGTCGTATTTTCTCTTGCTGGTTCAATCTCATCAATTTCATTTCCAGTGTCAAATTTCTCCAAACCCTGATGTTTAACGTTTTTATTATGTGTAGTAGGCCTCTATAACATGTCAAACAAGTTAAATAGTATATAACTGTTAATTGTTATGACAATCCAGTGTCGGGAATATTTGTAATTGACTTGAAAATAGTATCTTGGGCTGAAATATGAAATGGTGGTGTTCTTCAACTTGTGAGATTCTCCCATAATTCTTGAACCTTTCTGAGTTGTTTTATTATGGATGCAATGTTTTGGAAAGAAAATGCATTTGGGTCAGAAAAAGACTAGGTAAATGGACCTTTGTATTCGTTCACTTCCTTCATCCTGACAGACTTCCTCGTCTCTGTGTATGTACTCAGGGTGGGCCATGCTTGCTAACAAAATCATTAGACTTCCCTGTGTTATGGTTGATCAATAGTTCACAAAGGCCATTTGAGATCACTATGGCTAAACCATCTGTCCAAACAGAAATTTCAATAGAGATTTCAAGAGGAGCTTTGCTTTTCTCCAGTCTGTCTGTGTAGAGTCATCCAAAACCAGTTATTCTTGCTATTTGAATTCTCTCTGAATTAAACACGGAAACAGAGCCACACATGAACTTGGCAAACACATACTGTACTGTTCAAACAGAAGCTCTCTAATCGTGTCATCTGTGTGTGAAGCCATCTGAAACAACTGCTTATTACTATTTCGTTTTTTTTTCTTTCTTCTTCTTCCTGCAATTAGAGAACATGATGATAAGTCATGTTTATACAGTAGAATTACTCATGATGATATTTTATGTGACACTTTCTTCACTGCCATCTAGAGGTGTGTTCTCATAACTGCACAGCGGACAATAACATGCAATCTGCTTTTCACTATTGAAATCATTTTGTGTGTAATCAGCAACAAACATTAGTAAGTATTATCAATTGATAGTATATTAATTAATTCTGGGGAGTTTTGTGGTGTTAGTTGGTTTGTTTCTCTCAAAGTAAATAAGTTTGATAAGATCAACATTCATCAACAAGAAGATGCTTAAAAATATGAAAATTAAGTTGCTAGCATCCTCATGTAAGTGAACTTTAGCTCTTTATGAAATTCTGGCAATTTTCTTGACATTTTGTAAATAATAAAGTTATGTGGTCTGCAAAACTCTTAGTTTCTATGTAATACTTCCTTAAATTACAACACAAACTGAACAGGAATGGCTTAAGTGTAGATGAAGTTGTTTTTGATTTGTATTTTGTCTTTGTATTGTACAGTGATTACTCATTTCTGTGTATCCACAAGCAGTTTATTCAGTGAGTTTATGTCCATTTAACCCAACAATTTTCATGTTTAATGGCTGCTACACGAATAAAGCATATATTGATGTGTTTTGAGTTTTTCATGATATGGAATATATTATCTATTGGCAGTATAAAAGTGATAGGATGCAGTACTGATAAATGCTTTTGCAACCTTTAGACGCAACGGTTAACAGATCAGATCCAGATCGACTGCATGAAAGAGATAAAAAAAAATGTCTTTGGAAAACTCTAGGCCATTTTTGATGGTCGATACTTTAAAACCGTGTTGATGAATGGAGCTTTCATGAAGCTGCACCTTTGTTACAGTTAATCCAAAAGAGTTACATACACAGTACTGATTATCAAATGGCTGTAAACCAATAAATAAATGTACAGCTGCATAAAGAAATGTATTTTCCCTCTTGATCTGTTGCTTTTGCTCTGATCCACTTGCCACCGGCCAAGTAAAAGAGCAGTTGCCAGCTATTGAAAGTGTAAAACATTCACTAATATACAAGCCTGTTCATGTCTGCCTTCACTTAATAATTCAGTCCTTGTTGGATAGTTTGTACACTAAATACAAGCGATGTAAAGAAAAGCTTCAACAGTCATACATTCCATTGTAAATTGTATATACGTTTTAAAGGCATAACATACCAGAGGTTAATAGTTGCATAGCCTGAAATGTGTTGCATGGTTTGATATATGCAGTGTTGCGAACATCGCCATAACAGTTCAAAACCTTACTGAATATTGTTCTGCCTGATGCAGTTAAATCACAGTTAAAGTACAAATAACCCATGACATTTTCTCATATACAGAAGGAGTGTTCATATATGAATGTAAACCATACATTTCATGGTCCAATGGAATCCACTATGCGAGAGAAACAAAGTAACATTCTTTTACAGATGAATTGACTTCAAGTGCAACATTTAAGAAGGTCCATAAAGGTGAAAAGTTGGTCGTACTTGTAGAAAAAGGACCAGGTTTTTGCACTGTAGATGTGGCGATTGTTCTTTATAGCAGTCAAGAACATACAGCCGTTTTTGCTCTCCTAGATAGCCAGTTAATGAAAATGTGAAAATGATTACTTGTACCAAGAGCTCCAATGCTCTGTCTTCATTATTGCTGTAAATGTGTATTACTTGAGTTATTTTAGAATTGTTCCGTCTGTCGTTGTAAGCATACAGTGTTGTGGGCTGATAAATATTCCAATAAATGATTCCTGAGTTACAGGACATGTTGAGTATTGAGGATTTTTCAAAAGGCTCTCAAGTCTCACGTTTAGATGTTCTTCTTCTTTCAGTGGTTTTATGTAGTTAAAGAGGTCGATCATAATGACGTCTCCACACATGAGCTGTTCCTATGGAAGGAGCGGTGATTGGGACAACTCTCATTACAGTGGACGATAAGCACCGGGAAGTACAGCGCATCCTGGTAGGCCGGTGGGTCTTCCTCATCAGCGTTGATCCGTCCGGACAGGCATCGCGTGTTCTCGCTGGGGCTCTCGGGTTCGTCCAGACTCCCGCTTCTCCAGAAGCAACTTCGGCGAGAACCGTACAGTCTTCCCAAGGAGAAGCGGCTCCCGCTGAAGGGGATGCGAGGACTGCCGTTGCAGATGCTGAGGGCGCTTCGGGAAAACACGGATGAGTTGCTGATGGCGCGGTGGCAGCGTTCACAGTTCTGCCTGACGCCTCCTGAGCGTTGTGCCAGATCCATCAGACCCGCCTCAGAGTAGCTCGGCACCAGCTGCTGGTTGGAGCGAATGTGCCACTCCAGTTCGGTGCTGTCGATGGTGTTGACCCTCGGGATGCGTCTACAGTAAGGTCTCTCGTCGCAGGGCGTCACAGCTATGTAGTCTGCACCAAAGAGCTTTTCAACACGGTAATGGACGTAAGCCGTGCGATACTCTGCCAGAACCCGTAACGGCCAGGATACGGTAAGAAAGGCCGTTGTCCAGAAGACCCAGTTGGAGACGTACCAGGGATGGTGGTCTGGGTTGGAGAAGGCAATCATGTACTCTTTGAAGTCTACGTTCTTCAGGTGCATCCCTTCCCGGGCCTCCATGTAATCATCCAATCCTTCGTTGTCGGTGAAGAACCGTGCCCGTTGGGTCAAATAGGAGTTTTCGGACTCCACATTGGCGAAGCTAAAGCACTTTGTGAACCTCAGTTTGGTGATGGCTGACTTTTCCAGACCCGCTAGCTGCTTGGAGACATCCTTGACTCCACAGTGGGCGTAGTCGAACTCTGCCTCTGCTACATGGGTGTTGACCCTCTCGTGATACACCTGCGTGGTGGTGTACGCGTCTCCGTTGCGGTACCGCGTGACTTGCCGTGTCCGCCGCACGTAGTGGTAGCTGATGGCCTTCCACCAGATGCAAGGCTTGGCCTGCTGCATCCTCTGGACTCTTTCGTAAATTCCCTCCATGTGCACCTTGTACTGAAGCTCATTTTTGGCATGGCAGTGCCAGCACTCCACCAGGTAAACGACGTAAAGCATGATGAGGAAGGCCAGTGGGATGTAGATGTAGCCGTCTGAGCAGGGACTGTCATGATACATCATGGACTTCCCTTTGTAGGCACTGTCAAAGGTCAACCGGGTGACCTTGGTGACGTGGCACCACACCATGGCTCCCATGCAGCCGTACATGAGCATAGACAGCAGCAGGCATTTCCAGAACACCTCTCTGCACATGGACTTGCTCAGTGACTGTTTCACAGGCCTCTGCTGCTCGTCAAACACAAAAGAGAACAACGGAGAGGAGTTAAAAAGGACATGGAAACGGTGAGTACAGTGGTTTATGCAAATACCACGTCATGCATGTCTGAAAGCAAGATGTGAATATGCAGAATTGTATTCCTTTATTGGCTAATATTCATGCGGTGTGTGAGAAAGTGAGTGTGTATGTATATTCTGTACTTTTTAAAATCTAAGTACATTTGATATCTCTTTGGATCTTTGTTTATCATTTACATTTATGCATTTGCCAGACACTTTTATCCAAAGCGACTTACGTTGCATTTCAAGGTACACATTTACATTCTTATCAGTTCTTGCTTTCCCTGGGATTCGAACCCATGATATTGGCATTGCAAGCGCCAATGCTCTACTGTTTGAGCTACAGGACTGTACTATATACTAAAATAATAAAGAAATTCCCTAAAAGAAAATGCTTAAACATTTGCTTTTTCTTTCCTTTTTATACATTTATTCACTTTTTTTTTTGTGTGTGTGTGTGTGTGTGTGTGTCTCCCTATTTAACAATCTAAATCAGGTGAAATTAAACGAACACTTAATTTCAACAATATTTGCTACAAAATTGCTACAAAAAATTTATTAATATTAATATACAAAGCTGTTTGGAGAGTTTGAACTTGATGTAACCTTATTGAAAAAAAGCCCAAACTGGTTTACTGATCTGAAACAATAAATGATCTCCCAATGATGTACTTGCTGTTTTTTGGGGGGGGGGTTTGCACACTTTTCAGCTTACCAACCAGCAAATCATCTTAGGCTGGTTTAGTTTGCTTTGCACTACTAAATATTGACCTGGCCGATATATTGGTTTATCACTATCAATGGTTGAATATGTGCTCAATAAATATTGTTCATGTCTGACATGACTCTGTTTCATACTGGGTGTCATTTGTTATGTAAAATCATGCATCCGTGGATTTTACCTCTATTTCTTACAATAACAAAGCCTGTTCGGCCGTTTGTTATTTGATAAAGCCAATCTCTGCTCATGCGTTCTCACTGCAGTGATGTCTATTGTTGCATGCTTCCATGTTGTGCACGTCGATGCTCATGTTTACATATCGGGATCTTTAGTTTTTGTCTCAGTTATCACGCATCGTCATGACTGCAAAATGAAAACCGCGTGGGTTATTGAGTACCTCCTCTCTCGTTGCGTCCGTGTCGTCCTCGAACACAGTGTTGGTGCTGCTCTCACTGGCCGTCGCAGCAGATGCTGGAGGAGACATGGCTGGAACAATGACCACCTCAAGCTCTCCCCAGACTCTTCAGCATCCACTGGTTACAAACGCACACCAATGCAACCCAACCTGCGCTTTAAACCCGCCTGTCCATTCCGTCATGCATTTTGAAATCGAATTTCATCGCTTACTTCCGTTTGCAACAACCTGCGATTTGATTAGGCAATTTATGCATCTTTCAAATGACAAAGATCAGCAATATGTTTAGATGGTCGTATGACAATACAGATAAGCACATGCATTTGAAACCCTGACTGATACAGATTCACAGAGCGTCTGGTTAGCCGCCATACCTCCTGTACGATAACGCGCGCGCGAGACGCGTTTCTGACGCCATTTAAGAAAGAATGTGGTTTGTGCCGCTCAAATTGGTTCCTTTAGCGAGGATTTGCAATTTCTAATTGGGAATGCTAAGAGCTGGATATTGCCGTTCCCGCAGGGAGAGGTTGAGGGGTGGGGAGGAGGATGGTGGTGGTGGTGGTGGTGGTGGTGGTGCTCGTGAAGCTCCTGACAGCAGATGTCGACAACTGAGCGCCTTGAAATTCACACATGCTAAGAGTACAAATAGTTAAAAGAAATAAATAATGCAAGTTAATTTACTCTAAGTCACAATCTTTATTTACACTTTCACCAATACCACTTTCACCAATTTGAATTCAATTATTGATGAATGAATTATTTTTAGAAGCTGAATGACTATTCATTCAACTTCGCAATTTATTCATCAATAATTTTCAAAACAAAACAACACTGTAAAGGTGCTGCCTTTAAGTACAATCAACTTGGATGTCATTTCAACTTAAATTACATTGAACTGACTTTAAAAAAGTGTTGAATCTTGTATAACTTATTTAAAAAGTAGAAAGTTGCTTAACTTATTCTGATGAGTTAACGCAATGTAAAAAAGTTTTTTGTCATTACTATGTCATAACTTATTGATCATACTTATTTTTTACAGTGAATACGGTGTAAGTTATTGTTACAATAAAATCATGGTGATATAATGCCATTTATTGTTATTAAAGTGTTACATTGAAAGTCTTTTTTCATGATTACAATAATTGTGTTGGTGTTAATCATGATAAAATGTATATCTTGAATGCAATGTGGATTTAGACTGTATGTCACCATGCAAATTTCTTGACTATATTTTCTATGAAATAATACATAAAGCACATTATCGCAGCTTTATACCGTGTTGTTTTGGATAAAGGCGTCTGTGGACATAAAATGATTGACAGCTGTCTTTCTGACCCATTTCAGATTCAGCACCGCGGATAGCGACACACTGAAGCAGAAGAACATTGAAAATAGAACGTCATATGAGAAAACAGATGAAATGAAAATAAGGGTTGTCAGTCAACCTAACATCATCTTTTAAACTTTCAGAAAAATAGAAAGTCATACAGGTCTGGAACAACTTGAGGGTGAGTAAATGACAGTATTTTCATTTGTGGCTCAACTATTCCTTTAGTGACTAGTGCTAGTGACTTCAGATTTTGGATGGATGACAATCGTTTATCGGATGGTCAGTTGTTATAGTTTTCCTTACTTATAGTGTGCATACTTGCAATGCATTTTAATGTGCATATAAATACCATAAATATGAGGTGCATGCACTGTGAATGGTTATTGAAAGGCTAGCTGGTAATTCATGCAGCTATATGTAATTCAACATCCAACAGCTATATGCAATTTACCAAATGTCCACCAGATAGCGCTATAGTCTTCCCCTTTTTTATTTCAATGTCAAGGTCTGCACATTTTTGTGTGCGCCATTAATATTTTACTCAACAGAAACTGTTTTGTGTAATGTGCTTTATGTATTATTTCATAGAAGAAATTTGCATGGTGTCATACAGTCTATTATATATTGCTAGACCTGGATAAATTTGCTTTGTCAAAATTAATGTTACTTTCCATGTACAAAATATATTTTGACATGAAAAAAACAGTTTTTAGCATAATAAATGGTTATCACTGCAGCTTCATGTAATGGAAGCTTTCTAAATTTATTATGACATGACAAATATTATGTGGTTTGTTAGAATAAAGTATATGTATTTGACTCCTTTATTATCCTCAGGTGTAACGTTTTCGTAGCTGGCTATAATCCGTGTTGTTTTTATGAGTATCTAAAGACTGAACTTCACAAATAGCATGCAAGAAGAAGAAAGTCGCTGAAACGGGCCAAATAAACATGTTTACAGGGAGGTTTTGTTTAACACTGGTTAAGCATGAAAGTGGCATCTGATGTTCTGTGAATCTCTGCGACAGTGTGATGTGTTCAGAATCAGAGAGAAAGAAGATGTCTGGAGGAAATCCACAGGAAAGAGCTTGAGCAGATGTGAGAATCAAAGCCCCTTGATTTCTACCTAGTACTGAAGGATTCTGATGTTTCAACTAAAGTAGATTCTTTACTTACTTTATCATTATTGCACATTAACGAGCCTTTAGGTGGCTCTGTGTGTTTCGTCAAAATAATGACGTTGTCTTAATTTTTATTTAAGGTACAGTAAAGTTGCCTGATGTGATTTTATCACAATTGGAACATGCATCAAAATAAAACTCAGAATTTGGTTATGTGTGACTGACAATGTGTGTAAATTACCAATCAAATGTTTTTGCAGCAAATTACCTGAATTAACAGACATTTTAAACCAACATTTTATTTTTGGGATTTAAAAATGCTGTAGTTTTTTATAACTATGACAAAATACATTGTCAAGACATGTACTTTGACTATAAATATGCATTGCAATCATCTTTATCAATGGTTCCATGAAGAACCTTCAATATTCATGGAACCTTTGAATCACACAAAAGGTTCTTTATAGTGGAAAAAGTTTCGTTAGATTATTAAAATGTTCTGAACACTATACTGATCACTGAATGGTCTTCGGGGAACCAAAATGTTCTTCCATGGCATTGCTGCGAAAACCCCTTTATTTTTTAAGAGTGTACATGTAGGATGCAGTTTGGGCACAACTGACCCTTGGCAAGTCCAGATTTGAAGCAGTGTTTGAGGCTGATACACAGAAGTGAGCAGGATTACCAGCAGCCTCACACTTAAGACCTTTATTTGCTCTCGGACATAGTTTTACTGCTTGTTTGCGGCTTCAGTCTGTATTTTTGGCTCAACATCATGGAGTTGATGCAGTGAAATTCTTCTCTTTTACCAGCGGATGTTTTCTTCAGCTGGATCATGCAGTGCAGGGCCTAAAGTTAGCACTCGTAAAAATCGGCGTTGGCTAGTATGTAAAAACGGTGTCAATCGCCAGTAGCCCGGTAACATTTTTATGAATTCTAACAATGCAATGTTGTGAGAACATGAATGTGAACAAACATGAACAACACTCTGGACATCATCTCAAGAGTTTAAGCCATTTAAATATTCAAATATTCATGTGTGTGCAAACATCCGAAGTGCACACAGAGAGCCTCGTCTCAGACAGCGCGTGGATACTGAACTGAGCTTGGTTTCACGTCTTCTTGCGTTTGAATGGACAAATTCACAAAAATGATGTACAAAAATGCCTGTCTCTGCGAATATCCTTGTAAATATGGTCGATTATGGCTTAAAAGAACATAAGCAGTAGAGAAAGATGTGTATCGGTGTACTGGATCCGTGCATTAGTTCTTAAAGTGACGGCAGCCTAATATTTGTTTTTAATGTTAATCAAAAAAACTTGACTGAAAAACTTGTGACTTTAATAAGGATCAATCTGTTTAATTTATACAGTGAAGACTATATCCAGAGTTATTCTGCATTTTATTACTTTATTCAATGTCTCGACCTGAAAACTACTGTTACTCATCTTTAATAAAGTTTGAAATTTAGATTAGTTAGGCTGGTAGTTTTAATTGTGGTATCGAAATTGGAATAGAGAATTGTGAATTATCACTGGTATCTAAAATTTCGGTGTCATAACCAGTATAAAATATTAATGGCTGGTAAATTTCCGTAAGTCATTGGCAGTATGGCTCATGATCACATTTGACCTCAAAATCAGAATAATAAATAATAACTGCAATGCATTTGTTTAAATCAGCAAATTAAATACAACAAACCAATGCGGCCAATAAATCACTTTCTTTCATTACAGTAATGAGTATTATTGGTGGGCTTAATTATCATATTCATGGTCAAAAAAGGCTACATTTTATTTGAGCAAAATATAATTTCTCATTTTTCCCCTTTGATTTTGGGGTGAAATAATACCTGGATATCTTCTTTTGTGAGATTCATTATCCTCTATTTGTCAAAGGCATTTTCCAGCATTGCAGGTGCGATAGCGCATGTATATGAAATAATGTATGGCTTTTCTATGTTATATGCAGCTCACACTATGCATGTAAGATGTCTCCAGTAATGCTCCAAATGTTTTTACTGTATTTCTTTTTAATCACAATACAAACCCATTCAAACCCCTCTACATTATTCAAATTGAATTCATGCATTAACATAGAAATTAAATTATGTTTTGAGGGATTTTTCTTATTGACAGTGACTCTGTGCCAAGAATACTATTGAAGTTTCCTTTTGAAATGCCTCGTCTGACACCCAAGATAATAATCTCAACGTCAGGTGAACACTTCCCTGCCACGCAACAGTGACTGTGAAATTAGACTCGCTGCAAATGAGGAATGAGGAGAATGGAGGATGGATCCGTGCCTCTGAAAGTCACAGATTTTGGGCTGAGATGCGACCTGGAAGTGTTTTTGTGCGATCCACGCATTGAGAAAAGGCTCTGTTTACTCTCTTCGAGGTTTTAATTGTTCTGGAAGGCAGTTAATCAATAATACTGCAGTGAATGTAACAATAGTAATAGATTCACAGCGGTGGATTTTCACGGCTCACTTGTTCCACGCTGCAAAAACACTGATGTCAGAAGAGGAGAGGAGGCTTGCCTGTATTGAATTGAGTTGAAAAGGATTGGTATATATTACAGTTGGGGATTTGTTAAAAAAAAAGTGCAATATAGCAAAAATGTATCATGCAATAATTAGCACAACCTTTGTGGCCAAAAGGATGAATTGCATCAGTGTGAGTGTTTCATAAGTAATGTGTTATTAGTCCCACTGCAGTCGTTCTGTGTGATCTAATGTGTTGTGTATTTGTTAGCCTTTGTTTTGGGAGTCATGAGGTTTAAAGTTCCTGCCTACAGACTGTGATGGTGCCGTGGGATCTCACTAATGTCAGGTTGGGAACCTCATCTCGATTGCTTTGCAGTTCCCATGGAAACAGGGCTCTTCACAGTTTTAGGAGATGCTGTAAATTGAGCTTCCCTAAACTTCGAGACTCTTTGATGAATATTTTCAGCCTTTCTTAATGTGAATTGTTTCAAAAGCAAAGTATAATTCTACATTTACGGTATACTTTACTCTTAAAACAAAGGTTATTTATTGGCATCGATGGTCCAATGAGGAAATTAATCTTTCCGATCCATAAAAGGTTCTTTTATAGTGGAAAAATGTTATTTTAAGAACTGACCACTGAAAGGTTATTTGGGGAACCAAAATGGTTCATATGTCGCATTGCTGCGAAAAAACCTTTTGGAAACTATTTGTAAGCGTATATTAATTTCTTGAGGTTAGTGATGTATGATCTTGACAGGTTTTTTGAAATTCACCCTATTACACGATTGTACCTTAAAGTTCCCCTAATAATTCTATTAACTCTTCTCTGATCACCAAAATGAGATTTAAACGTTTTTTTTTTCCCCTGTGAAAATCATGCTTTACAATAGCTTGAATGTAACTCTAAACTCTTGCCTCATTTAGTATACGTGGTTCTATGGATATGCAAATGAACCCCGCCTCCACTCACTCACTCAGCTCAGATATCCACTCGTTCAACTTTACTGTAGTAAAGCACAATGGCAAGTGGAAAAACTGGTTTGATTCAGCCATATTGAAGCAGAAACAAAGTTTCTAGTTTGAAGTGATGCGTTTTATGTATCGCTCTTTATAACGTTGGACACATAACGGCAATTAATATGATTAGCCTTTGGCTTGACTACGTTATCAAACAGCTAATAATGTGTAGCTAATGTTGCACAAACCTTGTTCTCGTTCTCCAGTCAAAGCATTACATTCGGATAGAGAAACTTTTTTAGAGACACAGGACTTTTTTCATGTTTGCAATTTTTATGATTCAAACTGAAATGCTGCTTCTCAAAGTTTCTTCAACTAATTATCCATTCTGCCCCCTTAATAGTGCTTAAAGGTGATGTGTGCCGTTTTTAAATATTAAAATAAACAGACCTTTCTTGTTTCCTAAATTAAAGTCGGCATGAAATCAAAAGGGGAAATTCTTGTATGTTATTTATAGAAAATTGCAGTAGTAAATGTTGCAGCATATGCCAATCATTATTGTTTTAAATTCATGTTCCTGGTAATCTTGAATCAGAATAACTTCCCTCCCTCTTGCAGCATCTCTTCTCTTCTCTGATGACGAGGGCGGGGCAACCTGTCACTCACATGAGATCAGCCAATAGCAAACCACAACCATCCAATCAATTCCCCACCGACAAAATCAAGCCCCGCCCTACATTTGTTCTTGTTCCTGAAGCCGTTTCACTCGGATATATACGGCACTATAGGGAAGAAAAGACCAGCGCAACTTCAGTTTCATGCCAACTTTAATATGTAGTCAACAATTTTGTCCAATAATAGTCCATTAAACCAATAAATAACCAATACAAGTCATTACCTCTTAGAAAGTGTAACATTGACCTGTTTGTTTAAAGCTACACTGTGTAACTTTTTTAGTTTATTCTTAGCTAAAAACACTTAGTTCTTTCAAAAATATATGTGCTCATTAATGTATATTTACTTCGTTCAAGTAATAAAGTATTCTCGTGAGTGTATAATATGCCATTGAAAATACATACGGGTAAGGGGTTCTAATGTCGGTCGCCATGTTGCCCCTCCATCTTGAAAGTACATTAGCCAAAGAGGGACATACCCGTTAATTCAAGCTTCGCCTTTCGCGTTTTAACACTCGATGGCACCGTGTCGAATGTGAAGAGGGGGATTGCTTGAGACTGATATATAAAAACCTGAAAGCCTTTTTGAAAGTCTGTTGCTGATGGAGGATCACTCTTATTCTCGAGGATACGTATCAGAGTCGCCAAGGAAGCGAAAAAGAGTTAAAAGTTAAAAATAAAAGTTACTTTACGAAGATTAGCTTGCATTCGTCTGGGAACCTGATAACTGATGTTAGCAATGAAATGGTAAAAAAATTACGAAAACATAAAACTATTATTCATTTTACATAGATGTCATAACCTATATGTTACCTGACTAATTAAATTACTGCAAATTATAATAGTTTTCTAAAATAACCTCATCACTTGAAGGAACACTCATGGACGAGGTCGAACTGGAAGCCGTGTTAATCTTGGACTACATTGGCCACCGTAGGAGCTAAAACGAAATCGGAATTGAGAGGAACAGAAACTAATATTCACTGGATGGTCATACACCTTTTCACCGCTAGATGGGGGTAAAAATCACACAGTGTAGCTTTAAAGGGTTAGTTCACCCAAAAATGAAAATTAAGTCATTAATTACTCACCCCCATGCTGTACCAACCCCGTAAGACCTTCGTTCATCTTCGGAACACAAATGAAGATATTTTTGATTAAATGTGACAGCTGGATCACTCCTCCATAGGCTGCCTAAGGGAATGAATCCTGACGGCCCAGAAAGTCAATGAAGAAAATGTTTAAATATTCCATGTCGCAACAGTGGCTCAACTATAAGTTTATCAAGCGACGAGAATACTTTTTGTGCGAAAAAACAAACAAAAATAACCGACTCGAAGGAGATCGTAGAGAATTGCGATCTCCTTCAACTACTTCAGTTCAGTTCTCGCACGTGCGCGTCGTGGAAATCTCTTGAAGTCTCGTTTCAGGCCTACAAGGAAGAAAAGGAATAGTCGAATAAAGTCGTTATTTTTGTTCGTTTTTTCGCACAAGTATTCTCGTCGCTTGATAAACTTATAGTTGAGCCACTGTTGCGATATCTAAACATTTTCTTTAATGACTTTCTGGGCCGTCAAGTGTCATTCCCTTATGGAGCCTATGTAGCAGTCATGAACCTCTCAGATTTAATCATAAATATCTTCATTTGTGTTCCGAAGACGAACGAAGGCCTTACGGGGTTGGTACAGCATGGGGGTGAGTAATTAATGACTTAATTTTCATTTTTGGGTGAACTAACCCTTTAAGGATCCCAAAACAGCAACACTGGTTTAACTACTTTTATTGTTTTAGTATCATTGAGAACTAGACGAAATAAAACAAGCTTTAATTATTTTATTTCGGTTAACGTTTTTTTTTCATGGTTTTAGTTTTAGTTAACTATAATTACCCAACCAATGACAGACAAGCTAAAATGACACACAACATTTCAGTGAAATTGTTCGAAACGCCTCCATTCCCCGAGCAGAGTGTATGACTCGGTCAGGTCACGTAACTGCTAGTTTTTCCAGAGCAAAGCTCCAACGGGGCAACAAATTGGGCCTGCGAGAGCCGAACGCAAAGCTGCAAATGGACAGTGAGCGTGAAGGAGGACGAAGCCAGTGAAGTGCTTCGGCAGAAGCTGAAGTGGAACGGGACATGTTGGGCTGCCGGTACAGATAAAACACACACACAGCACACAAACCCCAATCACTGCTAATAGTCCCACTCTTCTGTTGATAAGAGCTGAGGATTCGCATTAGCCTGACAGCGGTGTGAAGCCCTGTCCATGTGTGCTGAGCGGCATATGGGCTCTCTAGCCTTCTCTCGGCCAAAGCTCCTGTGAACGCCACACAGGCAACGACTCCCAAATCTCCTCGGCATGTTTGGCCATGATAGGAGCAGGGACAGAGAAGCAGGGTTGCATGGGAGTGACTAACAATGAGTCGTGACTACTAACCTAATGCATTTTACAATAAAACCAGCATTGACTTTGCTAACAGCAGTGTAGATCTACATCAGTGTTTTTAATGCTGTATTGTGCAATAATCAAACATGCTCTCTTAAACTGTGGAACATTAGAAAGTTGAATTCATTCTAGTGAATCGGTGTGTTTGGGTTTGGACATTCGTGGACAAGATGACTGAAAGAAAACTCCTTTCAAGTCACTAAGGCTGCGTTTATTTGCTCAAAAATACAGTAAAAATAGTAAAACTGAATATTATTTCTATTTAAAATAGCTGTTTTCTATGTAAATATAGAAAGCTGAATTTTCAGCATCATTACTCCAGTCTTCAGATTCACATGATCCTTCAGAAATCACTCTAATATGATGATTTGCTGCTCAAGAAACATTTCGAAAACAGTTCATATTTTTGTGGAAATTGTGATGCATTGATCTTTTCAGGATTCTTTGATAAATAAAAAGTTCAAACAAAAGGCATCAATTTGAATTTTTGTGTCTTCACTGTCATTTGTTGGTACATTTAATGCATCCTTCCTGGATAGAAATTTCTTTAAAAGATCTTACTTTTGTACTTGTATATGATTATTCATTCATTTAAAAATTCTCTTTGAGTATTTTCCCCCCGCAAAACACTGGCTATGATTAACATATTTTATATGATGAGGGAGGGCTTTTCAATTATTGATTTGACTTTTTCTTATTGGTGTATTGAAACAGGAGGCATATGAAGCGACAAGAGTGTGAGTAAATGATAACAAGTTTAATTTCTGGGTGCATATAGATGAGCTCAAAGCTAATACACATTTGATTGGTGGTCTTTAAGTAGCCTCAATGTAGTAAGTGTCTTTATTAGTAGCTTGTCAAGCAGCTGTCGACTTTTTTAAATGACCAGCTCGACTGCAGTTTAACTACTTTGAGATTGCAGCCTGTCAAGACAAGCTACTCAATTTAAAGGAGCTTCCCAGCGCTGAATTGAAGGTGATCTCCTTCACATAGCCGCTGGTTTTCCCGACAGCCTCCTCCTCCTCATTGCTTGGGAATGAAGGACGTGCTATTAATGTTAATCATCTCTCTCCTGCAGCCAGATACATCAGCTCATTTACTGGAGAAAATAACCCACTGTTTTTGTTTTAAATAATAACTCGTGGCCCGTAAGCCATGCACACTGTCCTTGAGGCGGCGAATATTTCTAATGAAATGCCTTTTCACTTAGTTTCACTCCTGATGGAAGTGGAAAGGCTTTGCTCAAACGAAACGTTTATGTAATGATAATCAGGATTAAAGAGAAGCTTTGATAAAAGGAAGCGAACTAGGTGGGGATCCACTTCAACACATTTTAATAGGTGTTCAATTTGGCAGGATATTCTTTTTCATCCTCCTTTTTGGCTTTGCTGGAGTTGATTTGTGCTGTCAGACTTTATGCTGTGAAAGACGAACCCCCAGTCATGCTGTGAAAACCGTCTCGACTTCAAACACTCAGTCCACTTTGGCGGGAGCTTGACATTGAACTTCAACTCTCAATGCTTTATGATTAGGATAAACTGACTCCAAGGTTCAAGGCAATTGTTCTGTGCAAACTCAAAAATGTATGATGCTTCCTTTCTTTAGTATGATTAAAATCAGGCACACGCATCGATCAATGCATTCTCGTATTGTATCATGTCTGCGTAATATTTGATACAGATCGTTTTATGCTTTTTCCTCTTATTTTTCGCAAGTTGGGCTTGTTCACCTTGAGCTGAATAAAGACACTGTCTTCGGTAGAGCGGCTTTAGAGCTGAATTTAACTCTTTTCATAACTGATGAACTTAACACATAAATAAAGGTGACTTAAATTGACTTCCAAGTAACACAAACGCGTAACAATATTTGGTACAACATAAGTGTGCTTTAAAGCGACTATATGTAAGAATTTGCATGCATTAATCCCTTTTTTATTGCCAATGTGTTAACAGATTGTAACGAAACTTAAAAAATGAGATCTTATCCGACTTCCTATGTTGGCTATGAAAGCCTAGACTGATTTTTATGTGAAGGATATAGGACAGTTTCAAAAGGATCCTCCGTTCAATGACACATGAAATGCTTATACAATGTTCAGGATAATACTGAAAGAGCCGTTCTGTACTGTAATGTCAATGTGTCATGCAAAGAAAAGAGTTTAAACTATAGTCTCACACAGTCAGACCTATATAGTCTCAAATATACTTTATAATCAAACTATCGACATGATGTCGGTGAATCTCGCAGCTGTTTCAAACATCCACACATCACTATGATCAGATGCTTTCTGAACTGCTGTTTTCTCACCGCTGTCATTAGTTGTTTATATTGTTATTGAGAGAAAAGCGAGCAGCACATATTTACATATTCATCTAAACGCTGTTGAGAGCAGTGTGTGTTAACAGTTTATCTCAACAAAGGCAGGGTTTTATAATCACAGAAACTCCGAACACATCTTCCTTTTTTAAGAATGACTTAAGTGACGTTCTCTTAACTCCGAGTCCTCCAGAGTCACGGCCAAAGCCGATTCGAAAGACCGCTGTTCGTCAGCATCTTGTTTTCAAATAGTCACCTATGGAAATCACGGCGCAGAACCGTCACAACTCTGCCGTCATTGTGTTAAGCCCGCCCACCAACTCTATACACGATGTGATTGGCCTGACCAGAGTTTGGTTTTTCCACTTCAAAAGCCAACGGAGAGTTGCTAGACCACACTGGCTGCAAAAATAATGTTTGCTGCCGCTAGGGTGCGTCTAGATTTCTAGGCTAGTTTACTGAAGCATTGCGCTGGAATTCGCGTTCAGCAGTTTCTGTGAACTTAAAGCCCGCCTACTTTGATTTGATTGATCATATCAAATATTTTGACATTGACGAGCGGTGACAGACCAATGAGGCAGCTCAGATTTGACGATATTGGTGTAAAGTACTGTTAATATTAAATTAGGAGCCGGCCAGCGCCATCTTGGCAGCGCATCACTCCCGGATAAAGAGTCTGATTAGCTGAGTTGTTGTGACGCTAACAGACAGCAGTCAAACGGCTACTAGTGACATCAGCGGCAATCCACCTGTCACTCAAGTGGCCACGCCCTTATTATACAGAACTTTAAGGCTTAATATAATTTAAATGGATGAGTTATGTAAAAATTCACCCCCCTTACAGTTGTCATGAGGGGCAACATTAGCTATATAGACCAAAACCACTTTTTGTACCAGGCTGTAAACATATTTTTTTCTGCTTTAAAGTTGGGCATTTTAACATGGGGGTCTATGGGGATTGACTCTCTTTTGGAGCCTGTCTCTAGTGGCCAATCGATGCAATTGCAGTTTAAGTCACTTCCGTGTTGGTTTCAAGAGAGAGAACGGAAGATTGCTGCTTGATATAAACCCTTTAAGCTTTCTTTTCTTTTCTTTTTCCAAAAAGGACAAGTTGCTTTTTAAAAGAAAGATCAAACAAAACATTGGAAGAACGTCATGGAGATTGAAGTACAGTATTCAAAGACTAGTAGTTTGTCCCTGGAGAAGAACGTAAGCACATCACACAAGAACATTGGCCTTCAGCTAACAGACCAGGGTTCATTTTTTTCTGGGTATAAACACTTATAAATCAGGTCAAAGTGAAGTTTGACTCCAGGAACAATTAAGGCAGCAGTATATGGAAACACAACACACAAAGAGCTGTGATTAAAAGCCTGAGGAGCTGAGAGAAAGCGATTACTCCTCTCTGAGATTGCTGACTTCTAAGATTGCACTTGAGAGTGAGTCGTGTTGTTTGGTTTTTCATATTACAGATGTTCTACTTCACATTTAAAGGAATATTCCTAGTTACATTCAATTTCTGTAAAATTTGAGCTATTCTCAATTCCGAGAAATGTTCAAAACACCAGATACTGCGAAAAGTCCAGGACACTTTCATTGAGGGGATTAAAACTTTAATACAATATCTATAATATAGTATTTAAGCTTCATTCACTGTGTATCTATCGTTAGCAAAGCCTAGCAAATACCTTATAGGACATGCTAAGAATGTGTTAAATCATGCTAACAACATGCTAATTCGTGCTACCAATGTGCTAAAGCATGTTAACAACATTGTAAATCATGCTAGCAACATACTAAAACATAATAGCATGCTGTTAGCAACATGTAAATTGTGTTAGGAACATGCAAAGTCATGCTAATCAATTTTCGAAATCATGCTAGTAGTAACGTGTTTAAAGCATGCTGGGTAACATGCTAATTCATGTTAGCAATGTGTTAAATCATGCTAGCAACATGTTGAAACATGTTAACATTGTATTAAATCATGTTAACAATGTTAAATCATGCTAGCAATGTGCTAATCATGTTAGCAACATGCTATCAAAGTGCTAATCATGTTAGCAACATGCTATCAAAGTGCTAAATCATGCTAGCAACCAGCTAATCATGATAACAACCTGTTAATCATGTTATCAACATGTGAATCATGTTAACAAAACATGCTAGCAATGCATTAAAACATGCTAGAAACATGCTAAAAGTAAAACCTTCAAACTTCTGTTCAAAGTTATTTAAAAATTTCAGACTTGGCTTTGTCATGCCAACAACAGATTTTGTCATTAAACTTTACTCATGTTCTGTTCTTATTGTGAATGATTGATCAGTTTCTTGATCAGATTGATCACATTATTATAAAGGAAAAAGATGTTTGTCTTCATAATCTTAAACTTGCTCCACTTCTGAATTTACATTCTTAACTGACATCATCCTCATATTTCTCACTCTGTCTATCTCTTGAATATCCTGTTTTTACTCAGATGTAATTCGTGTTACGAAAGTAAATGGTTTCATGAATACTGTTTCCTTTCAATTAAAAACATGTAGATGCCAAACGGTGGTTGAAAAAGGTAAAAATAAGCTTAAGCATTCAGCAACTATAAATACACACTTTCCCTCGTACATTAACGTAAACTTTAAATCTTGACGTTTTCAAGATACTTACATTTCACCTCTTGAATATCGTGTTGTTCCTCAGATTTATGTCACACGGAAATAAAATGATTTTTGAAAATTGTTTCGTTTTGACTAAAAAACGTAGATGAACTTCAAAAAGAAGTGGTTGAAAATGGTAAAAATAAACTCAAGCAAGCAGCACCTAAAAATATACACGTTCCCCTTTACATTCATGCAAATGTAAAATCTTGATTTATTTAAATTAAGCCATTTGTGTAAATAATATATATATGGTTATGTGTTATATATGAGTATATTAAGCCTTTAAACCGCGCTGTCAGACTGAGGATGAAGAATATTTGCGTCTCTACAAGCTGTAGTTCACACACACTCACTCAAGTACATTTCCAGAATCCTAATGCTTGAATGACCTGAAAATGAAGATGTATTCTCTCTCTCTCTCTCTCTCTCTCTCTCTCTCTCTCTCTCTCTCTCTCTCTCTCTCTCTCTCTCTCGTGTTCGTCGCTCATGAGTCATGCATGCAGATCAGAGGTAACCCGGGCTTGAGGTTAGAGCACGTCGTTTTATTAGATTGCTCTGCAAGTGAAATGTGGGCTAATTGCAAAGGAACAAGACTAATCTCAACTTTCTCTTGGCCACAGCGGGAGGCCTGGTTTGATCTCACGGCGACAGTGCCTGAACTCACTGACAATAGGAAGAGCCGTCGAGCGTCGCTGGAGACTCATATCTTATTGCCTCCGCTCCGGTTCTATTTTTTTGGTCCTTCATTGACAGGCTTCATTCACTTCTTTGGTATGTTTTTATTAACACCTGGAACAAGCCGCCTTAAAGGAATAGTTCACTTAAAAATGAAAATTCATCATTTATCTGATTTTCATATTTTCACGATTCATCTGAATGAATCAATTTCTTCTGTTGAACACAAAAGATGTTCTGAAGAATGTTGGTAACCAGACAGTTGATGGATGGACCCCCATTTACTTCCATTGTAGGAAAAGAAAATACTGTGGAATTAAATGTTGTTGACATTCTCCAGAATATATTCTTTTGTGTTCACCAGAAGAAATAGATTCATACAGATTTGAAACAACTTGAGGATGAGTAAATGATGGTCAAGTCAGATTTATTTCTGGAGCGCTTTATACAGTAGGCCTACAGATAGTTTCAAGCAGCTTCACTGTAATGAACAGGAAAATAACAGAATCAATGATGTAAACTTCATCAAATATGAGACACATATTGTCTTTTAATTTTAGTTAAAGTTTTGGTAATTCTGTTTTTGTCATTTTTATTAGTTTATATAATTTTTATTAAGTTTAATTTAGTTTATTTAGTTTGAGTTCTTTTACTTCAACTTAAACGAAATTAAATTAAGTTAAATAAGCTATAAGCTGTTTTTATATATTTTTATTTCAAGTAATATATATATATATATATATATATATATATATATATATATATATATATATATATATATATATATATACTTTTAGTTTGAACTGATTAAACAGTTGTGCTGCTTAATATTTTTGTGGAAACTGAAGCATTTTTGTAACATTCCTTTGGAACATTCTGAATGTTTTAATGTCACTTTTAATCAATTCAGTGCATCCTTGCTGAATAAAGGAATATATTCATTTCTTTGAAGAGAACTTACTGATCTCAAACGTTTGAACAGTATATATAAATACAACATTAAAATTCTGCTGTAAAGCAGTTCTAAAAAGACAATAGTGTTATTCTACAGCGGCAGCTTTACAGAAGACAATAGCATCGTTATTCAAAGTTTTGTTCTCATCCGCTAGTGTCAGACAGTCAGTAATATCAAATCAATAATATACTAAATGTGAAGTGTCTTTTAAACCCCTTTCAGGTTTCACTTAGGTACATCACATTACTGAAATTGATGGTGAAAGCGTTTTTTAGGAAAGCAGAATAACCAAATAGCAGTCGTTTAATCAACTAATGTACATCAGGTCATCAGACTGTAAAGAGGCCATGTACAGGCTGCAATGTTCACTCAGATTTATGTCTGTGAATAGCATGTTAACGCTCATGTTTGCCACTGTTTCATCAGGTGCTATATGAGGATTTTAACAGAGCAGTCATGTGCAATGGCACAAAAACAGAACATATCATCTAGTGAATGAACAAACACCAGTGAAGCTGCTGAGATGAAGCTTGACTGATGAAAACGGCTGTTGTTCCCTACAGAAAGGTCACTTACAAAGAAGTATCATGTTTTCAGTCATGATGATTGTCTGTTATGAATTCCACGCTCAAAGGTTTAGGGTCGGTATAAGATTTTTTTTATGTTAAAAATGTGAAATATTATTGCAATTTACAAAAACTGTTTTCTATGTAAATTTGATGTAAAATGTAATTTATTCCTGTGACCAAAGCTGAATTTTCAGCATCATTGCACCAGTCTTCAGTGTCACATGATCCTTCAGAAATCACTCTAATAGGATGATTTGCTGCTTAAGAAACATTTATGATTATATAAATGTTGAAAACAGTTGTGCTGAATCATAATTGTGTGGAAATCGTCATACATTTCATCATGATTCTTTAAATAGAAATTTCAGAAGAGCAGCATTTATTTGAAACATAATCATTTGTAACTTTACTGTAACTTTTGATAGATTCAATGAGGTCTTGCTGAATAAGTGTGTTAATTTCTTTAAAGCTATGTAGCCTAACGTTTTTTTTTTCTTCAAAATGTAAATAATGAGTCAATACATCATCAATCCTTCTTCCAAAACTAGTTTTTGTCTTACCCTGATTCACCATGGGATGTATATTAAAGTGTTTATATTTTAGACCTGTCGGGATGATTTGAGCTGGAAATTGCGTGTATACGTGACGTCACTCGTCCGCGCGTGCTCGTCATATCCGTAAACAGAGTAAAGTCGCGTGTCTGGGGTGTAAGTGGCCGAGGTTATTGTCACAAACAGTGAAGAAAGGTTTACTTGTAGCCGCTAAATCGCCAATTTCTTGTGAACCACCCGTTTTAAACAAACGCTGAACAGAGGAGAGTCTGTTGGAGAAAAGAGAGAGAGACAGAGCTCGTAATTAAACAAGAATCAACAGTAGGCTAGCTGGGCTTTCAGAGATGGAGAAATGAGGGATTTGAAAAGTTGTAAAAGCGACGCTGAGATGATGGTGTTTTTATCACTCAACAGGAGAGTATGGTGTTTTATTGAACTGATAAACTTGTCATGTATTTCTCTAACAGAGTTCACTGTAAAGCAGGATCTATATATTGTGAAGATCATATTCATCCGCAGTCACGCAGAGCCGAAGCACAACCTCAACAATGTTCTTCCGCTAAATGCATGTGGTTTTGTTTTTTAACAGTTTTATGGCCAAAAGTGTACTTTAAAAAATTACTGAGCTCAAACTTTTGAACTGTAGTGTTATAAATATAGTTTGTGTATCATTAAAGCAGCGTTCACATCTCATTCTCTTCTATAAGGATATTCATCCAGATGTGAAGTAGGACGTCCACCAGGAACTGACTTATTTGACCACCGGATTGATGACGTTAGCTGAAATAGAAAGTCATTTCAGAGGTGTAACACATTCATACATTTTAATGAAAAATTGAAGGTAAGTAGACATATTTTCTTTATAGTAACATGCACTGATGAGTCATTCAGGAATTCACAAATTTAAAAAGTCAATTAAATTGGATGTTTGAGTTAAAAACTATGAATTATGGGTATGTTACACATTGTAATAACAATAAACTAGTGAGATTAGTCAATCAGACTCCAAAATTTGTTGCGATTCCTATGAATGCAGCTGGACTGCAGTTGTGCACCTGATGTGGTTTTTCTGTTGGGATGAGAATCATTAAATCTAAATGAGCACATGGACTCAGGTGTAGGTATTCTTCCCCCCGTCCTGTTTAGGACAAAAACATGGCACAGAGGAACAAAAAAACAGCCCTGTCTGAAAACACCTCTATTTTTAGTCATTCTGAGGTGTTTCAGTCTGTATGGCACCATAAGAGCATTTGTTTTTCTCTAAAGTAACCTCACGTTAAGGTCCTGTGAAGCCGATAGAAGCAAACATATGACATGAAAAAGCAAAGTGAGATCAGGACACTTTCAGTTAAGATCCCTGGAGTAATAATGCACATGCACTGTTCCACAAAAAAGATTTACAGATAAAAATTTAAAAAAAGGCCACATAATAAAAATGCAAACTTTGTAAAATGTTTTTCTCAGTCGGACTCACTTTTGAAGTGTTTTTAGGTCAAGTAATTAGTATTAATTATGTCCAGCCTGGATTTGAGTACATTTAGCTATTTTAAAAAACTGCAGTTTGTTGTAGTGAGGATACGGAGCGAGGAAATGGCAGTCGAGTGCACAATGATTTCCCAAGGCTATTCTGTTTCAGCTGCGTGGTCGTCTTCATACATAATGGATCACGCTAGAATCGGAGTCCCGGCGTTTTAAAAGCCTTATCTGTGTCTCCTACATGATACTCATAAATGCAAGGTGTCATCAACATACTTTATTAGAGAAAAAAAATCCTGTTATCACAGAATAATGCTAGTTAAAGGGTTAACAACAACCGCATTTGCACATGATGGCTATTTCTTGCTTTGTAGAGAAGTTTGGGAGCAGTACGATTTTTTTAAGTCTCACCAAGGCTGCATTTATTAGATGAAAAACACAGTAAAAATTAGAAATATTATTACAATTTAAAGGTGCACTATGCAGGAATTCCGTTTTTGTCAAACAGCGACCCCTAGAGTTGCTGTGGAGTACTTGTACTGTCGTAAATAGCACTCACGCAGAGATGGCTCTGCACTCACGGCCCGATCCCCTCCCCCTGTACACCGGTACCTGTTCAGTAGTAGTGGTGCAACGGATCATCATTGATCCGTGATCCGTTCGGATCAATATCTTCGGTTCGGCACACACATGATCCGCGGATTGATTTATGAAAAAAAAAAAATTGTACGCATGTTCAGTCCACACATATCTCCACAGCGTGGTCATGGCGAGCGGAGGAACGGAGGAGCTTGAACGCCCCGCGTCATTTAAATCCCCTGTATGGGAGCATTGTGGCTTCCCTGTCAAATATAATGATGAAGGAAAGAGGTTAGTGGATAAAACCGTGACGGTGTGTGTAGTAGGGTGGGCATACGTCTGGATTTTGGCCGGACAGTCCGGAGTTGCGCTGAATTGGCCTAAAAAAAAATTTACTTATAAAAATTCTGCATATTGATAGCGGCTCCCTGATGCCTGCAAATTAGTTCAAATCTCCCGGAATCTAGAGCGCGCATGCGAGACAGAACATACTGCGCTCCAAACCGTGTAGCGCGCACACGGCAGAGAGCGAGAGAGCAAGAGAGCGAGAGACCTTGCGTGTGTGCGCATGTAAGACCAGAGGCCTGTTTCGTGGCCTGTTTCGGTAAGTCAACTGGTCAACCCCCCTAATATCTCTAAAAAATAAGATATTATGCCTTGTGCGCTTTAAGTTGATTTTATATATTTTAATTTAATAATTTAAAAGTGTTAATAAACAAAAAGACAAAACTTATGTTTATTTGTCTTGTCTTTTTTGCTGATCCGAAAAATGATCCGATCCGTGACTCTGATCCGAGAAACAATCCGAACCGTGAGTTTTTTGATCCGTTGCACCCCTATTCAGTAGGATGGAAGCCGATGGAAGCTGTAACGAGTTGAAATACGGTGTGGCCCCTTTAAGAGCTGCGCGCGCCCTGTTTAAAGGGATAGTTCGGCCAAAAATGATATTTAAACCATGCATTACTCACCCTCAAGCCGTTTGAGATGCATCTGTCAATCTTGTTTCAGACGAACACATTTTCAGTTATTTTAGAAAATGTCTTAGACCCTTCAATGGATATAATGTGAAGCAATGGGGTCCACCTCCTTCAAGTCCCAAAATGTGCATACATCCTTCACAAAAGTAATCCATCCGGCTCCAGGGGGATAAACGAAGGCCTTCTGAGGGTAATCCGTGCGGTTTTGTCCTAAAAATATACATATTTAAAACTTTATAAATGAAAATATCTGACTTCCGGCAACGATCGACGCGCGTTCACGGGTGATGGAAGTCGGCGTACGAGGTAAGACGTAGAGTAGGAACTGTTGTGACGTAGAACGAACGCGCCAGCGCAGCCAGAGAGCAGAGCAAAACAAAACACGAAAGCGCGTGAACGCACGCGTGTCGATCGTTGCCGGAAGTCAGATATTTTCATTTATAAAGTTTTAAATATGTATATTTTTACGACAAAACCGCACGGATAACCCTCAGAAGGCCTTCGTTTATCCCCCTGGAGCCGGATGGATTACTATTGTGAAGGATGTATGCACATTTTGGGACTTGAAGGAGGTGGACCCCATTGCTTCACATTATATCCACTGAAGGGTCTAAGACATTTTCTAAAATAACTGAAAATGTGTTCGTCTGAAACAAGATTGACATATGCATCTCGAACGGCTTGAGGGTGAGTAATGCATGGGTTAAATATCATTTTTGGCCGAACTATCCCTTTAACTGTCGGCAATCTGTATTGTATGTGCGCCGGGTTATTTCTGTTTGATGCTTATTTTATCAGAATTTTATCAGATCTTTTTTTGCCATAAAGCAATTCGTTACATCGCGAGACCTGATATCACGCGACAATCCCTGCCGGCTCAAAGTTGCAAGTGTGTTTTTTCCGCTCACATGCGATAGGGGGGTGTGAAACGACCACCATTCAACCCGAAATCAGTAATATAACCATTACAATGACTCCAAAGCTGTTCGGTTAAGGTAAAAAAGCTACTTAGTTCACCTTTAAAATAGCAGTTTTCTATGTGATTATATTATAACATGTAATTTATTCCTGTGATCAAAGCTGAATTTTCAGCATCATTACTCATGTCACATGATCCTTCACAAATCATTCTAATATGATGATTTGATGCTCAAGAAACATTTCTGATTATTATTATCAATGTTGAAAACAGAAAACTGCTTCATATTTTTGTGGAAACAGTGATGCATTTTTACAGGGTTGAATAGAAAGTTCGATGAATAGAAAGTTCAGAAGAACAGCATTTATATGAAACGTAATCATTTGTAACTTTACTGTCAATTTTGATCAGCTTAATGCATTCTTGCTGAATATAAGTATTATTTTCTGTTCAAAAAACTTACTGACCCCAAATTTGGAAAGGTACATACACACTTAAAATCTAATATTTTATCTTATATTTAAGAACTTTTATAATAAATATTCGACTGTTGTTTGTATTCGTTATTTGCAATGCATCTTGGGATGAGTACTGTAGTTTATTTACCCATAACAATATATGAAGTAGCACTGATTGGTATCTTTGTCTTATAATTGGTTCAAGGACTTCTTCCAGAAATCAAGCCCATACATTTTTTTTAGTTTATATTATATTATAAGGTTATGTTGTTTCAGCACCTTCTAGACTTATTTTTTTAGTTAGTGACACAATTTTCAACTTTTATGATTCAATTAGTTATTATAATTAACATATTGCTGGTTACATTTCACACTGAGAGAGCTTTTTTGTGCAGTGAATGTCTGCTCCCTCACACCTGTAACACTCTTGGTGTCGCCACCCACAGTCAACACAATGCCAACTACACTGGAAATTGATATTCATCCCCTCGCTCTTTGACTGAACATTTTATATCAAAGAGAAAGCAGACTTTGATGTGTTACTGTGGCTGGAGATCTAAGACTGGAAAGTGTCAAATGAGTCCAATTGTTCCGAGACGTTGTGAGCAGGACGGGTTGTGACGGCGCTGATGTTTGTCATCATCTGTCTTTCCCTGTTTAAC
Source organism: Tiaroga cobitis (assembly GCA_030578255.1). Taxonomy (NCBI): domain Eukaryota; kingdom Metazoa; phylum Chordata; class Actinopteri; order Cypriniformes; family Leuciscidae; genus Tiaroga; species Tiaroga cobitis. The sequence goes on from CM060607.1 coordinate 3,237,231, forward strand.
GTCTGCTAATGGTGGAGCTCCTCTGGTGACCACCAAAGCAAACACTTTGAGAGAGATTTGTGGTGAGCAGAACATCATGCACACTCATACATGCGACGTGTAATGCAGTCTTCATTGAATTATTAGAAACGTCAGATTTACTGCCTGTATAAATATACGTTAGCTGTGCTTTCAGTCTATAACGGACTCTTAAGTCAACATGAAGCACATTCATAACCCATTTTACTTGAATGCCCTTGGGAACAGAAGAGTGCTTAATCATGTTAAATGTGCTTTTCTAGTGCATTTCAGATCTTAAAGGTGTATATATATAGATATATATATGTCTATATATATATATATATATATATATATATATATATATATATATATATATATTTTTTTTTTTTTTTATTATTTTTTTTTTTTATTTATCTATATACTTAAGTACACAGATAAGTGTACTTAAAGAGAGTCCTCTTTCACGAAAGTTTCTTAAGTCCACTTATTTTGTAATACTGTCAAATTAAACATTTGAACTTAACGTACATTTTAAATCCTGTTTTAATAATCTAGTCATGCTTTAAAGTACATTTATTTTAATGTGCTGACTAATGTAGAGCACATGTAATGTACCTGATGATCATTTATATAGTGTTTTGTTCAGTATTACATTTACAGCTAACATATTTTAAATGCATGAAATTGCAACTTCATGTATTTCATTACTAGATTACCATAAATGTTTGTTAGTATATTCAGCAGTGAACTTGAACCATACTTCAAAGACAATATAAGTATGAAATTAACAAAGATGCAGTTAATACCGACTTAAGTGGGGCAAAATAACTTAAGTTCAAATTACTGCATTTAATATAAATTTAAATACATTTTTATTTTATTGCATCTTATTTTAATGTAACATGTTTAACATTTATTTAATTAACATATTAACATTAATTTACCATGTAATAAAGTGCCTGTATTGATATTATAAAGACAAGGACTTTTTTTTTTTTTACTTTGAAATAATGTGCATTGATATTAAAGTAAATGGGGATTTTCATATCATGTTCACTTTGCCTAAAAATGTCTGAATGTCATTGCTTTAGCAAAATATCAAAGCGGGAGCCATTTTATCATCTCATGCAGTGACATTCACACATTAGATGCGGCTTAATGTCCAAATACTTAGTCTTCTCACAAACCCCGAAAAAAAACAGATTTAGGACCTAAAATATTGCAAAACCATAAAAAGAAATGAAAATGTGATGAGGCCGTCATTAATGCAGAATGCGTTTATGAAGTTGTTTCACATCAGATCTGCTCGTATAGCCTGAGGAGAAAAATCTAAATCATAAACCCCACTTGAATCCAATGATCCAAAACTCATGGAAATGTCAGAATATTTCACCCTCTAGATACTGCTTTTCAACCAGAAAAGGCCAAAAGAACAACTTCAAAACATAAAAAATATCATTAAACAACCCATTTTTATATTGACATGCTTTTGATACAAAAATGATTAATGTTCAAAAATGTTGATTTTGCATTAATATCACGAGGTTTGAAATGACATGAGGGTGATTAAATGATGATAATGCTCTTTGAGATCATGAGAAAGATATATTCAGTCTGGTATGTTGCACGTTTGGTCAATGTAATAAAATCTATAATAAGAATGTGTGTGTGAACACAAGCGGGAGGTCCAGTCAGACGCAGTGTGTGTGATGTTCTGCCACGTCTCTGTCTTCACATTACAGGCCTAATGCTCCTCTTCCTTAGATCTTTTTCTTTTAGATCATCACGATCCACCGACCCGTCCTGAAATGACCTGCTCATCTTACAAAAGATGCGTGCGTTTCTGCAAGAGAAGTTTAGGTATTCCGCAGACTGCAAAACTAATTTGCTAAAACGGTTCCCTCGAGTTTAGCTTGAGTCTCAGTGAAATCTCAGGTCTCCAGCTGACTTCCTTTGCTGCTGCTTTCATCTGTTTTCTTTGACTCTTTTCCCAGTGTTGGTGCTCCGGCTGTGAGCGATGACGTAACCTGTGATGTTGGAGAAATGCGTGAATGTAAATGTGATGGTTCACACCTGGGGTCAGTCTGATGTGCGTCTGATCCAGGATTCCTGAGTGACCTAAATCTGGTACGCAAAGATGAAAAATAGCCTAGCAAAATGACTGATCAAATGACTTTCTCTGTTAAATGGTCTATATGTATAATTCAGAAGCCCCTGTTATTAGCGCCACCGGTGGCCGTTCAGTGAACTGCAGCAGCACTTGTTGCTCGTGCTCACGTAACGTACACGAGACTGAACGTGATTCAAAGCCCCGATAAACTCACGGCGAAGATCTTTTTCATTCTTTGTTTAGAAGTAAGAAGTTGGAAATACCTTTGCAGTGATTTACTGTCAACGAACATCCAGACGCCGTCCACACTGCTGAGAGCGGCGGTTAGATGAATATGTAAATATGTGCTGGTCTTTCCTCTCAATGACAAAATAAACAACAACTAATGACAGCGGTGAGAAAACAGCAGTTCAGAAAGCATCTGATCATAGTGATGTGTGGATGTTTGAACTGCGTCATGTCGACAGATGAGGTCATTAAAATTACACTGTTATGATAGTTTGATTATAAAGTATATATGAGACTATAGACTATATAGGTCTGACTGTGTGAGACTATAGTTTAAACTCTTTTCTTTGCATGACACATTGACATTACAGGACCGAACGGCTCTTTCAGCATTATCCTGAACATTGTATAAGCATTTCATGTGTCATTAAACGGAGGATCCTTTCGATTTTCCCGGCGAAACTGTCCTATATCCTTCACATAAAAATCAGTCTACAGGCTTTCATAGGAAGTCGGGGAAGGTCTCGTTTTTTATGTTTCATTACAATCTGTTCACACATTGTTAATAAAAAAGCTACTAATGCATGTAAATTCTTACATATAGCTTCTTTAATCAACCGTGTCACACACTCCCTTAAAATTAAGTTTCCAATAGTGGGTTTTCGCTGTGATGCCGCAGAATAACCATTTTTGGTTCCCCAAATAAACATTTAAAAACATTTTTAAAATCTAAAGAACCTTTTTCCACTAGAAAGAACCTTAACCCTCTGGGGACCAGAAACGCGCCGGCGCGTTTTGCTAGTTTTTTTTCACATAGCAGAAAAATAGACTTAGGGTGTACTCACACTAGCCAGTTTGAACCGTGCCCGAGTGCGTTTGACCACCAAAGCGCGGTTCGTTTGACTAGTGTGAGTGCTCCGAAACGTGCCCGGGCGCGGCTCGATTAGCCGGCCCTGGCCCGCTTGGAAGAGGTGGGCCAGAGCACGGTTCAGTTGGACTCGGGCGCGGTTCGCATGCAGTGTGAGCGCTAACCGTGCTGGAGCACGGAACAGGACGTGTGACGTCATGGTTCTGCACTTCAGCTGGTACCTTGCAAACCTCCTCATACGAGCACGAGCAGCACGATTACGTGAAAATTTTCACGCCACTAAGGCGACACATCTGTTTAACAACAGGCTGTGAGAGGGCTGTGGACCACCGTGGACCAAACGACACAAAATTATCCACAAAGAAAACAGAGCGATGGCTCTCCTTCAGAGAGCGCCGCTCTTCTTGTTTATCCCGAAACCGTCGCACCATAATGACGTAAGCGTGCTCCGGCACGAATGCTGAAACCCTATGTGAGTGCAGGCCAGAGGGGGAGTGGGGAGGGGGGACAATCGTACTCGGGCCCGGTTCATGGCAACCGTGCCTAGTGTGAGTACACCCTTAAAGTACTACCATCATTTCTGTTCATATAGAGTTAAGAAATATGAGAAAATAATCTGTTAAATGTCTACTTTTTTATGTGCCCACATACAATCGAAATAAAATATTGTGCTTTTGTAAAATAAAGAATATAAACAGGGTGTGCGTTCTGCCTCTCAGTCACCGTGAACTTTTTTCCTGGAGCACGTCTCTAATCTTCAACAAAACTCAGCAAATACTATTCACCCAGACATGAGCAATATATCTTTTAAATCATTTGAGTTTGTACTTTTAAATGATCCGATTCAAAACTAAAATAAATATTCTCCGTTTATGTAATCTATATAAAAAGAGAGACGTGTCAGACATTCTAATTATCTTTCTCTCAGCTCATTATCTCCGGTAATGTGACACGCCCACGGAGAGCACGCGCTATTCAAACGCAAATACGTGAAGCACCACATTGAGACGCGTTAACGCCCATAAACTCTGAAAACACACTATATTTTTTAGTCAGATTAATCTACTGTCATCTTCAGCGGCTATGAGGAACAATCCTGGGACATTTACATACCTCAGAACAAGTGCTGGTTTATTTTCACCACGAGGAGGAGCAACAGATTCAGCTGAGAAGTGTGTAAGTGTTTTATGCTTGTGCTTTGTTCTAATCGCGATATAGAATAACGTTAGTGTCTGTAAACGGAAAAATAGCATACTGTTTAAATGTGAATCATGTTTCTGTGTGTGTGTGTGTGTGTGTGTGTGTGTGTGTGTGTGTGTCTGTGTGTGTGTGTGTATGTGTGTGTGTGTGTGTGAATGAATGAATGAATGAACGCACAGATACGCACTGTTATAGACGAAATAAAAGACATTTTGTTGACTAGTTTTGGATAGAGTATAAAGTTTTTACTCTAAAATAGACATCAAATAAGCTTTGTTAGGAGTTTCTGCTGATATGTTAAATATATAGTATGTTTTGTCAATAAACTAATCAACTAAGATGTTATAGTCTAGTGTTTGTTCCAATCCAAGCTAAATCAAAAAAAATGAATCCTCAACTTTGAAATATGTATGATCAAACTAAGACATTTATGGAAAAGACAATTTTCTTTTCAAGATTTTTCCAACTCTAACTTTGAACTGAAATAAAACCTTGTCTATATGGTGAAGGGTGTGTGATAGATGTGTCCAGACGTATGCACCCTGTATTTTAAAGAAGAACATTTAATTATTTGTGATAAATTTTTCATTCACAAAGAATTCAAGGACATTATTCATGTCCCTAAAGGTTGGAGTTTTCCTCATTTTTTTAATTAAGGCATTACGATTTTTTATTCCTCTTTTTAGTCAACTTTAGCATGGGTGTGTTCACTTATTCTAAGCAGTGTGTGTGTGTGTGTTGTAAATAAATCCAAACAATCTAAAAACCATTCTTTTTTAAATCTCCTCATTCTTTCTGCAAGGCTCTTCATAATGATATGGCCTGATAGCACCTAATAGGGCCATTATGGGAGGGTCTTTGTCTTTCTCAGGTGTGAAATGGATACATACTAATGAGAGATCAAGCCTCCTCGCATAAAGCTTTCTCAAACAAAACACGTCATACACATTCTAAAAGACTTTATTGACTTATCTGAATGAGTAGTCAGGATGTTTCTCACATAGTTTTGGAGCAAATATTCTAGACTATGTGATACAATTTTCAAAAGTCTTGTGAAGAAATAATATGTGTTTTGTGGCCTTATTTCAGAAACTTTTTTTTTTTTTTTTTTTCAATAACCACGCATAAATAATATTCTCTCAAAAATACAAACATGTACATGCATGTTGCTAACACATTATGGTAGCCCCGTGTGTGCTATATAGAGTGAATTTACACCTTTGCCATTAACATGTTTATAAATAACTGAAAAAAGCACAAATGTCAGTGCATGTCAAAACATCCCAAGGGCCCCAAAAAACCTTTGGTCCCCAGAGGGTTAAAGGGGAAATGAAGCAGTCAATCAAGTTTATATGATTTACAAGATGGATTTCCATTATAATCAACAATTATATAAGAAACATGACAAATGTAAACATATAAAAGAAAAAAGAAACACCGTTATATCTTTCGCGGCAAGGGCGCCACCATTGTGCAGTATTATAACCGGTGACGTCACGGGATTGGTTGGCTTTAAAGGCTCTGGGCTGAGTTTAGTAAAACGCAGTGAAAGACATAAAGCTTAACATTAAACTACGCCTAAAAAGCGTTCATCTGCTATCGTACTATCATTTCAAAGCTCTCATACATGTTTGCATCACACTGGCTCGTTAACAAAATGCATGTTATTATTTTTGATAGTGTTACACATTTCTTACAGATAATCACGATGATCATTGCGCTTGTCTTACCGAATGTGGTATCTTCCTGTAAGCAATTACATTTCTTCTATAAGCTTTTTTTATTTTTATTAATGCCGACAGTAAAATGTTGCCAGATACTACTACGAAAAACAAGCAAAAGTTAAATCTAAAAAAAATAATCCGAAATAAGCTCAAAGCTTGTGTTTTGGCAATAAGATTAATATATCACAAACCCTAACATGCCACTTTCCACTTTAATAACTTCCTATAGTGTGACATTAAATCAGAGAAACAAGTCCAGAAGACTAACTTACTGCACTGACACCTTTCCATAAGGTAAATCAGGCAACACGGAGGCTGCATCCGCGCCATCACAACGCGCTCTCAAGATCCGTTCACTGCGCTAGCTTCTCGCAGCAAAATGAATTGCAAACACTCATATGAGGTGGTTCAAACCTTTATTTTACTGTCTATGGTTAAAACGGCTAATTAATCATTCAGAGAGCTTGAAAATTTATTTTTGAATGTAAAAAAATGACAGAGGTCCGGACTCATAGACTACAGCCATGTCCACCACCGGCTGTTCGACATAGCGAAGTACCGCTGCTCGGTTCCCACGCCGTATCGACTCAAATGCATAAGCAATGGGACACGACTCAACAGGTCTTTCAAGTTCGTCTTCCACCATTTCAAATCAAGTGCGTATTGAGTCCGGTTGTCTCTGGTCCGGTCCAGTAACGCTTCACTCTCTTCACTCACCAACGGAACCAACCAACCCCGTTACGTAGGCTGTGACGTCACTCCAAAATGGCGACTCGTACGCTAGATAGCTAGCTAGAAATTACGAAATTATTTTGGTCATATCTGTGGTTTTAACAACTTTTTAAAATATTTTTTTGGGCAAGGTGATTTTTCTAATATATGTAGCTACTACCAGTGCCAAAACATGGATGTTTAATTTCCCCTTTAAGGTTCCATTGATGTCAAAGGCTCTTTATGAAAAAGTTCAGATGCTACATGAAGTTGAACCCATTTTGAGGTCTAAAAATGTACAGTTTGTGTGTCTCCATTACCAGTTTATGTTAATGGTTAACAAGGTGTCTGTTGTGTAGTTAACCACAGCAAATGAAGCGACACGCACTTTCATACAGTACACTCAAATGAATTAGCATAACATACTCCTGAAGGGAAGGAAACAATGTCTTCTTCAAAGCAGTCACACATTAAAGACATCTAGTTAGAAACCTCCGCTTCATAACACTGGCAACACGTTCTGTTCTGTTTGTGTGAGTCGATTTAGCAGGGAGGATATAAAATGAAGATTCACATAAGCACAATGCATAGAATGAAACCGAATGGAGATGTGTGATGCTGTATGTTGTGGCACAGAAGATAAGACCACCGTCTGCTAAACTGCAGGAGAAATTGATTTTCATAGACGGCCGTGTTTTGAAAACTGTGTGGATTAAAGTGCATTGGCAATTTTCAAAACACAGTAAAAAATACTTGAAAAAAAAATCTTAATGATACTAAAAAAACGGAATCATATCCATGTACATAAATGTTTGTTTTCCATATTGTTTGAGATGCAAAAGAGTTTATTAACATTATAAATGGACCTCGTGGGGAAAATGAAATGTGGCTTCTTTCATTTCCGTAAGATTGCCTGTGTTTCGCTCTCGGCCATCAGATGCATTTATTTGTGATAAACTGCCCATTTCTTAGAGCTGCAATTTTAAACGGAGACCTTTAGGAAACACGTAGTCCACATTCGTTCTGAGCAAATACATGAATGTTGTGTTTACCTACATCAATTTGCAAGCATATATTGCATACTAGATCGGCAAATGTGTATTAAAGCAGATGTGAGCAAAGATTCATCATGTGAGGCTTGGCTCTCTTTCAGTTTGTGAGATTATTGAATTACTCTCACGGGATGTTTGAATGACAAAATCAGCGAAACGATAAAAGAACATAATTACATGATTTGTTTTGACTAATTATGTTTATTTAATAATTAATGGCTATCAAAACAGATTTTAATTTTACTATACATTATGTCACTACATTATTTTCAGATGTATAATTAGTCTAAATTAATCATCAATATATATACACTCACCTAAAGGATTATTAGGAACACCATACTAATACTGTGTTTGACCCCCTTTCACCTTCAGAACTGCCTTAATTCTACGTGGCATTGATTCAACAAGGTGATGAAAGCATTCTTTAGAAATGTTGGCCCATATTGATAGGATAGCATCTTGCAGTTGATGGAGATTTGTGGGATGCACATCCAGGGCACGAAGCTCCCGTTCCACCACATCCCAAAGATGCTCTATTGGGTTGAGATCTGGTGACTGTGGGGGCCATTTTAGTACAGTGAACTCATTGCCATGTTCAAGAAACCAATTTGAAATGATTCGAGCTTTGTGACATGGTGCATTATCCTGCTGGAAGTAGCCATCAGAGGATGGGTACATGGTGGCCATAAAGGGATGGACATGGTCAGAAACAATGCTCAGGTAGGCCGTGGCATTTAAACGATGCGGCACTAAGGGGCCTAAAGTGTGCCAAGAAAACATCCCCCACACCATTACACCACCACCACCAGCCTGCACAGTGGTAACAAGGCATGATGGATCCATGTTCTCATTCTGTTTACGCCAAATTCTGACTCTACCATCTGAATGTCTCAACAGAAATCGAGACTCATCAGACCAGGCAACATTTTTCCAGTCTTCAACTGTCCAATTTTGGTGAGCTCTTGCAAATTGTAGCCTCTTTTTCCTATTTGTAGTGGAGATGAGTGGTACCCGGTGGGGTCTTCTGCTGTTGTAGCCCATCCGCCTCAAGATTGTGCGTGTTGTGGCTTCACAAATGCTTTGCTGCATACCTCGGTTGTAACGAGTAGGGATGGGTATCGTTAAGGTTTTAACAGTATTACTACTCTTACCAATACTGCTTATCGGTCCGGTACTTTAACGGTATTCTTATCGGTTCTTTTTGTTGTTGTTTTTTTACATTCGTGTAATAATTAACATTTGCTTTATATTTTGAAATAAAATAAAATATCTATTTGTTATGCAGCTATGTACAGGCTTTTTTGTTTTATATACATGAGATAGGATACGATAAGCAAAAACAAGTACAAACACATGGACCATGGTCAACAAACAATAAAACAAAGACAAATTATATACACAGTGCTTTAATTTCAGGAAGGTCTACTAAAATTACTTTTCAGGTAAGTGTTTCTGTCTGAAAAGAAATCGAATTTAGTAATCAAATGTAAAATAACACTGCACAGTTTATCATAGATAGATTAATGCTTATTAAAGTTTAAGTTATTCATTCAAGAGCTGTGAGTGTTTTCTCTGCCTTTTGTTGTTTGATTCGCATTAATGGATCAATCTCACAGGTTTATTAGACTACTGCCCCTTTAAGACCGAGTGCAGATCTGACTAACTGACCAATTATGTACGTCCATTTAAGACATATGAACTGTGTTCAGTAAATCTCAGAGCTGGTTATTTTTATGTATATTTGATAGTTTAGATGCGCACATGAAGCCCAAAGTTACTTTTCTTGTCTGGTTGCAGTCCATTTCGGAGCGCGCGTCGCCTTGTGAACAGCGTCTCTTGCGCATATTTTTGTGCTTTTAATAGATATTTTAATGATTAAACGCGTCCGCAATTTAGCAACAGTAGAGACTGCATTTTACAACAATCACAGATTGCGCTGATTCTGACGGTACGTTTGGGTTTTAGGTAGAAATGACAGCGCATTGAAGGGAAGGAAGTTGCTCCCTAGACAGAATGCGTCTAGTTTGTAATAGTTTGTAATCTCAAATATCTTCTTTTTATAATCTTTGAAAGACGAAATCTAAAATAAAATTAGAATAATATCCCAGATCTAAAGTGTAACCACGTTTGAATGTTAAGTTCTGTCCTCATTGTCACTCATTAACCAGGGCTGTCGTGTTGTGCGCGCTGTGGCTCCGCGTGAGAGATCGCGCTCTCTCTCTTCTGGACTGCGAATAGCAAAATTGCATCACAGACAAATGGTTCAATATTATTATAGAACTGGCTGGCGAGATAAACATGTTCAAGATTACATCTTTATGGCAATAATACGTAGTACGTGTATTTTCTTAATTTCTTTAGTACCGACAGCAGAACCGATAACGTCCGAGCTTATCGATACTGCGGTCTTTCAAAATTCAGCCCCGGGGCCCGTTTAATACCGGGTTTCGGTACCCATCCCTAGTAACGAGTGGTTATTTCAGTCAAAGTTGCTCTTCTATCAGCTTGAATCAGTCGGCCCATTCTCCTCTGACCTCTAGCCTCAACAAGGCATTTTCGCCCACAGGACTGCCGCATACTGGATGTTTTTCCCTTTTCACACCAATCTTTGTAAACCCTAGAAATGGTTGTGCGTGAAAATCCCAGTAACTGAGCAGATTGTAAAATACTGGCCCGTCTGGCACCAACAACCATGCCACGCTCAAAATTGCTTAAATCACCTTTCTTTCCCATTCTGACATTCAGTTTGGAGTTCAGGAGATTGTCTTGACCAGGACCACACCCCTAAATGCATTGAAGCAACTGCCATGTGATTGGTTGATTAGATAATTGCATTAATGAGAAATTGAACAGGTGTTCCTAATAATCCTTTAGGTGAGTGTGTGTGTGTATATATATATATATATATATATATATATATATATATATATATATATATATATATATATATATATATATATATATATATATAGGGGTGAATTCAGGTTGAGCGGGACACATTTTGCCATTGAGATAACTTGGAAAAAGTGTCCCAATCAACTTGAATTCACCCCTATATATGAGTCTATATAATATATTAGTTTCACCTTTAAGTTGAAGTACTGAAATAAATGAACTTTTGCACGATATTCTAATTTTTCAAATTTCACCTGTATTTATATAGCCTATATAAAATATAAAATACCATTTAACATCCTGTTTGCAAATTCGTGAGCTGAATAGGAGTTCAGCAGTAATTGTTCATGCACACATGTATAAAGGCAGCGCATGGCAGAACATCAACCTTTTGTTTTCTGCCGTTTTTCTGAAAGCAGAGCTGTGTCTGACAGTAAAGCTGGTGTTGTCAGGTGTCAGACTGAACATGTTCTCTGTTCTGCGCATCTAACTGAACTTTTGCCTCTGTTCCTTTAATCCCAGCATGCACTGGGGCGTTGGAAGGCAGCACAGGTTGTCAGTATTTCCAGGTTAGTATGTAATGATCCTCAGAAACCAGCGAGGACTTGATTTGTCCGAACACTGTCACAGCAGCCGCACACACACACACACACACACACACACACACACACACACACACAGACCGGACACAATTATTCATTCCTAAACCACATTTCTGTCATCGTTTATTCACCTTCATGTCAGTCCAAACCTGTGTGACTTTCTTTCTTCTATGGAACACAAAATATGATGTTTTAATTAAAGAATCTTTTACACGTCCACATTTTCTTGACTTCGGTGAAACTACCGTACTTTTATAATTACATGTAAAACATATAGGCGATACAGTCCTTCAGTGTTATTTTATTATCATTGTGATACTATTATAGTTGTTATTGATATTTTGAATTAGTGTTTGTTGTTATATTTTCACGTTTTAGTAATTTTGTAGATTTTTAGTCATAAAATCCATGTTGATAATTTTTGATTATTAATAAACTCCATGTGGTGAACACATATCTGGCTCTTTAACCATAACCCCACAAGGTTTCCCTTCACAAAATATTAATGCAATTTGATCATTTTGTCATGATAAGCGTTTATTTTTCATCTTTTATTTTCATCTACACGTATACTTTATTTTCTTCTCTAGTTACGAGGAGAGACCAGTTCACGAGACTGATGTTCAAAAACTCAGCAAACTGCAAATAAATCAACTTTTTTCAGTATGAATCACAATAATAATATCACTTACATTTGTGGGTCGCAAAAGGTTTTGCTTCACATTTAATCCTGGAAAAGTGACACATTTTCTCCATTTTATTCATCCATAAGCCTGTTTATTTTGCTATAGAACAAGCATGATTAGTAAGTTGTCAGTTTTGGGTCACGACCTACCAGTTGAGAACCACTGACTTACATAATAATCCCATCCTAGATTACTAGTTTGCCAAGACAATATTATATCTCGCCTTGCACTTAACGAAAGACCTCCTGCTCTTTATGTAAAGGTAATGATATTGTGTGTGACTCTAATGGAGTATGATGGATATGATGCCCTGGCGTTTGATGAACTGTGTGCCATATATCATTTCTAATAATTGCACCGATGCAGAGAGGATGTCGCACGCTGTCGAAATTGCTCGAGGTCACTTCTCTTGATGATAAACAAAACAGGACACATTTTCCATAGGTAATATGTGAGATTTTACTTTTTTTTTTTCATTTTCACATCAGGGAGTCCAAAAATGAGACTTCACAACATTAGATGCATGCGGCTTCTTTCTCCTCCCTCCATGCAATGAAATCCTTGATCAGATTGGTGGTCTAACACAAACAGACCCCTGCTGACGGTGAAAATAACAGTACTGGAACAAGCCGAGGTCCGTCCCGCCGCTGCTGGATGTCACGGGAACGTCTCAACCTACTGCCAGCCGAAACAGGCCTGATATATAATAGACAACAGTACAGCTGGAGGAGACGAATAATTCAGTGACCCAAGAAAATGTGGAGGGAAAAAAAACAGTAATACGTTTCTGTGCTGAATTTCACCAGCCTTAACCTCGGGGGGAACGTCGCAAACTGCATGTAGAGCTACTCCAGAATTAAAGAGGGGGAAATATGTCCTATAACCAAGCAAATGAAAGAGGAAACATCATTTAGACCATATTCAAGTAGCGAAACTACTTGTTTATCCTCTGTGCCGTGAGACATCATGGCTGAAAACAGATCCATTTTTGGCAAATTGCAGTAATACTGTTTTAGATCATATCGCTGGATACCTGCACCTTGGATTCACTGCCATCACCTCCACAAAAAGCATCACATGCGTGTAGATTATGATGTTTACTTGAGCCCATGTGGGAAGATTGCTGGACTATGATTGTTTCAACTGAAAAGTAATGTGAACGATTGGTAAAAAAGCAGAAAAGCCTGAACACAAAGTCCTTTGAGGAAAAATCTTTGAAAATCTTTATTCAGAGGCCATACAAATAGTGCTCAGTGCAAAGACAAAAGGTTTACGATATCACATCATAATCATCATCAGTGTCTATAGATTACTCGCAGTGCTGGGTAGCCATTACTGAATACAGATTACATGTAATTTATAACATTACACATTTTAGGTAACATAATCTGACTAGCCTTAACTAGTTTGTCACATAGATTTGAATATGATGATCCTGTACTGTAATAATTTAAAAATCAAATAGAAAAACAAATTTTTGAAATGAAGCGCATTAAACATATTACATCAGGGTTTCTAAAACTGGGGTTTGTGAAGGAACTGCAGGAGGTTTGTAAGTTGATGAAAAGCTAAGTAATTAAACCTTAAAAAGTAAATTTTTTAAAATAAAAACAATTAAGTAAAAAATACAAAAAATAATATTGTATTAGTTATGCTGTGTGGCCTTCCGCAAAACTGGAAGACTTTCTAAATATGCATACAACTTTCTAAAACAGCAATACAGGTGAAACTGGAAAAATTAGAATATCTTGCAAAAGTTCATTTATTTCAGTGATTCAACTTAAAAGGTGAAACTAATATATTATATAGACTCATTACATGCAAAGTGAGATATTTCAAGCCTTTATTTGTTATAATTTTGATGATTATGGCGTAAAGCAATGAAAACCTTTCCACAATATTCTAATTTTGAATTTGGGGTTTTCATAAGCTGTAAGCCATAATCATCAAAATTATAACAAATAAAGGCTTGAAATATCTCACTTTGCATGCAATGTGCCTATATAATATATTAGTTTCACCTTTTAAGTTGAATCACTGAAATTAATGAACTTTTGCACGATGTTCTAATTTTTCCAGTTTCACCTGTAGGTAAATGACAATTTAAAAGATAGAAAAGGAATCATGTTATCAATTACAATGTAGTCTGATTATGAGTATTTTAAAATGCAATACAATCTTACATAGGCCTATGTCATTTTTGGAATCTGATTACGTAATCCAGATTACATATAATCAGTTACATCTGAGCATATCTGTCAAATGCATATAATGTCCAAAGATCAAACACTCCTGTTACGGTATTCGTGGTGTAGTGTAAAGCACGACGGAGAAGAGGAATAACAGTATTTAATATAAAAACTGAGGAGACACTTACTTAAACACAACATAGCTAACACTAACGAGAACGGACGAAGACTGAGGGAGAACACAGGGTATAAATGCATGGCAAACAAAGCGAGCTGATGAGTGAAAGACAAGGAACAGGTGAATGAAATGACTAATCAAACAGATTGGGAAAACTAGGTCACAGGAATAAACCAAAAGGAAACATAATGAAGGGGGGAACACAGAACATACAGGTTACACACTCCACCTTTAAGATACATCAGTACGGAAGCATATTGCGTTCACTTGAGGGAAAAAAATCTACTCTGTTTTCCTTAATTAACGAGTTAATTATCTCAGAATTACGAGATATTTTTTCATGAATTTATTTTTTTTGCTCTGTTTTCCTGAATTAACGAGTTAATTATCTCAGAATTATGAGACAAATTTTTCTTGAAAAACATTTTTCCACTCTGTTTTTATGAATTAATGAGTTACTCATAATTTTGAGATAATTAAGTCATTAATTCAGAAAAAACAGAGCAAAAACTTTTTTTCCATGAAAAATTATCTCGTAATTCTGAGATAATTAACTTGTTAATTCGGAAAAACAAAGTCGATTTTTTTCCTCAAGTGAATGCAATACGCTTCCGTAGGCTACATCAGCAACCCTTTAATTTGATATTTTTTAAAATGTCTCATTTTATTAATTTGTCAAGTTTAGGGTTTCATAAAATCATGAAAATGTCAAATTATATATAAAAAAAGTCAACACTTACTAAAAAGTCCAATTATTTTATTTCTTTACGTGCATGTCACGTGACCATTAATCTATGAACTATGTGAACGTGCCGATAATTTGCTCAAATGGGTTCGGCGTTTGGGTGTAGTTTGACCTCAGGTGAATGAACAACATGTTCTGATGGTTCAGCATCTCCTTTTACCAACCATTTGCTGAAAAAGAAAACTGACTTTTTTGTGAGAGTTTCAAGCCCTGTTTTGCGTGGAAAGTGCCAGCTGTCGTCGACAGGATTTGCATTCCTTTAAAAAGTAGTTTTCTTCTGAGTGCTTTTCACTTGTGCTGTTCTTAAGGTGAAATTGCTTTCCTGGCACGTCCTGCCCACCATCTTGAACCTCCTACAATAGCTAATGTTTTCTTCCCTGGGCAATTACTTCACTCACACCCACTCATATTAATATTTGCATGGTTTTGATGCTAAAAACTTGATTAGAAAGTGCACGAATCAGAATCTGCATCTAATTACATTTTGAATTTCACACTACAAAAAAAAAAAAAAATTCCTTACCTATATTTTGTCTTGTTTTCCAGGACATTGTTCAGTCAAGATGCATTTAGTAAAATGACTTAATTCTTTCAGAAAAAAAGACTGAATATCTTGAAGTGTTTGAAGTATTGAAGTATGTTTATGCTTAAAACAAAAACAAATTGCTATAGTGGAGTCAGAAAAAATCATCTTGTTTCCCCCTTGAACTTTATTTTTCTAAATAATTTGTTTCTTGTTTTAAGCATAAACTGGCTTAATTTACCCCTCCCCCCCCCCCCAGAAAACAAGACTTAATATCTTATGCCATTTTGCTTCTCAAGTAAAGGATTTAAGAATGTTTATATATATTTGTAATGGAAAACAAAACAAAAATACTAAGAATTTTTGTTTTGTAGTGCACAGCTTTCCCATATTGATTAATATTCAGCATATATTTGTTTATATACAGGCCTATATATTGTTTTGGGGTTTTTTCTCCATATTTTTAGGTGGATTGTTTTCTTTAAAGAAAAAAAAAACAAGTTGCCAGCAAATTGCTGAAGACACAATCGCTTGAAAATGTTATTTGGAAGTGCATGTAGAGATTGCGGTCTAATTAGTTGAGCGCGAGGGGGAATGTGAAGGGAGTAATTAGACTTTGATGCTAAATTGTTGATGCAGCTTTCCCTGAAAATGTGAAGTTTGTTCCCCAGAGAGCATCTCAACCTGACACGCGTGCATATCATCCGCAGCACGTGCATGTAAAGGTGTCTTCCTCCTCCTCCTCCTCCTCCTCAGGTATAAGTGTTTTGTCATGTTAAATTCTCCTCGTCGCATCAGAACAAGGGTGTTTGGGGTTTTATCTGCCTTCCCTTGACCTCCTTCTGTTTCTCTGGCCCTGTTGCGGTGGAGAAGCGCTTCTGCCAAGGTGCTGCTCATGTGAAATGAATGTTTATCAGTGAGTCTATTTAAGCGCTGGTGACCGGCGGTTTCTACAGGAGATGCTCTGTTGGATGTGAGCTTGGCCCGATGCCCGGACACTCTTCACCATCCTCACTGCATCACCCTGGATGTGTGAGATCGCATTAGGAGGGAGAAAACAAGGCACTAAAAGCCCATCATGCAGTGCACGCAGCGGCCATCGAGGGCTGATAAAGAAATGCTGCTCGCTCGGGGCACCTGGAAATGGCCAGTAAAGTCTGACAGGTCAGACATCATGTGAAGGCCTATTATTAAATGATTGCGTCATGAAAAACAATAAATTGCTTTGTTGCAGAGGGTGGGTTGTTATGCTTTAGGTTCCTTGTAGCTCTTAAAGTCTGCTGGGCCATTAGAAAGAGCATTTTTTTAAAGAAAAACTCGCTGTGCTTTTTGTCTTTTTTTGGAGCTTGACCCATTTCTCATTACGAAGTAAAAAAACAAAACAAAAAAAACAGTGTAAAGTCCCGTTCGCACCAATAACGATAACTATAGCCTATATTATCTTCCACACCGATGCATCATAACCTTTTATTATAAGCACGCGCTGCACTGTGGTCTGTCGCTTTAAATGCGCGTGCTCTTTAAAGCAGGATGGATTCTGATTGGCTGTCAGTGTTTTTATCGTTCATCAGCTGGTAAAAAAAAATATTCTAAAAGTGATTCCATGGTATGGCTCCTCTGGATCATTATCGTTATAGTTGTGGTTCATGTGGATTCTGATTTAATTTGTACATTATGAGCGATTTTTCTAACTAAATCTCACTAGATCCTTCAAAAATTCTGTTTTAATGAACCGATAATGATAAAGATATAGTTATAAAAAATCGTTCTAAATGCAGTGGCGCCTCCAGAAATTTTTCATAGGGGTGGCCAGATGGGGCCACTTAAAATCTTGGGGTGGCACACCAAAACTATAAACCATAATTTCAGAATTGTATTCTACTGTTGTAGTAAACCGGCCTGTAGAAAACTATCAGAAAGACTTAAGGAAACTCCTACTGATATACTTTGGTTTATTGTGTTATATTTAATGTTACTAATGATATTAGTAGGGCCCTACTAATATATATTATATTATATATAATGATATTATATAGATATGATATATATAAGGGCCCTCGCCCCGCGGCAAATTTCCAGATACTTACATAATTGTGATGAATTTAATCCTTTTTAAGTTATTAGTTTGCAGTGTAAGATTACAGTTAACACCTTTAAATATTACATAAATGTATTATGAATTTTTAATAAACTTAATGAGTGTATAAATCAGCAGCAAAAAGCAATTCTTGAAAAAATCTGCACAGTAATTTTATAAAATCTAAATATGTTAATAAAAACAAATTACTATTAGTTCTCTTATAAAATTCAATCAGGCAATCATACATTTCACAATTTTATATTTATATATGAATGTCAAGAATTCAGAAGTGCATATATAGACTACAAAGAAATAATATGCAATTCATTTATGCTTATTTTAAATGTATTGAGCAGGCTAGGTATAACAAAATATATTGGCTTTTAATAATATTTCAGTGCGCAAACACGTGAGCAAACCAATATTTCAGTGCGCAAACCATGATAACATGAAAAACAGAGCGCACACAGCATGTATGCGCATCACGGGATTCGCGGGTGCAGAATGATGTGCGCAACATGGAGTCACAGTGTGCAGCGCTGCGCTGCATAAGTGCGCATTTAAAACGTCACAAAGCGAAGAAATGTCGAGCGCACAAATCCTAGTGCGATTTGTTCCTTTGTTTCACAGTTTTGAATTCCAGTTATTGTGTGTTTGATGCCGATTCATAGTCCTTGTGATGTGTGTGATCTAGCAAGCACACGGTAGTGAGTCGTTTAAAAACAGCAACAAACTCCAACAAAATAAAGTAATTTTATGCAAATCTACAGCCTTTTATCTACAGATAATGCATTATAATGTGAATATATCATATTGGAGAGAGTTTTACCGTGCATCCAAGAGGCGCGCGCGCTGTTTGAATATGAATGGAGAGTGATCGACAGCCGCAGAGGAGGGAAAACGAGTTTCCGTATACTTTAATGATGTAAATAGACTTCTGTCCCTCACATTAAGCTATGGAATGACTTCAGATGACTTTGTCACCCAATCTGAAGTGAAAAAATCGGGAGGCGCCGAAAAGCGCGCTGTTTGCATCCCTGCTCGTCAAAACGTGGCAAAGACACATCAAAAAGCTGCTGAAACAGTATACTGTAACCGTTTGGCACTTAAAAAGCACGTCACGACACATAATTCCCCGTCTTCTTTTACTAAAGAATATTTTTGACTTATTTATGAAATGCATAACTGATGCTACTAAAATTTGTACTGGCCATTGGGGTGGCCAGTGGGGTGGCCAGGAGTCGGCCCTGGCCACCCCCTGGTGGCGCCATTGTCTAAATGTCACAGAATAGCAGCGTCCACACCACAACTACAACAATATAAGGAACAATATTGTTTGTGAATCACGAATCATAACTTTTTTTTTTTCCAGCTGATAAACGATAAAAACATAGACAGCCAATCAGAATCCATTAGTCCAGTCATTTTAAGCCAAAATGGGGGTCAACCTTGAACAAATTGCAACAGAAGCAAACTCGACTGATTTTGTATCATGTCCTGAGTAAGGGGAAAAAAAAAGCCCCGAAGAATCCCATCAGGGGAAAGTTTCGAAAAAGACCCAAATATATCCCATTCATACGCCATTCATTATTTTTCTCACGTGAAAAGGGTAAACATTTTAAACTTTAGATATCATCATGCAAATCCCTGAGTTGATTACTTACATCAAGACAAACAAAAAATGTATTACAAGGTTTTTGCAATTGTTTGTTAACATGGACAAATGGTGCATAATCTAATTAATTACATATGTGCTAATTTGCATAACAAACAGATTTAAACATTGGGTATAGCAGGTGAAAATGTCTTGTAGAATTTTGTTGACATATAACAGTAAACTATTTAATATTAAGGTCTGAATGGAACCCATTTAGGCTACCCATGAACATTAACGCATGAAGAAGTACTTTAGAAACCAGCCTTTATTAATTATTATGGCAGAGATGGGGGTTGGGGCTGGGTCAGTGGGGCTGGGTCAGTGGGGCTGGGTCAGTGGGACTGTTTCTGGGGGATGAGTCTGAGGGAAGAACGGGAGACATGGGTAAGGAGAATGCAGAAGACAAAAGGTAGGTGAAATAAAAAGTGTCTGGATCAAAAAATTATGTACACAATGCATTAAATGCCCAAACCCCATCTCTGCAATAATAATTAATAAAGGCTGGTTTCTAAAGTACTTCTTCCTGTATTAATGTTCATGGGTAGCCTAAATGGGTTCCATTCAGACCGTAACATTAAATCTTTTACTGTTATATGTTAACAAGATTAAAAAAAACATTTTCACCTGCTATACGTTTAAATCTGTTTGGGTAATTATGCAAAATAGCTAATACGTAATTATATTAAGCACCGTTTGTCCATGTTAACAAACAATTGCAAAAAACTTGTAATACATTTTTTGTTTGTCTTGATGTAAGTAATCAACTCAGTGATTTTCATGATGATATCTAAAGGTTAAAATTTTTACCCTTGTCACGTGAGAAAAAGAATGAATGGCGTATGAATGGGATATATTTGGGTCTTTTTCGAAACGTTCCCCTGATGGGATTCTTCTGGGCTTTTTTTTCTTCCTTACTCAGGACATGATACAAAATCAGTCGAGTTTGCTTCTGTTGCAATTTGTTCAACCTTTTTTCATAAAATGACTGGACTAATCCTGCTTTAAGAGCTTGTGCATTTAAAGCGGCAGACAACAAAAGTGTGCTTATAATAAAGTTATTGTGCATCGATGTAATATGTAATATAGAGCTTGTAATATTTGCAGTTATAGATATATAAATACTAATCATATAGGTGAATGGGTCTTTTAATAGTTCACATGAAAATGAACCCAAAATTTACTCACCCTCAAGCCATGGGTGTGTGTGACTTTCTTCTTTCAGACGAACTCAATAAGAGTTATATTAAAAAATATCCTGGCTCTTCCAAGCTTTATAATGGCAATGTCAGAGTTTTTGAAACTCTAAAAAGTGCACCAATCATCATAAAAGTAATCCATACGACTCCAGAAGGTTAATAAAGGCCTTCTGAAGCAAAGCCATGCGTTTTTGTAAGAAAAATATCCATGTTTATAACTTTATAATCACTGGCTTCCGGTAGCTAGTCTAGTTCCAGCAGAAGAGTGACCTCTGGCCCGACGCATGACGTAGGATGTAGCTCCTCTTCTCTTATATCAAAATCCTCCGACATTTTTGTTTCTCTATCCTCTGCGCATCTGCGCTTGTCAATACGTCATGCGTCGGGTCAGAGGTCACTCTTCCGCCAGAACTAGACTAGTTACAGGAAGCCAGTGATTATAGTTTATAAACTTATAAATATGGATATTTTACTTACAAAAACCCATCGCTTCATTTCAGAAGGCCTTCATTAACCTTCTGGAGTCGTATGGATTGCTTTTATGATGATTGATGCACTTTTTTTTGGCCTTCAAAAACTCAGGCACCATTCACTCCCATTATCCGCCAGGAGCCAGGATATTTTTTAATATAACTCAGATTGAGTTCGGCTGAAGGAAGAAAGTCATATACACATATAGATGGCTTTAGGGCGAGTAAATTATAGGATTATTTTATTTTTGGTGTGAACTATCCCTTTAAAGCTGCAATCATCAGTTCCCTGAACTCTTGCCCTACAGACTAGGGGTGTGTTTCCCAAAAGCATTGCAAGCCAATGGCTACAAGTTCCTCTGAATTGTGTTGGTAAAGACTTAACTTGCGACTATAGTTGGCTTTAAGGAAACTCACCCCAGGCCAATAAAAAGAGCAAAGCATTTTGTCCATAAGAGGTATTAACAAGGAGTCACAAATTAATACTGCTCAAATTAATCTCGCGTTAGAAGAGCTTAAAGATGCTTTAATAATGTGAGCACTAAAGCTGTGCTGCTGATTGACTTTTGATTGGAACTGCAGTGTTTAATTACTCATTTCTAGTTAGCGGGCTGACTTTAACAGTACAGTGCAAACAATAATTAGGTCAATTTTGGCCAGTGAACACCAGAATTGAAAGGGAAGTCTCTTAAACATGTCCTCTGGCAGTGTGTCTATTGTTCTCCTTGAATTTCACAGATGCAAGAAATCAATATAGCCTATTATGAAGAGGAATACGAGGAACGTCATTGGCTTTTGGAAGAGAGTAAATGTTAACACTAATAACTACACAAAGATGAATGCATATGCATGTTACATGACTACATTTTTGCATTTTTCATTATACGTTCACAAATTTCTTTTGAATTTTTTTTTTATAGAAATTTAATAAAATATTAAAAATGTTATTCAACTGTTATCAAAATCATGGAAGCCCAGTTTGTATTTACAAAGTATTACAAGAATGGTTTACATGTTTATTATAAATTGTATTTGCATTAGAAAAATAAATGCAATTAGATTATTTATAGCCTATATGAAAGTGAAAAGACAGCTCTGTGAGTAGTAGTCTAAATGCGTTTATGATATTAAATAAATGAATAGTTTTCAATCTTTTGGTTATATTCCAACATAGGCCTATTCTGACATGTATGTGCTCTGAAATAACCATATTTCAACCAAGAAACCAAAGCACAAAAGTAAAGCAAAAATCTGGTTTTCCGAACTGTTTGTCACTAAACCAACACACTGGCTAGGCTAGTCATAAACAGCATAAATATCATTTGACATGAAATAGGATCTCAGTTCTGACGCAAACGTCGTCTTTTGATTGAGTTTCGAGATTGACCGATTCGCGGAAATTAATCAAACTTAAGTCAAACGCCATTTTGCAACTCAAGTTTGAAACAAAGATGCAGTTGACTCACCATGAAACTAGTCCAGTGACGTGGTGTTTGGTAAACTTAGCCAAATAATAATAAAAAAAGAGTATTGCAATCATCATCACGATATTTAGCATGTTGCTTTATGCATCGTATAATTACATAGCATATTCCGTGAGTATATCTCCCAGCCCTAGTTGAGTGTTTCGAGTCCAGTCACGGATGGGTTAAACGAGCTCGCGCTGAAGGCGCATCATATCTGAGACGGCAGGAGCAAACGCTCGCGCTCCACACTTGCGCTCCGATCCTCCAGCGTTACGCGTCTCTTTCCAACTCACAGGAATAACCCACAGCACTTCAGCTCTGCGTGGATGCCACTTTAAACCCCGAGCGTCTCCACACACACACACACACACACACATTTACAGATTTAGATCTGCACAGAGCTGCTGATCTCCGGCAGGTCCAGTTGGATGCTGGACCCCGGAGCCGCGTCCGCGCGATGCCCGGCCATCACTGGATATAAATGACAGATCCAAGTGTGTGTGACTTCAGTGCGCAGAACCAGAGGCTGCATGGGAGATGAACGCAGCCGCCAAACATCAGCCTGATCTGCTCGAGAGACCCGCCAGCCTCCTGGTACCAACATGGGTAAGAAACCCAGCTCCAACTCAACTAATGTGCGGACAGATAGGAACAGGCTCCGGGGAGCCATTACACAGATCGCGTAGTTTTGGGCTAGTACGCGTGCAAGGGGAAATGTGGGAGTATAAACGCAGCTTTTCGGTGTCAGGTGCGTTTAGATTAGAGTAACTTGCTTAACTAACTTTGGGTTACACTTTATTTGGTAAGACTTTATTTTACAGTGTGTTTGTTAAATGTAGTTACTATAGTAATTACTATAAATTGTGCAGTAATTACATGGAACTAACCCTAATCCTAAATGTATTATTATTACTGAGTACTTAAATGTACACTGTAACACGGACACCTTAACATAAAGTGTAACCCTTTTTTGTTCTTTTACAGTGTAATTAATTATACATTTAAGTACTGAGAAAGATTGATTAACTACATGTAGTTATAGGGCTGGGTTAGGATGAGGGTTTGGTTTGGTTTAGGGGTAGTTGCATGCAATACTGCATAATTTACTGTTATTACATGTAACATATTCAACAAGGACACTGTAAAATAAAGTGTTGCCTAACTTTTTTATGATTGAGATGTGCTGTGAAATCCAACACAATCTCATGGCATAGGCTTTTTGTTGTGACGAATGAATTACATGGCAAAGAGATTACACATGATATTTCTTCAGATGCTCCTATTATATTAGTAAAAAAGAGAGAAACTATTATTGGATTTGAGTCAGTTAGAGTTTTATTTTATTTTGAGTGGCACTTTTTGTCATATTTGAAAAAATGGTTGAAAATGACATTTCAGGTTCTTATGTGGTGAAATATTTTTGTATGCAGTTTCATTACACATCAAATGTGACTAATTACAACTGACAGGTGTGAGATGTGCAGCTGTTTTATGTTAGATATATTTTGAGTTGGTTTTTTTTTCTGTCATATATCTTGTGCATTTTAAAATGGTGCTTTGCAGATCTGAAGACAGCCAATCGTGTATTTGGACGACAACCATAGCATTTCTGAGCTCTCGATTTACAGTGTGACTTTTAGACGTAGACTTTTCTTTGTCATGTTGTTGTTGTTTTTGGAATATATTGGCATTTTTGCACTAAAATAAATAAGGTGCAGAGTGAGTTCATAGCAGAGTATAATAATTAGGTTTTTAATGTAAATGAGGTGTGGGAGAAAAGGGGCCAGATAATGAGCTATTAAAATATAATTTAAAATAACTGGGGGAAAAAATCTCATTATTGCTTCAGCATTGGTGATTAAAAAATAACAATAAAACCATGCAGGAAATGTTGTATAATTGATAGAAGAAATCAAAGCAGATTTGAGGTGACAGTGTAATCTCAAGGCAGAATGAGTTTTTGTGCTATTGTTCGCATTTGCTGTATTCCTCTTTGTGGAGATAATGATGTGTGACAGTGTGGAGTAGCTTCATTCGCACTGTTCCTGATGTGTTCAGAGATGCCCTCTCCCAGGATTTGCTCAGCCAAAGCTGATTGCTGCTTTATTTGTTTTAACACATTCTGTCTTGTGCTGTCCATTTGTGGTGGGCATGTTCTTCTTAATTGGTAAATGGAGTCTTGCCAGTTGCACTGCGGGACCTTTATCAGATTGGAGGGATTTTCAGAGGTATCAATAAACGCTGGCTCACTGCTTTAGGTTTTGACGAGAATTACCCCAAAAAACAGGCAGAGAGGCTCTGTGAAAGAGGTTGGATGTCAGTAAGAGCAGAAAATACAGATTTTTCCTTATAAATGTGTTCTTGAGCTACATCCAGTTCAGTGAAAGCATTGGTATGATATCTGCTCAGAGGGAGCGTCATGGCAGGTACAGTTGTTAAAGGGGTCATATAATGGCATTTTTATACAAGTTAATATGTATAACACATCTGTGCAACCGTATCAGTTTGAACCGTAGTCGGACCCGGAACAAGATGACAGCCGCAAAGAAGTTAGACAATTAAGGCTCAAACAGGACGTTTCTGAATGGTTGGTTAACGTAATGTCACTTTGATGTTTACTGATGTAGACGTTAGTTCATTGACAGATTGATGTTACATAATGGTCATGAAAAACTCTTTTTTTGCGATTTGCAAAGATTAATATAAAGGTTATTAAAACTTCTTCTGGAGGTGCAGCAGGAACACGAATAGTTGGTACCGATTCTTTTTTTAGGAGCAGCTTCTTAGCAAAACCAGCTTCATACTGAGTCTCGTTTATAAAGCAGTCTGGTGAGAAATGATTCGCGCAAACATGAAAGCATTGACGTTGATCGTGGGGAATATTCCCTTCGAGAGCAAAACTCAGCCACTGCGTCTTCAGCGGTTCGGATTTAGGAACATCAAAATGACTGTGTTCATTATTACACCCAAGAACAGAACACCACAATCGCTTAGACGCCATTCTGCTCCAGCGTATCAACAATGGCGGACTATGATGACAGCTCGCTCAGGGCGGGTCTGTGTTGAAACACTGCTGTCAATCAACAATCGTGGGAGGGGCGTTAGATCTAGTGACGTCACACGGTCGAACGGCTCGATTTGAGACGGGAAAACATATAAGGAGATTAAAACAAAAACACTGGATGGATTTTTATCATTATATGATGGTTGTGTACAGGCACTGCCAACACACATTTCAGTACAATCAACTTGAAAAAGTGCATGTACCGTTATATGACCCCTTTAAGAGAGCAGAATGTTGTTACTTCATTGAGAAACACAGCAGGAGGCGTAGCAGTTATTTCTGCTCTTATTATGATGATTATTGTGCTTCAGTGGCAGCGGTGTTTGTATCTCAGAGGTGTGCAGAGATGATTTAGGCTTCACGTTTGATCTTGATTCTTTGATTTTTCTGTGTGGTTCTGTGTGGTTCTGTTCTGGGCGAGAACTCCCTGCGCATCCAGTCAGCCTATAGGATAAGAGCAGCAATAACCCCTCTTAGGGTAAACAGAACAGAACCGACATGAATGTATGCAGATATCATTAATTCAAGATTTTAAAGTAGAACATAATTCAAGAATTTATTCTGATTCAGGGGGAATCAGAATGCCAAATCCTGACTGACGAGAGGTGGAGCTGGGGAGGGAGGAGGGTAATGCGCTCCTGAGAAACGCGATAGCTGCTGATAATACTGAAGGAGTTATATATGTATACAGTGATAGGCGTCGTATTCCTATAGGTAGAGGATTAGCTGATAATACTGAAGGAGTTATATATGTATACAGTGATAGGCGTCGTATTCCTATAGGTAGAGGATCAGCTGATAATACTGAAGGAGTTATATATGTATACAGTGATAGGCGTCGTATTCCTATAGGTAGAGTCAAGTCAAGTCAAGTCAAGTCAAATATATTTATATAGCGCTTTTCACAATACAGATTGTATCAAAGCTGCTTCACAGTATCAATCAAAACAACTTAACAATGTTTGTTTATTACTGGAAAAAAAAGACATCCAAGTTTGGTAGAGCTAATCAATGGTATGATTGGTTAATTAATTTGAATATCCCCAACTGAGCAAGCCAAAGGCAACAGTGGCAAGGAACCGAAAAACTCCATCCAGTGACCTAAAGGTGTCCTAACACACCATCAGATGACCCAATGGAGAAAAAAAAAACCTTGGGAGAACCCAGGCTCAGTCGGGGGCCAGTTCTCCTCTGGCGTTTATGAACTAGAGGCCGAATTTACAGTACCTGTAAGATAAAAAATTTATATGAATGCCTGGCTAAATAGATGCGTCTTCAGTCTAGTTTTAAACTGTGAGCGAGTCTGAGCAACGAACAATATCAGGAAGGCTATTCCAGAGCTTCGGAGCTAAATGTGAAAATGCTCTGCCTCCTTTGGTGGATCTGGATATCCTAGGAATGACCAGAAGCCTCGAATTTAGTGATCTTAAAGAGCGCGATGGATTGTAGGGCGATAGAAGATCCGTTAAATAAACTGGAGCTAAACCATTTAGAGCTTTATAAGTCAAAAGCAATACCTTGTAATTAATACGGAACTTTATAGGTAACCAATGAAGTGATGATAAAATCGGTGTTATATGATCATATTTTCTTGATCTAGTAAGAACTCTAGCGGCTGCATTTTGGACTAACTGTAGCTTGTTTATTGAAGATGCAGGACAACCAGCTAATAAAGCATTACAGTAATCTAGTCTCGAGGTCATGAATGCATGAACTAACTTTTCTGCATCAGAGACTGATAGCATATTACGTAGCTTAGCAATGTTTCTAATGTGGAAAAAGGCTGTTTTTGTAACATATGAAATATGCTTTTCAAAAGACAAGTTGCAGTCTAATGTAACACCCAGGTCTTTTACAGTAGCGGATAAAGTAACAGGGCATCCTACTATGTTAAAGTCGTGCTGTGAAAGGTTTTGTGGACGGTTTTTACAACCGATAAGTATTACCTCTGTCTTGTCTGGATTTAATAAAAGAAAATTACGCGTCATCCAATCTTTTATATCTTTAACACAATCTGTCAATTTGGATAATTTAGCGTATTCATCTGACCGTGATGAAATATATATTTGAGTGTCATCAGCATAACAATGGAAACTAATTCTATGTTTCCTTAGAATATTACCAAGTGGCAGCATATATATTGAGAATAATAAAGGGCCTAACACAGATCCCTGCGGCACTCCATAGTTTGCCGAAGTTATGATCGATTTTTCTCCATTTAAGTAGACGAAATGGTAGCGGTCAGATAAGTATGACCTGAACCAGCTTAATGCTTGTCCTTGAACACCAGTGTAATTTTGTAGTCGATCTATGAGTATTGTGTGATCAATAGTGTCGAACGCAGCACTAAGATCAAGTAAAACTAGTACTGAGATACAGCCTTGGTCCGAAGCTAAAAGTAAATCATTTGTGATTCTAACAAGCGCAGTTTCAGTGCTATGATGTGGCCTGAATCTAGACTGAAACTTTTCATAGATGTCGTTTTCTTGCAAGAAAGAGCCGAGTTGACTGGACACAACTTTTTCTAATATTTTTGACATAAATGGAAGTTTCGAAATGGGTCTGTAATTCGCTAGGTTATTATGATCTAAATGTGGTTTCTTAATAAGAGGTTTTATAACAGCCAGCTTGAACGTTCTTGGAACATGACCTAAAGATAAAGATGAGTTAATAATATTGAGAAGAGGCTCTTCCACTATAGGTAACACTTCTTTCAGTAGTTCAGTTGGTATAGGATCTAATAAACACGTTGTTGTTTTAGATGAAGTGATAAGTTTATTTAACTCTTTTTGTTCTATGGTTGTAAAGCATTGTAATTGTTCTTGCGGGGTGATAATTGCGGCTGAATTATAAGGCGCGAGTAAAGATTGAACGTTTACGATTTTGATTCTGATGCTTTCAATTTTCTCGGTGAAGAAGTTCATGAAATCATTACTACTAAACTGTAACGAGGTATTTTGTTCAGACGACGTCTGTTTATTTGTTAGTCTAGCCACGGTATTAAATAAAAACCTTGGATTATTTCGGTTGTTTTCTATTAATTTGCTGAGGTGCTCAGCCCTGGCCGTTTTAAGGGCCTTTTTATAACGTGACATACTGTCTTTCCACGCGATTCTAAAGATCTCTAAATTAGTTTTTTTCCATTTACGCTCTAAATTACGGGTTTCTCTCTTTAAAACATACGTAGTATTATTGTACCATGGTGCTATACTTTTTTCTCTGACCTTTTTTAGTTTAATGGGTGCAACAATATCCAATGTTCTAGAGAGAATGGTGCTCATAGTGCTAGTTAGTTCATCTAGTTCATCTGTTTGTTTGGGTTCAGGCAGCAGCTGAGACAGATCAGATAAGCTATTTGAGAAATGATCTATGGTGGATGGAATAATTGTTCTACCTGGTCGATAACGTGGCGCAGCATGACATATTACAGCAGTACTTAATATGCAAGTTACCATGTAATGGTCAGTGACATCATCACTTTGTGGAATGATATCTATATCGGTTGGATCGGTTCCATATGATATAATTAAATCGAGTGTATGATTAAGACGATGAGTTGGTCCGGTGACGTTTTGCTTGACCCCGAAGGAGTTTAATAAATCTGTAAACGCAGCCCCTAACGCATCATTTAAATTATCTACGTGTATGTTAAAATCTCCAACAATTAATGCTTTATCGACGTTGACCAAAAGATCTGATAGAAAGTCAGCAAACTCTTTTAGGAAATCGGCGTAAGGCCCTGGAGGTCTATATACGGTAGCCAATGCTAGAGATAATAGGGATTTTTTTCTTGCATCTAAGAGCGTAACATTTAGCACAAGTACTTCAAACGAATTAAACCACGACGAGTTTTCTGAGTAACATTAAGGATATCTCTATAGATTGTTGCAACACCGCCACCACGACCGATCAGACGGGGCTCATGCTTATAACAGTATCCTGGCGGAGTAGACTCATTTAGACCGAAATAATCATTTGGTTTAAGCCAGGTTTCAGTAAGGCACAGAACATCGAAATTATTATCTGTGACCATTTCATTTACAATAACCGCCTTAGGTGTGAGCGATCTAATGTTTAGAAGACCTAGCTTTAGAAATTGTTTTTGTTCACTAATAGCGAGATTTTTTGTTTTAATAACAATTAGATTTTTTTCTAGATCCCGCAGTAGATTTTTTATTTGATCTTAGTAAACGAGGAATAGACACAGTTTCTATGCAATGTTCTACACTAGTATTAATAACAATTAAATTGGTGCAGTAGAGACTGTGATTTGGATTTTTGGATACTAGTCAAACGGTATTTAACATCTTGGAGATGTTATCCGACAGAAGATCTGCCCCGATTCTACTTGGGTGTAAGCCATGAGCACGGAAGAGCCTTGGTCCCTCCCAAAACAGATTCCAATTATTTACAAAGAGCAGTTTCTGCTCATTGCACCATGACAATAACCATTCATTTAGCGCGAATAATCTACTGAACTTTTCATGCCCTCGTCGGTACGTAGGAAGCGGTCCAGACACAATAATCGATGTTTCAGGCGATGTGCTGCGTACTGTATCGATAAGGCTCCTGAAGTCTTTCTTCAGAACCTCCGTCTGTCGCAGCCTAGTGTCGTTAGCTCCCGCGTGCAGCACCACAGCTCCGACGCGCTCCTCACCGTTCAAGATCTCAGTTACCCGCGCAGTGATAGAGAACACGAGCACCAGGAAAGCAGTGACTGTGCACCTTACTTTTACCTAACGTAGCGTGGACGTCTCGGACGGTGGAATCGCCGATGATCACAGCATCGCGTTCCATTTCACGAAGAGGGGAGAAGCGGTTCTAAATGGAGATCTCGAACACCGGGAGGGGCGAAAAGATTCTTGTCCTGGCTCGCGGCTTCCGCGGAACCACCCAGGCTTCGTGGTGGTGTGTTGGAGCCGGAGTGAATGAAACCATGGCTGATCGTGACCTGGACGCTCGGGACCAATGCTGAGAAACGCACGGAGTAGACGAGGTCGGCGTCAGCGGGTTACTAACGCTAATCACTGATCCGTGTGCATCAGCGCGTGATGTTTCAAGAGCTAAACGCTGGTCTCTCAGCTCAGCTTGTCTCTCTAGAAGGTCACGGATCTGCTTTTCTACAGCTTCTAATTCAGACTGCACCGCGAGCAAATCAGATTTGTTCTCATCTGCACCAAAAGGTAGATAACATACACCTGATATATTCGCCATTTTAACAAAACAGAATAAACAGAATAAAACAGAATAAAAGAAAGAAATACGGAGAAACAGAAAGAAATACGACCTAATACGAGGCTTAGACAGCCACGACGCAAACAAACAAACTCACAGCAGGCAACGAGGCTGCCAAAAGCAGTCGATCGCAGGGCGAGCAGCAGTGAAGCAGTGTCTCGCTCTACGACCAGCAAACAATGTTCCAACTGTATTTGCGGTTCCAGCCGTATAATGGCTGGATCAGCTAATAGAGGATCAGCTGATAATACTGAAGGAGTTATATATGTATACAGTGATAGGCGTCATATTCCTATAGGTAGAGGATCAGCTGATAATACTGAAGGAGTTATATATGTATACAGTGATAGGCGTCGTATTCCTATAGGTAGAGGATCAGCTGATAATACTGGAGGAGTTATATATGTATACAGTGATAGGTGTCGTATTCCTATAGGTAGAGGATCAGCTGATAATACTGAAGGAGTTATATATGTATACAGTGATAGGCGTCGTATTCCTATAGGTAGAGGATAAGCTGATAATACTGGAGGAGTTATATATGTATACAGTGATAGGTGTCGTATTCCTATAGGTAGAGGATCAGCTGATAATACTGAAGGAGTTATATATGTATACAGTGATAGGCGTCGTATTCCTATAGGTAGAGGATCAGCTGATAATACTGGAGGAGTTATATATGTATACAGTGATAGGCGTCGTATTCCTATAGGTAGAGGATCAGCTGATAATACTGGAGGAGTTATATATGTATACAGTGATAGGCGTCGTATTCCTATAGGTAGAGGATCAGCTGATAATACTGAAGGAGTTATATATGTATACAGTGATAGGTGTCGTATTCCTATAGGTAGAGGATCAGCTGATAATACTGAAGGAGTTATATATGTATACAGTGATAGGCGTCGTATTCCTATAGGTAGAGGATCAGCTGATAATACTGGAGGAGTTATATATGTATACAGTGATAGGTGTCGTATTCCTATAGGTAGAGGATCAGCTGATAATACTGAAGGAGTTATATATGTATACAGTGATAGGCGTCGTATTCCTATAGGTAGAGGATCAGCTGATAATACTGGAGGAGTTATATATGTATACAGTGATAGGTGTCGTATTCCTATAGGTAGAGGATCAGCTGATAATACTGAAGGAGTTATATATGTATACAGTGATAGGTGTCGTATTCCTATAGGTAGAGGATCAGCTGATAATACTGAAGGAGTTATATATGTATACAGTGATAGGCGTCGTATTCCTATAGGTAGAGGATCAGCTGATAATACTGAAGGAGTTATATATGTATACAGTGATAGGCGTCGTATTCCTATAGGTAGAGGATCAGCTGATAATACTGAAGGAGTTATATATGTATACAGTGATAGGTGTCGTATTCCTATAGGTAGAGGATCAGCTGATAATACTGAAGGAGTTATATATGTATACAGTGATGGCCGTCGTATTCCTATAGGTAGAGGATCAGCTGATAATACTGAAGGAGTTATATATGTATACAGTGATAGGTGTCATATTCCTATAGGTAGAGGATTAGCTGATAATACTGAAGGAGTTATATATGTATACAGTGATAGGCGTCGTATTCCTATAGGTAGAGGATCAGCTGATAATACTGGAGGAGTTATATATGTATACAGTGATAGGTGTCGTATTCCTATAGGTAGAGGATCAGCTGATAATACTGAAGGAGTTATATATGTATACAGTGATAGGCGTCGTATTCCTATAGGTAGAGGATCAGCTGATAATACTGGAGGAGTTATATATGTATACAGTGATAGGTGTCGTATTCCTATAGGTAGAGGATCAGCTGATAATACTGAAGGAGTTATATATGTATACAGTGATAGGCGTCGTATTCCTATAGGTAGAGGATCAGCTGATAATACTGAAGGAGTTATATATGTATACAGTGATAGGCGTCGTATTCCTATAGGTAGAGGATCAGCTGATAATACTGAAGGAGTTATATATGTATACAGTGATGGCCGTCGTATTCCTATAGGTAGAGGATCAGCTGATAATACTGAAGGAGTTATATATATATACAGTGATAGGTGTTGTATTCCTATAGGTAGAGGATCAGCTGATAATACTGAAGGAGTTATATATGTATACAGTGATAGGTGTCGTATTCCTATAGGTAGAGGATCAGCTGATAATACTGGAGGAGTTATATATGTATACAGTGATAGGTGTCGTATTCCTATAGGTAGAGGATCAGCTGATAATACTGGAGGAGTTATATATGTATACAGTGATAGGTGTCGTATTCCTATAGGTAGAGGATCAGCTGATAATACTGAAGGAGTTATATATGTATACAGTGATAGGTGTCGTATTCCTATAGGTAGAGGATCAGCTGATAATACTGAAGGAGTTATATATGTATACAGTGATAGGCGTCGTATTCCTATAGGTAGAGGATCAGCTGATAATACTGAAGGAGTTATATATGTATACAGTGATAGGCGTCGTATTCCTATAGGTAGAGGATCAGCTGATAATACTGAAGGAGTTATATATGTATACAGTGATGGCCGTCGTATTCCTATAGGTAGAGGATCAGCTGATAATACTGAAGGAGTTATATATATATACAGTGATAGGTGTTGTATTCCTATAGGTAGAGGATCAGCTGATAATACTGAAGGAGTTATATATGTATACAGTGATAGGTGTCGTATTCCTATAGGTAGAGGATCAGCTGATAATACTGGAGGAGTTATATATGTATACAGTGATAGGTGTCGTATTCCTATAGGTAGAGGATCAGCTGATAATACTGAAGGAGTTATATATGTATACAGTGATGGCCGTCGTATTCCTATAGGTAGAGGATCAGCTGATAATACTGAAGGAGTTATATATGTATACAGTGATAGGTGTCGTATTCCTATAGGTAGAGGATCAGCTGATAATACTGAAGGAGTTATATATGTATACAGTGATGGCCGTCGTATTCCTATAGGTAGAGGATCAGCTGATAATACTGAAGGAGTTATATATGTATACAGTGATAGGTGTCGTATTCCTATAGTAGATGTGGATCAGCTGAGTCACTGATGAGAGCTTGACTAACATGACCTGCCAGAACTGACGTTACACTTGATTACTGTTATTAACTTATATAATATGCAAAACAAGTAATAATATGCGTTGTTAAACCATCAAACCTGGCAATACAGCATGTATGCATATTTTTCTGTTATTTATTTATATAATATGCAATATATATCACAAGGTTTGACAAAGCATACCATTACTTAGCCTATATTGCGTATTATTATTATAAGTAAATAACAGTAATATATGCATACATTTTGCAAGGTTTGACAAAACAAACAATGTATGCATATTTTTACAGTATTTACTTATACCAAATTCCATTTTAAGTAATATTGCAAGGTTTGGCAAAGCATTATATTAATTATGTTGCATATTATTATAAATAACAGTAAAAAAATATGCATACATATTGCAAAGTTTGACTATATGTATGCATTTTTTTTACTGTTATTAACTTATATAATATGCCATATAAGCAGTGTTGGGTGTAACTAATTACTAAGTAATTAGTTACTGTAATTTAATTACTTTTCTCTTGAAAAAGTAAAGTAAGGGATTACTCTTAATTTTTCTGTAATTTAATTACAGTTACTTCTGATGTTATTGAGCTAAATACTGTGTATAGACCAATCCGAACTCACGGCAATTCGAATGCTTTTTATGAGGTGTCTAAATCGTATAACCTCACTAGAACAAATTCGTACGAATTAGCCATCTTGTAAAATAAGTATGAAATGTCACGAGAACAGACTGGTATTAACTAGAACAATTCAATATAAAACAATTGTGGGTTTAATATCAAAATGTATTGTCTGATGTTAAAAAGTATGTTTATAATGTAATCTTCTCCCTTTAAATTGTTTGGTCAGTTTAAAGATAATTCATGCAATATAGTATTTATTTGAAAGAATCAAAACAGTTTCATGTCTATCCTTGTGTTATTCAGCTGGTTGAGGTTGATATGGGATTTAGAAAGTAATTAGTAATTAAAAGTAATTAAATACTTTTTAGAGAGAGAAATTAGTACAGTTATCTAATTACACTGTTGAAGAGGTAATTAGTAATTAATTACTTTTTTAGAGTAACTTACCCAACACTGCATATAAGTTTGTCAAATTTCAAACATTGCAATATGTGTGCATATTTTTACTGTTATTTATACTGTATAATATGCAACAAGTAATATTGCAAGGTTTGACAATACATACTATAACTGATTGCATATTATATAAGTAAATAAAAATATGCATACATATTGCAAATAGTCATGATTACTGTCTCATGTTCCCCTGTTTTGTTTTGGACTCTGTTTTGGATTTTGAAGTATAGCTTTGTTCCCATTGTTTCTGTTGTTTGACTTTGTGTATTTAGTTCCTGTTTCCTTTGTTTCCAAAACCTGGTTTGTTATTTTAGCCTCCTTACCAACTAATCACTTACAGTCCTTGTTACCTTGTGCATTTATACCCCAGTTTTTCTGTGTTCTTTATCAAGTTTTGTCCTTACATGGATGTTTTGTTGTTGTGCTTAGTTCTGTTTCCCTGGTGTTCTGGTTCCCGTGTTTGATTTATTTTGCTATTATATTAATTAAACCTTCTGCATTTTGATCCTGATTACACCAGGTTTGACAAAGAACACTATTACTTACAGTATAATGCATATTATAGGAGTAAAAATATATTGCAAGGTTTGACAAAACATCCTATGTATGCAAGTTTTTACTGTTATTTACTTAACAGTACAAATATGCATGCATTCTGTTTTGCAAGCTTTTTGTATGCATATTTGTACTGTTATTTACTTACAATCTAATAGTATTGTCAAATCATCAAACCTTGAAATATGTATGCATATTCTTACTATTATGTATTATGCAATATAACTTATAAGTAATAGAATGCTTTATGTCAAACCATGAACTAAAACAGTTTAAAATGAGTCCAAATCCATGGAAAAACTGCAGACTTTGCAACTCTGGAAGCATCATAATTGTATCAAAAATATGTCATAATGAATGAAGATGATTTACATTAGGTAATTACTCAGGTGTAAATTTCAGATTAGCTGGCATAACCGCTATAACCAACCACCACCTAAACAACTGTCTCTTATGTGTACTTGTGCAGATGGGCATGCTTATTTATATTTGTGAGATTTGATTCAGATCCAAATCACACATGTGTCTCTGGAAACACAGCTGGAAAGTTCTCGTGTGCTTGTCTTTGGGATTTGGAGCCTTTGCTAGTGCGCCTTATGGAGGCTGTGATTGGCACATAAATGTTATAACCTTAAAAGTCACAAATCTTTTATGCATGTGCTGCAGGACCAGACTCAAGGTTTGGTAATCTGAGAGTTGCAGATGTATTTCTAACAGGTTTAGTCGTGGGGTTGGCTAATAGTCAACTAACAGACCTCTGGTATTCATAAACATTGGTAATATAATTGAAGAATAAAAATGAGAGTGATGTGTGTCAGTGCAGAAGTTGCTGCTGTGTCGTGTGTGTTTGCGGGAGCATTGCAGCAGTGAGTGCCATGACAGGTTATCAGGGCTAGTTAGTTGCTCTCTGGTTGATACAGTGTTTTGTGTTTTCACAGACCGACTCGTGTAAAAGAGTCTCCTGTGATCTTCTGGTCTCTAGATACAGCTCGGGTGAAAATTGTGCGTCTGATTACTTGGCACACCTCACCTCAACACACACGATTTGAGGAACCGTACAAGTCTGCTGCAGGAGGAAGTTTAACCCTATAAAGCCTTCTGGATCAGATTTGATAGCAGATTTCTAAGGCCCCTAAATGATCAACATGAACAAAAAACTGCTGTAAAACCTGTTACACACAATACGACATGCCTTCTGCCGTCTGAATGATAGTTTATTCTTTTTCAGCAAGTAAATGCCTTCATTAAGCTCGTGGTTCACATGTATTTTTGCTGTGAAATCTGCACTGATTTTTAGTCAGTTAGTAATATTTCAAGATCAACACTTACTGGACTGGAGCATCTTCGGTTTACATGATTGTCTATGCATCATATTTGAGTAAAATCATGTTCAAATGTGAGTCTCAAATGTGATCATCAGGCTTTTGAGGAAGGTTTATTTGTTCATCTCTCAATCAGCATTGTATTGCATTGCATTATATGTTTTAAAACTACAGAGCTTTAATCATAAAACTAAGCATTTAAATATCATCTTACTTAGACATTATTGGAAGAAATATAGTGAAGACTGATAATTATATGCATTTTATGTTAGTCTCTGCCATACTGTTACTAAGATCTCATTGATTTACATTACAAGCATCATAATTTCACATCACTTTTTGTCAATATAAATATCAGTATCTGCACCAAATTTCATATTTGTACTCAGTTTGGGCCTCTAAATAAATTTGAGCAGTTTTTTCCCTCCATATTCTCACTATCATACTATATGAGCCATGATGTATCAAATATGATACTCGACAAAAACACATATGCAAACTTTTTTTTGTTTTTTTTTGTTCAAAGGTCCAATAAATGGTTCCATAAAAAAAAGAGATTTTGATCTGACTATTTTTTCATATGTCAGGCTTTACAGGGATAATACTTGGTTTTACAAGCACTACTAATAATTACATTCGGAACCTAATGAATTTGATGCGCAGCGTTTCGCCATTTTCGGCTCTGCTGAAACACAAATCTATTGGGATCGGTCCCTGGGGCCGGTGATTTACTTCCAGCATGACATGACAGATGGTAACAGAGTTACAGCCGGGCAATTAGTCAACCTTAATATAAAACTGCATGCGACCTGTTGGGTGTCGTCGTTATCTGTGAATCAGCGTTTAATATCTGTCTTTGACATGCACACAGGCCCTAATACATGTTTGGCTTTTAAATGATCAGCCATTATTCTTGAATCCCTCTATTAATACTGTCCTGAAATGTTTACTCACCCTGTATAAAGACAGCTCTGTTCCACCACGTCTTTGTCACCGAGCCCAGCCTTGCCTTTTCATTTCCATTTTGATTCACGACAGGTATGAATTTTAATGAGCTCCATTTCCCATTTGGAAACTTACCTCGCCTAAATGTTTCTTCATAACACTGAGTTTGATGATTGCCATTTTTGGGGGAAAAAAGTGAGGATGCTGTGATCGATGATTGTGAGATAATCAAGAAGCTGCGTTTTATTAATTATTCGGGTTTCATTAGTTAGTTATTGATGCAGAACTGGTCATATGAAATATTGAGTTCCATGCTGAAATTGTCTTTGACCTTTACTGATAATACTTACTGTGCTGAAGCATTGCATTATGTTTTTCCATACGGTGTGTGGGCTGTGAGGATTTCCATAAAAACACAAAGGGTGAGAAAACAAAGACAAAGCCTTTATTCCCAGCAGTTTCAAAATACTGAGATGTTATACTGAAGCTGAAGAGGATTCTGTCAATTTTGCTTCACTGTGTGTGGCCAAAAACATCTTTGAGTGAAAGCAATTGTATTTACTATACTGTTCAAAAGTTTAGGTTCGTAAGATTTTCTTTACTTTTAAAGAAATGTATACTTTCATTTGACATATAGACATTTTTTAAGATGGCGGAATTATTGCTGATTTTTTTTTAAGTTTAAGTTTATCATTATGATTTTTTTTAATGTTTAAATTGTACATTGAATATATATTTTCCAAAACATGTTTTACTCAAAAAATATGAGAAAATCAAAGCCATATATTTAAACAAGCTGAGTTCCAAATTTGAGGTTGATATCTCAAAAAATGAGCTTTGAGTTAGATTGTGACCGTGAACAATACAAGTGTGACTATTTTTTTCAAACCATTTAACCTTTTTGTGTTCACACCAAGGGCCAAAACCTTTACCAAGTTTCGTACCATTTCGATGAAGTAAACAATTCTAAAAAAAAAAAAAACGTAAAGTTTTTCAGTCAAAAATGACCGAAGAGCACCAGAGGATTAAGTAGCAAAAACTGTTTCCAACATTGAGAATGGTCTTGATTATGTTCTGTTTAGGGTCATTTCTGTATTAGTTCTCGTTAGTTCTATATGGTTACTGATTAGTTCATCTTTGTCCAGCTGTTCCTGTTTAGTTCCCTCATTTTCCTTATATATATAAATACTTCCTGCTTGTTTCAGTTTGATGTTGGTCATTGTTAATGTTAGTGGTGTAGAGTGTTTTCTGATTAAAGATTATTCTACGTATTCCCCGTCTTTATGCATTCCGTGACTAATACGACCGTGACAATAATAATCATAAATGTTTCTTGAGCATCAAATCATCATATTAGAGTGATTTCTGAGGGATCATGTGACACTGAAGACTGGAGTAATTATGCTGAAAATTCAGCTTTGATCACAGGAATAAATTACACTTAATAATATATTCACATAGAAAACAGTGATTTTAATTTATTTTGAGCAGAAGAGACTAAACCCAAAACCCAAACTTTACTAAACCCAATTTTTTTAATGGTAGTGTATTTAAAAGTTGTTTTCTTGGCATCTTTTTGAAATTGATTGATAAAGGTTTACTCATTTA
Source organism: Tiaroga cobitis (assembly GCA_030578255.1). Lineage (NCBI taxonomy): Eukaryota > Metazoa > Chordata > Actinopteri > Cypriniformes > Leuciscidae > Tiaroga > Tiaroga cobitis. Next base: position 3,276,729 of record CM060607.1, read on the forward strand.
ATAAGTGAAACTCTTACTGTCCTCACTGAAACATGAAACTTGTAACTGTTAAACTTGAAACACACAGATGATTTTATATTCTAGTTCATCTTCAATGTCTTTTAATGAAGGGTTTTGCTTTAGGTTTTGCTGAACGATGAGACACACTTGACAAGGACGAATGACCACAGTTGTGTCTGAATAGACTGAAACAGATGCCAGTGGCTATAAGAGTTTAGGTTTGATAGGCTTTGTAAGCGAGTTAGTTCACCCAAAAATGTAAACTCCGTCAGTAATCACTCTCCCTCGTGTTGTTCAACCCCGTAAGACTTTCGTTCATCTTCGAGACACAAATTAAGATATTTTTTATTAAATCTGAGAGCTGTCTCACTCCTCCATAGGCTTCTAAGAGATTGAAACTGGCCGGCCCAGAAAAGTTATTAAAGACATCGTTAAAATAGTCCGAGTGACTACAGCGGCTCAACCTTAAGTTTATCAAGCGACGAGAATACTTTCTGTGCAAACAAACAAAAATAACGACTTTATTCAACTGTTCACTTCCTTCTCTGTGGGCCTCGAGTGAGTTCACGTAGTGTAACAGCGCAGCGCTTCTGGGTTGCACGTCACACGCAGGCTCACTATTGGCCGACGCTGGTCATGTGTGTGTGTGTGTGTGTGATGTGTGTGACGTACAACACAGAAGCGCTGCGCTCTTACACTACGTGAACTCACTCGAGGCCCACAGAGAAGGAAATGAATAGTCGAGGTTGGTCAAACGAACTAAAAGTCGTTATTTTTGTTTTGTTTTTGCGCACAAAAAGTATTCTCGTGTTTATTCTTGATAAACACTCGGACTATTTTAACGATGTCTTTAATAACTTTTCTGGGCCGGCCAGTTTCAATCCCTTAGAAGCCTATGGAGGAGTGATCCAGCTCTCAGATTTAATAAAAAATATCTTAATTTGTGTCCCGACGATGAACGAAAGTCTTACGGGGTTGAACAACACGAGGGAGAGTGATTACTGACGGCGTTTACATTTTGTGGTGAACTATCCCTTAATGGACAAAAAAGATGAAAGAGACAAAAAAATGTCTTTGGAGGTCTAATTGGAAATGTTGGGGGAATTAAATAAAGTCTTCTAAATAGTTAATTATATATTTTATTTATATAATTATATATATGCGTACACCGACGCATGTATCATTCCTATTTTGCACCCGCGCACAGCGGACATTTCCCTCCACGGACGCACGTCGGTAAATCAGGGAATGAGCTTGCGGTCCCGGGGCGGTTCAGCGGAAAGAGGCGGCGTGTTCCTGCGCAAACGTTCCTGGTGCTATTTTGCCGTTCCAGAAAACAATTCGGCCACTGACCAGGAGAAACCTAGTCTAATGGTGCGTTCACGTGCTATGGTAATTATGGTAAATACCAAAAGCCGACGTGGAAAATGCACATGAACACCTCCTCATGTGGTATTTTCCTCCAGGCAGCTCGTAGAATATTTTGATGCACGAGTTGCCGAGATGAGATAACCTTTGACCTTTTCAAAATGGCGGAGAGCAACGCGAGAGTCGTGAATGGTAAAAGTACTATTCATGATCTTGAAAATATACAGCATATTATTTACTGTTTGAGTTTTGATAAATCATTTTCTTGATGACTCAAGCAATCTAAAATAGTTTTAGCTAACAACAGGTCTGGATCTCCATTTTTTTTACCACATTACGACAACAAAAGCACTTGAACGCAACACACTGGTAAATACCAGTTCACAAGTGGAAAATATCATATTTTCCATAGCACGTGAACGCAATTGCAATACCTAATTACAAGGAAAAATATTCCACACGAGGGAAATCATTGTGGTGTCCATGAAGATGTGAAAAAATAGGCATAATATAGCTTGCACATTTACCCAAATTATTATACGCCTGTTTAACCGAAGCTAATTTGGGTGTGTTTCTCCCGTCCCCACACAACGGCACTTCTCTGTCTTTTACGGCCTTGACGAGAACGTCGGTCTCCTCGGCTGTGAAGTGCAGATCGATGCACAATCTAATGGCTAATATTGCCCACAACCCTTTGCTCTTTGGACGAGGATTCGTTTAGAACTACAGCAATACAATGATGATTGAGAGATGAACAAATAAACCTTCTTCAAAAGCCAGATGATCAAATTTGAGACTAAAATATGATGAATGGATAATCAAGTTCAGTCCAGTAAGTGTTCATCTTGAAATATTGCTAACAATATAAAAGTTATTCGTTTGTGTACATTATAAAATCAGTAAAGATTTCACATCAAAAAGACACATTTGTACAATTATACTAAAAGGCGTTTTATTTGCTAAACAAGTGTAAACTCAAGACGACAGAAGGCATGTAGTAGTTTGTGTGCAACAGGTTTTTCACATCATGTTGATCATTTTTAGACATTCAAGTACACTCTCAGAAAAAGAGGTACGATCACTGGCGCTGTACCTTTTTAAAAGGTACACTTTTGTCCCTTTTAGGTGCTAATATGTACCATTACGGTACCAATATGCACCCTTTAGCTACAAAAGTGTAGCTTTTGAAAAGGTCCAACCCTGGTGACAGCTTTTGTACCTTTTTTTCTGAGAGTGTATCAGAAGAAGAAGAAGAAGAAGAAGAAGAAGTTTTATTTATATAGCGCCTTTCCGTAGCTCAGGTCACTTTACATTGTAATCTACGATACATTTATACACTTACACAAACATTACAGTCACATAGGATACATACAGTCACATTAAACAAAATACATGGTAAATAGATATGTTTTTAACTGAGTTTTGAAAGTAGCCACAGATGAGATATTTCGAAGTGTAAGGGGTAATGACTTACATTATTTAGGAGCATTGACACTAAATGACCTTCCACCTACTGTAGACTACCGGAAACGGGGGATGGACAATAAACCAAGTTCAGCTGATCTAACAGACCGTGCAGGGGTGCGTTTCCCAAAGCCAACTATAGACCTTATTCAGAGCAGCGCAATGACAGGTATGAAAGTGAGGCTGTGAGGGATAGACTTACCGTGTTTCCAATGGCATCCGCTGTAAAAAGCTGAATGAAGCTCCCATAACTTACAATTTTCCACAGCTTACATTGTCGGGAGTTTTTTTGTCAACTGAAATTTCTTGGAAAGATATTTTTCCAGTGTTTCATGAGCAGAACAATCCGAAAACACATTAAATAACAGTACAGCCCATTGAAGAGATGCATGTCTATCCCTCACAGCCTCGCTTTCATTCTCATTAAAAATCAAAGATGGCGCTGCCGTGAATAATGCGTATGGTCGCAAGTTCCGTCGTTGTTACCAGTAGAGTTCAATGGAAATTGCGATCATAGTTGGAGAACGATGCTTTCGGGAAACGCACCCCAGGGCGGTAGGTGTAAAGTAGATCAGACAAATATGGGGGTGCAAGACCGTTTAATGCCTTAAACGTTAGAAGCAAAACCTTAAAGTGGCTTGACTTGAGTGGCTAAAAACCTTAAAGTGGCTCAAATATGATACAGTAGGCTTTATAGGGTTAAATGTGTTGCTGTTTTCTCGTGGTTAACTCGCTGTGCTGCTGTAGTTGATGTGGAGAAGAGTAAATGATGATGATGGATCACCCAGCGTCACTCTTGTGCTCATTCCAGCTGCCCGATAGATTTCTGTCCGATACGGTAACAGTGTCTTCAACAGCGTGGTCGAGACTCCCTGCCGATGCGATGAGAATCTGAGTTTATTATGGTGGCCATCAGGGTCATTTGATTGATCTGTGTGTCGTCCGCTGCCACTCTCTAGATCATCTGAACGTCCGTGGCGCTCGCTTTAACCTCAACTCTGTGATTCACACGTCTATTTTGTCTTGGTTTTTTCAGTACAAATATCTATAAACATTCCTTAATCAAGATACAAAGCAAAACGTAACTCTTGTTTTCTGTAAAATGTATCAAAACTAACTCTGTAGAAAATGATTGTGATTTTAACGGTAAAAGACTGTTAATTGGTTAACAGAAAGTTTCCTTACTATATACGGTAAATAACTGTGATAGATCTAACGGTACATTTAATGTAATCTTACTGTAAAATACCGTTACTGTAATTTACAGTTTTTTAAAGTGAAAAAGAACAACTCATTGTATAATTTGCAGTGAAAAACCATAAATTTTTATTCCCACAATTCCCTGCGTGACACTTCACATTTGATTTATTTTTGTTGAAATAACTGTTTCTTCTTAGTTTTCTTAGTTCTTTTCTAATCAGTTATGTACATTAGGGTTTTATGTTACATTTAATGTTGTTAAAATAATGTTTATTGCATTTTTAAAATTGCATGTATGTAACCATCATGGTGTTTAATGTTTGTGCGAATAACTCTGTGCAGCTTCTATATAATAGAATTAACTTTCTTGTGGAAGAGTGCTTGTGAAGAGTTTTGATTGATCATGTGACTCTCATAACTGTTGTGATTGTTGTTGTCAGTGTATTACAATGGGTCAAAACAGATATCAATATTTCAATAGGTTGGTAAATTAACATTAGATCAGATAATGAAATACGGTTTATTACTGTAAATTTTAAGTTAAGTCTGTAAAACCAATAACGTTGATACCGTATTTTTGACGGTAAAGTTCTGGTAACCACAACTGCCAGTTTTTATCCGTAAAAACAACAGGGTTTTTTTTTTTTTTTTTACAGTGTATGAGTTTATGATTATTATGCCCTTTTACAGTGTTGATTTTGTTTTGGGGCTCTACTAGAATCGTTTTTTTGCTTGAATGTTCAAAACACATTATTTTCCTCATATTCTCCATTGTTGCGGCTCCTCTCTTCCCAGTCTGTCAGGAACGCTCTGTTTAGTTCCTGTCTTATATGCGAGATTGCGGAGAGCTACAAAGGTCGAAGGGTAGAATTAGAAAATCAAACTGAGCTGCATTACATAAAGAACACTTACACAAAATAAAAAGGTGTAAAAATGTTACCTTTAGAGGTACAACAGCTTGTCACACTATCCTGAAAAAGACATATTTGTACCTTTTTACCACAAAACGGTTCATAGTGCCTTAAGGTATTGTACTGTAAGGTACTAATATGCACCTTTTAGGAGTAATAAAGGTACAATGATGTCCTTTTAACGATACTGCCCCAGTGACACGCTGTTGTACCTCTAAAGGTAACATTTTTACACCTTTTTATATCATAAAATCCCTTTGTGATTGGCATATTGTCTTCAGGTTTAGCACAGCTATCCCCGATAATCCTGTCGCCTCAACCCTGTCACCTGCAAATACATATTTTCAGTCTCTTGGAAGACAACCTGCCAATGCTAGATTAGCCAGACTTGATTTGTCCTGTTATTAGCACTGATCCAAAGCCGAGATAGCGCCTGCTTTCTAATGCAGTGTCTCAGTGTAACCAGTGGCCGGCCTGGGATACTTCACAGCATTGAATGAAATATGAGATTATAATGGACATGGAATGATAATGGACAGGATTTCATTTTTTAATTCACTCTGTGAATACATGACGATTACAATTATTGCAATAGACAAAAATTGCTGCGCATTACTGAAGAAATTAATTGTGTTGAAGTGCTTAAATTGAAGGTCCAGCTTGACCAATTGGTCGAGCGCTTCGAGTGTGTTTGGGAAATGTCCCGCCCCTTACCATAACCGCCAGTTTAACACACTACTAACTAGGGCTGGGTATTGACACAAATTTCACAATTCGATTCGATTTCGATTCACAAGCTTGCAATTCGATTCGATTTCGATTACGATTCGATTCGATTCAATATTGATTATTTTGGATATCAGGTACAATACATGGCAAATTTTTTCAAGGAAAACAAATCTCTTAACTAATGCTGTAAACTATGGGAGTCAGTTGTAGCCTACTAGGCTTCATTAGCCTACTATAATTTTGAAGGTAAAAATTAACTGATTTGAAGCTATACAAACACTTAAATTACACTTATTTATTTTTATAATAAGAAAGTTATATGAAATATAAACATTTAAATGGTGGCTGTCATAAAAACTTGCCAGATTTATTCAAACATGCATTAAATATTGAAGAACATTAAAAATTATAATGAATATGTAATATGGTGCATATATTTAGCAAAATTCTCCTCTCTAGAGTTATTTTTTCTAGCTGACTAACTGACTAAGTTACTAAGTTTAATGTTTTTTCTGAGGTAAATGTGACGTTACATGCCATTGTTTACTTGCTGTTTAACTGACGTCTTTCCACGGATGAAACACTGATTGAGCGATATCACATTACATGATACGGATTTCGAAGTTGTACTTTATCTTTTAACACACTTTCAGATGCACATTGATGTTTATTTGGCGCTGTAACTGGTATTATTAAGGCGGAGTAACTGGTATTATTAAGCGGAGTAACTGGTATTATTAAGCGGAGTGACTGGTATTATTAAGCGGAGTAACTGGTATTATTAAGGCGGAGTAACTGGTATTATTAAGCGGAGTAACTGGTATTATTAAGGCGGAAGAGGAGAATGAGATCATGTGCGCTCCGTGCTGCTGCTTCTCTTGAGCTGAGCCAGAGCGATCTCACGCCACAGCGCCAAAACGGTATTTATGTTTTTGAATTTCATAAGAAAATGGACGTAATTCGAAATTTGAGACTTTATTTCATAATAATAGTCACAAAGCACAAAGATTATTTCGATTTATTGGATGGGATGCACGATACAATGTTCTACGCGATCATCAAATGAAAACAGGATGACTAATCGATTCTTGAGATTTAAGAATCGATATCGGTTCGTAAAAATGAGAATCGATTAATATCGAGTAATCGATATTTTTTACCCAGCCCTACTACTAACTAACTCAACCAAGCCCCGCCCCTTTATTCTGCGTATGCCTTGGGCGAGAAATATTTAACCCTCCGGTGCTCTTCGGTCATTTTTGACCATACATTAGTTGGTGTTTGTTTTTTTAAATGGCATGAATAGTATGAAACTTGATAAAGGTTTTGGCATTTGCTATGTGAAAACACACACACACACACAGACACACACAATTATGGACATGTTTCGAACATGATAAATGGTCTTTAAAAAAATAGTCACACTTGTATTGTTCACGGTCAAAACTGAGCACATTGGAAATGAATGGGAGACAAATTGCATCTAGTGGAAACTTTTGGTACTGCGGCCAAACAAAATATTAAAGGGGTGATATAATGCCCTTTTCACAAGTTGTAAAATATGTCTCTGATGTCCCCAGAGTGTGTATGTGAAGTTTTAGCTCAAAATACCCCACAGATATTTTTATATAGCATGTTAAAGTTGTCACTTTTTGGGGGTGAGCAAAAACACACCGTTTTGTGTCTGTCCCTTTAAATGCAAATGAGCTGCTGCTCCCGGCACAGTGGGCGGAGCTTCAAGAGCTCGTGTCCTTTTAACTCACACAGCAGACTGATCTCATAAAATTGCGTGTGTATGACACGCCAATTCGTATTTCCATTTTTGGCGTGCTATCAACACGCATAATCGCTTTTCAGCGTGTTTATGAACGCAGTTGACTTAACGTTATTACTGTATATGTAAATATATGACCTACCCCAACCCCGTCCTTAAACCTACCCGTCACTGGGGTTAATAGCATTTATGAGTCTTCCTCTACCATCCTAGGAAAAAAAATATCGCTCCCCAGATGTAGATCTACATTTTGCTTCGTTTCGCTCGGACATTTAATGGCGTGTACATATACGCGGAATCACTTGGACATTTAACGGCGTAGACATACATGCACACGGATAGCTCAAAATGCGTATAGATAACACGCCACTTGACTTGAAAGTGGGGTGTATGTTTACACAAAAGTCATGATGTCATGTTGCACACAGACATGCACTGAACACTTCAACAACTTTTAGCCTTTTTATGTTCAAACCGGAGTCAGATAATGTCAACGGAGTCATGATGTATAGAGAATCAGGAGGAAGTGACATGTAGAATGAAACAGGACATTTCTGAAGGGTTAGTTGATGAATCTATGTATATTATGTAGCTGATGTGTAGTTATCTTCTAGTCATTGATTAGCATATTTTGTCTTGATAATCTGTAAATCGCATTCAGGGGGCGGGGTTTATGTAAATTATAGGGTTAGTGATGTCACTAACCCGTGAGGAATGTGGTGTAGTCCCTACCAGCTGTTTGTTGTAGTCCTTAAAAAGTGATTTCTGTAAAAGCAAATATCTCCCTTTGCTCTGAACTTTGAGTGTCGTAACTTTGCAGATGTTGTTTATGCTCAAACAGCAACATTACACACTCACTAAAGTTAGAAAAGTGAAATCAACCACCCAAAGCAGATCAACCTCAAATTTGGAACACAACTTTTGATTTATGCTTTTGATTTTTTTCCCCCACAGTTTTAGAGTAGAACATGTTTTGGAATATATATCATATAAAAAATGTATAAAGAGTATTTTTGTGCATTTTTCATAATAAACTCATGTCTGTGCTCCGAAGCATTCAAGAATTATAACAGTTTAAGTTGGATATTTCATTTTCAGGTCTATGCTCAAAAAATGGTTAAGAGGTAATAGTTTTTTTTTTTCTTAAGTAATTTTTCTTCTCAAGTAAATGTATCTTGATTTAAAAAGTTTAGATATTTGTGCTGCAAAATAACAAAAATACTGAGTGAGAATATAATGTTTTACAGTGCATACTGTAATGGTTGTGTGGCTCATTCAACTCGGATATTTCCCTTTCAAATGCTTTTACGATTGCAAGAGGAACAGGCTTGAAGTCTTCTGCCCAAAAGCGTCTCCATCGACTACTACACCCGTCCTGCTGTCTGGGGAAAAGACAATATCCATGTGTCTGCGTTCCAGCCCTGCAGCGGCGTAACATTATCTGCTGTGATCTGATCTCCAGACAGCAGTTGACCTTCATTCTTCTTCTAATTATTATCTTGATTGAAGGTGTCCAGTGGCGCTCTCGTCCGCCTTTGTAGTGAATTCAAATTAGAGGCAATATTTCACAATTACAACGGCAAACACTTAAAAGTAATCATCGTTTGAAGCAGATAATTGACCTTAAAGGCGTTCAAAATCACAGATCTAACAAATGTAGTTTTTGTCACTTGATAAGGTCATTTTCAGACAGGAGTAGAGAGGGGTGGGCGGCATGACTAAAACCTTATATCACGCTATGAGTAATTCTGCACTGTGCTGATGGGATGCATCGCAATACAAGAGTTATTTTTGTTTGAAATTCTATGAAAATTAAGTAACCATGTGGAAATTGTTCTTTTGATCATTTGTGTCTTTTGTTTTGCATCCAACAAGTTACAGAAATCAACAAGAAAGAAAAGTCATTTTAAAAAGTTCAAATGTCTGCTAAATGTAAAAGTAATATTAATTGTATTTTGGCGCCACTAGCTAGTTTTTTTTTTTTTTTGGTGCTATTTTCATTATTTGTCACTAAAACCTTCATTCAAAAATATAGGGTCTGTAAGAGTTATTAATGTTTTGAAAGAAGTCTCTTCTGCTCACCAATGCTGCATTTATTTGATCAAAAATACAGTAAAAATGTGAAATATTATTACCATTGAAAATTACTGTTTTATGTGATTATATAGTAAAGTGTAATTTATTCCTGTGATCAAAGCTGAATTTTCAGCATCCAGTCTTCAGTGTCACATGATCCTTCAGAAATCACTCTAATATGATTTTTCTGCTTAGTATTTTTATGGAAATTTGTGATGCATTTGTATGTGTTTAGATTTCTTCAATGAACAGAAGATTAAAATGGAAATTGTTTGTAAGAGTCAAAGTCTTTAGTCACTTTTGATCAATTTAATGCGTCCTTGCTGAATAAAAATATAAATTTTTTACAAGACTTAAATTAAGCCGGGTTTGCATATTTTTGGCGACAAAAATCATGGCGTAATTGGTAAACATTTAGCTTTACAAAACTTTTGAAACCCAGTGAAACAATAATATGAACCAAAGAATAACTTTCTTTTGAACCCTTTGACTTAATTTGTGTGGTTTAATTCACACCCTGCCAATAACACGTCTGACATTTAAGTTTTGTGAAACTGATTTGTTGAGATACATTCAAAATAGTGTTGCTAGAGTGTGTGATTATGTCTCTTTCATTAAGTTTTTATGCAATTTTCTAAAAGCTTTTTTATCACAGCAACACATGGCATCGTTTTTCTGGCTTATTGCTTTCTTCTTAAATGCTGCACTGGATGTGAGAAACATCTTCAGATGTTCGGATGGACACAGTTTGTTGAGTTTTTCTGCTCCGAGTTTTGAAAGTTTGACAGAAATCACACTCTTTAAAGTTCCTCCTTGTCTTGTTTGGGAAGCGTCCCACTCTGTATGTTCTCCATGTTTCTTTGTCGCTCACACACACGCCACTTGAATATTTATATATATAGCCTACACACACACAGCATACTGTACCACAGAATCTCATTAATACCATTGCATGCTGTTATACAGCCAGTCCCAGTAGCTTTCTGTGGGAATTATTCTAGAAGTCACAAAAGCAAGTGTGTACTTGATCACTGATTTCAAACAACTGTGCATTTCTCCTGGGTTATTCCTGATTCCAGATGGCCTTCGGTGTAGAAAACATGAAAGGCAACAACACAGGAAAAATATATAAATGCTTCTTCAGTGTAGTCTTCTTCTTGATGTCACATTTATTAATATTATATCGTGCTAAAGGTAGTATTTCACTGTCATAGTCTCATTTGGTTTGGCACTTTTTCTTGAAACAAAATGAATTGTGAAAAGTAGTGGTTGGCTGATACATCGCCACGGCCGATATTCGGCATGATTTTATTATCGCATCGGCACTTTAAGTTTTTCTGTTCGGCCAATATGTCGAATATGTGACTTTTATTCTAACAGCGCATAGGACTTTTATTTTGACAATAATGAAAACGCCAGCGCATAAGTGTGTATATATATATGTGTGTGTGTGTGTGTGTGTGTGTGTGTGTTTAATTTCAGAAACCTTTGAAACTTTGGCGAATCCAGCTGCGAGATCCTCTGCATAAAAACGGACTCTGTGTGTATTTTTAACTATTTCTTTATTTGTGAAAAATTCATTAATGGATTACATAATCAAGAAACTGCCATCTGTTTATTTTACATTATCTTTTATAAAGTTTAGATTTTTTTTCATCTTAATTTATCAAACTATTTCTAATTTAGTAAAAATTATGTCAAATCAATATTAATTTTATTTCAGCACTTGTTTTTCATCTTTTTTAATATCTTTAAATTAAATAGTGTGATATCATATATACATCAGCTTTATACATATATATATATATATATATTGCTTATTAGCCACTCTGCTTTTTAAGATCGACCATCAAAAATAAAAATAAAAATTCAATATTGGTCGACTACTACTGAAAAGTACTATTCAAACTTGATGTTTGCATTTGCTGAAGGAAATGTGAGTACTGTAGGGTGTTACTGTTGGGCATTTCATGAATTTTGGTTGGAGAAACTGTGTTTTTCTCAGTGGCCGTCGAGGGCCATCATGCAGAGGTGACTCTCAGCCAGATCCTTCGGCCAAATCTGGATTTCAGTCCCCTACCAAACCGTCAAGCCGTGACTACCACAGTTGTGGCCTTGATTTCTCCAGAGACAGCAAGGCATTCCCATGTACCTGTGTATAAATAGCAAAGAGCTCACCTTTACTGAAGCTGGAGCGCGTGCAGTGGACGGGAGGACTCAGTCTCTTACTCCAAACTCTGATTAATTATCCTCTCCCTGTAGAGCTAACGGGAGACTCACTTGACCTACATCCCGGTGTCTCCAGGGAAGCGAGAAGCGGTCTAGGTGCCAGAGAGAGAACTAGGCCAGTACAGAGAGACGGTCGTGGGTCTGTCAGAACCAGAGTCATCATCACAGGACCCACAAACACATGCGCAGCGCAAACCTTTTTAGCATTAAAGGATTTAAATTTTCCATAATATCTCAAATATGTGTATTTTGAGTGTATGAAGTCACTCCCAAGCCACATACTGAAAACATTAACAATGTTTTAACTTCTTTTAGCTATAGGCAAGAATATTGTTCTCTATTTTTTTTTTACCAAAGTTGCATAGATAATGTATTTTAATCCTGCAATTTTTGATAACTGCTGTTTACAAGTGAAAGTGATTAGAATATCGTGCAAAAGTTCATTTATTTCAGTAATTCAACTTAAAAGGTGAAACTAATATATTATATAGACTCATTACATGCAAAGTGAGATATTTCAAGCCTTTATTTGTTATAATTGTGATGATTATGTCTTACAGCTTATGAAAACCCCAACGTCAAAATTAGAATATTGTGAAAAGGTTTTCATAAGCTGTAAGCCATAATCATCAAAATTATAACAAATTAAGGCTTGAAATATCTCACTTTGCATGTAATGAGTCTATATAATATATTAGTTTCACCTTTTAAGTAATTAACGTTACGTTAACTCTAATTGTTCGAGTTTCACCTGTATAAGGCCCGTTCACACTAATAACGATAACTATGATGTTCTGTCATGAAACTCTAGATGGCGCAGGTTGATGGGTTCTTAACTCAATCTGTTTGCAATCAAGTCTATAGGGCACAGCTGATTGGTTCTTGCGGGATCAGTAGCCAATGAGCTCGCTGCTCAACCTTCGAATACTTGGTTACATATTTAAATTCTTAGCATGCGGAGCTTATGGGAGCTTCAAGAGCTCGTGTGTTAGCATCTTCGATCACCTCACACAGACATGCGCTGAAAATTTCAACAACTTTTAGCCTTTTATGTTCAAACCGGAGCCGGACAATGATGGAGAGACTCAAGAAGAAGTGACAACATGTAAGAATGAAACAGGACGTTTCTGAAGGGTTAGTTGATGAATCTATGTAGCTGATATGGAGTTAACTATCATCAAGTCATTGATTAGCAGATTCTGTCATGACAAATCTATAAATCGCGTACCCGGGGGCGGGGTTTATGTAAATTATAGGGTTAGTGATGTCACTAACCCGGGAGGAAGTTCGTGTAGTCCATACCAGCCGTTTGTTGTAGTCCTTAAAAAGCGATTTCTGTAAAAGCAAATATCTCCCTTTGCTCTGAACTGTGAGCGTTGTAACTTTGCAGATGTTGTTTATGCTCAAACAGCAACATTACACACTCACTAAAGTTAGAAAAGTGAAATCAACCACCCAAAGCAGGGTTGATTCTGATTGGCTGTCAATGTTTTCATTGTTTAACAGCTGAAAAAAAAAATCATTCTGAAAGGGATTCTAACAATATTGTTTCTGTTATCTTTACAGTTGTGGTGTGAACTCTGCAAGAATATTCTTTAATATTTATAATGGTTTCTAGAACTATATCTTTATCGTTATAGTTATTGCTAGATAAAATTAAGTTTTGAAAACTTTATTTTGACGCGTTTCAGTAATGGTAAAACATGACTTTATAATTGTTTTACAGGGAGCAACACGTTTTCTTTAACTCTCATGAATCTGCTGTTCTCTGCTCTGTAATGTATGTGTTTGACTTCAGGGCTGATGGGAGAAAAACTGTTGAGAGAGAGAGACAGACTGGCTTTAAAACGAGTGAAGACACGTACCTTCATCTCAGTGGTTTTTCTAGCACCCCACTTCGGTTTTTCTCAGAAACCACCAGGAGGTGATTCATGAACTCGCTATTGTGGCCTTGAGGAAGAAAGTGATCCTCACGGCAGATTTCTCTGGCGATGTGAAAGTCACAGAAACCGTGATGAATAAAGATTGTAATTGAGTATTTTTCAGCCACAGGAATCTCCTCCAGGGACTGTTTTGTGGGTTAAGTGAATTAACGCTGCTCTCTACACTCATTTTGTCCCTGTGCCGGTTCTCTGAGAGAAAACTCAAAAGTAATTGAAAGATCCACAGGCGACTGTTGCATTATCTTTCAGTGGAGACAGAGCCAACTTCTCAAAGTGGAATCAAATACTGCGAGAAAAATAAAAGCCCAATATATATTTTTTTTTACATTCATCTCAGTCTTGGGAAATAGTTCACCAGAAAAGCGGACGAGTTTCTTGCACAAGCTGTCAAGTGGCTTCAGAAGACTTGGATCATTGTGCACAATTCAAATCCAGTAGCTATTTTTAATGTTGCTTAATGGCGACGTACACACGTCAGCTAAATTCGGTTGTCAGTGTTAGTGCTTAATCCCATAAATAATGCACTTAAATGATGGGAGTGACTAACGTGCGTTTTTTTGCTCATTTTTTTTCAACAGACAAAAACCGGACTTGCCCTTTTGTACGACAAACACACAAGTAACACCTACGACGTCCGCCTAAAGTTAACGAAAGAGCAGTTAATCGTACAGAAGCAGGATGTGGTGTGTGTAAACGGCGGCGACTCGCACTTAAATGTAAGTACTGAGTCCTTGCCTTCGACTCGATCCTGATTCAAACACACTCGGGTCATTTCATCATTGTTTAAAGTGGCACGTTTCTCTTCATTGGGCGTCACAAGTCAGCAGCAGAACAAGTTTTCATTACATTTGACATCTCTGTCAAGAAGCACACGCCACTTCTTTGTTTGCTTTGCAAGCATGAGATGCATCATCATCATTCATAAATGACATCAGTGGCATCAGGCTACGGCCGCTATTTCAGAAATTATGCTGTCAATACACAATGGAAGTCATTAAATGTGCACAATGCATGCTGGAGAATCCAATATAGTCATAATCAAGAGAGTTTTAGAGCATGTTTATAATCCTAGTTATATTTATATAATCCTAGTTATATACATGGGATTTATAACTAACCTCTTTCGTCATTTAGAGTCACTTTGACCCAGAAACACATTTTGAGTTTTAGACACTAAAGTAAAAAGGAAAGTCTCAGCTTTCTAATGGAGTAAATAATGACCTTTCTGAGGTTTTTTAAGTTTTGGCCATCATAATTCTTCGTTATTGAGAAATTGTTTGCAATCTTTTGCATGTTATTAGAATTAGATGAGTGTTATGAAGTGGTTCCCATCTGAATCGACTAGCCTATCCCCACAGAGATTAGAGAAGATCACTACAGCATTCGTTGATTTAATGTCTGGATAAAAATAATAAAGTTTGACATTTGAAAAAATGTAAACATCAATAGTAAAATGTATGTATCTATTGCCTAACATTGCCTATTTAGTTTTTAATGTCAAGCAATAAAACACATGCACAGTAAATTTCATAATATTTTTTATAAAAGTTGAGAAAAACAGTAAGCATTATATTATACAGATATATTACCTGTATTTGAAAGTTGAGATTTTATCTATTTATGAAATTTGAGACTTTTTGTCTTTTTTCAATGTAATAATAAAAACAACAACATTAAACACACCAACAGTAAGATTTGATTATTTATTTAAAAGTTGTGGTTTTTAAAATCTCAAACTCTTAATGCTATTTAAACATTAAACACATCAACAGTCTTATTTATTTAACCTGTATAAACTTCAGGCTTCAAGTCAAGTGTTGCCATATGACCACTTCTTTAATTATTTGTTATCTAGTTGATGCCATGAATATTTTACCAACTAAATTCCCCTTTTTTAAAGCACAGAACTGTTGTACTTCGAAGACAGGTGACTGGAGGTCTCGGTCTGAGTATCAAAGTAGGTCTTTTACTTCTTTAATATTGTTCATTGACTTTAAAGAGCTTAATGACACTCATATCTCCACAGACCAGATAATCATTGCACAATATTAGTCTTCGAGATCAAAGAGGAACCTGAGCTCAACTCTCATTAGATTTACTCACAGTAATCTCTAATGAGGCAATAGATTTGTATTTTTGAACAGTGTTGGTAATAGACTGATGTGAGATGTAGAGGTGAATCACCTTGACGGCTCTTCATGCGTTTCAGGGGGGAGCTGAACATAAAGTGCCTGTGGTCATCTCGAAGATTTTCAAAGATCAAGTAGGTAAGATGACAAGAGTTCCTCCCATCCGCTGTAAGGCATCTGTAGTCACAGCGCTAGCAATAACTCGTAATATTTGTGTTCTGTAAAAATGATTGTTTGAGGGGGAAAAAAATATTTCAGTTTTTCTACATCAAAATTTCATGTTTAATTCAATGTGTCACTTGTCATTCCTTTGTAATTGCTTCTAAGTGAAAATCATTTTTGAACTGCAGAATTATTTTCTTACTCAGTATTTTTGTCTTCGCTTCCAATAGAAATATGCATTCTTAAATAAAGATACATTTACTCAAGAAGCAATCTGCAAATATATTAAATCTTGTTTTCTTATAAAAATGTATGTGAGTTTAAGCTTAAAACAAGATCAAATATCTGCCAATAGGGACAGAAAAATATATTATTTTCAGCCTCTTGTCTAAAATGATCATTTTTAATGAACCTGTCAGTAAGGCTCCTTTAAAGGGTTAGTTCACCCAAAAATGAAAATGATGTCATTAATGACTCACCCTCATGTCGTCCCAAGCCCGTCAGACCTCCGTTCATCTTCGGGACACAGTTTAAGATATTTTAGATTTAGTCCGAGAGCTTTCTGTCCCTCCATTGTAAATGTGTGTACGGTATACTGTCCTTGTCCAGAAAGGAAATAAAGACATCATCAAAGTAGTCCATGTGACATCAGTGGGTTAGTTAGAATGTGTTGAAGCATCGAAAATACATTTTGGTCCAAAAATAACAAAAACTACACCTTTATTCAGTAGTGGTGTCAACAATAATCGATTCGGCGATGCATCGCAATGCGGGAAATGTACGATTCAGCATCGATGCGGCAAAGTGCCATAATCGATTATGTCACTGTTTATTTCCTGGCCTTGGACAATAAAGTTTTGAAGTTTCAATTACTTCCGGGGGCATAATAACAGGCGCGCCGCGGCTTCTCCTTTTTCCAAAGCGCTAGGGCGGTTGCGCTCTGGAGGCGTCTGTCGTTGCGAAGCAACCATCAGCTGCGCTCTCCGTTACAGCAAACCGTTCTTGTCACGTGACCAGTGCGCTTGTGGCATTCTGAAAAGTTGAGATGTTTTTATCAACGCGCTTGGAAAAAACGAGCGCGTCGCACCGCGACCGCCTCGCTTCCATTATGAGCGCACATACCGCGCGCCTACATTTGAAATAACGAACTTGAACGCGCAAAAGACGCGATATGAGAACAGGCCGATAGACGGGTAATCAAAAACGCACCCAAAGCTTGGATTTAAATTTTATTTTATTTAATAGCATTTATGTTAAAGATACAGGAGAGTTATAATACACACATAGCAGCCAATAAATCTGTTGTTCGATATCTGACTGCTTGTATTGCCTCGTGACTGATGAAAAATTTGCCTTGTTGTGTGCAGTAGAATTGTGATGCATCGCAATGCATCGTAGAATCGAATTGAATCGTTACCTGGTGAATCGTAATCGAATCGAATTTTGAGTGCAGTGCCAATGCACACCCCTATTATTCAGCATTGTATTGTCTTCCGGTTCTGTTGTGGATCCGCGTTCACGAGTCCGCTGACGTAAGACGCTGCTGACGTGTGTCTGGTGCGTCCGTGTATTCGGGTTCAAATAAATATGGCTGGGCAAAAAAATGCAAGTCTTCCTCTGTGTGGAAATCCTTAGACATGTTTGCGAAGATTGTTTTGTTTCCAGCGTGCGTCTCCCTCAGACTGTAAACGAAGCTCGGGCGCACCAGACACACGTCAGCAGCGTCTTACGTCAGCGGCGTCACTGAACGCGGATCCACAAATCCCTTCACTCGATTGGGATGTTCTCTTGTGTTCTGGGCGGTAAGTGCAGTAACTGTAACATCGGGCATATTTTGTAGTATTAAACACATATTTATACCGACTTCATCAGGCTCCGAAAATTCTTCACAAAGAACACAAAGAATGGCCTTTCTCAGCTGCCATAGTTGCAACTCTTGCGTCATCAGAACAGTGTTCAACGCATCACCGTTTCTGTTTAAAAAATGTTGTGCAACGTTTTGTCGGGGCTGAACGCAGGCCAGACCAACACTGCAGGGAGCGCCGGGAACAAGCGCGCGCAGACTCGGACCGCTGCAAACGAGCCCAGTGTAAAAGCCCCCTATCTTTAGCTCATTTTATAGCTCTTTTTGCTTCTTAAGTAAGTGAATCTGTATTTATTTTAGCCCCATTTCCTTTCCCTAAGTGGTTATTCCACTTGTCAGGCCGCCATTGTAAATAAGAACTTGTTCTTAATGACTTGCCTGTAAAAAAATAAAAAAACATAAAAAAATAATAATTCTTGATTTAAGAGTGTACTGGAAAACAAGACCAACAAGATACGATTTTTTTTTTCATTTTTTCATTATTTGCTGTGAACCCCAAATTCAGTGTCTCAGTGTGTAAAATCTTGTAGTGTACACTCTTCTCTTGTTGTTTTTCATTTAAAATAAATGCACTACACAGCCTAAATGTAGTCCGTTTGACATAATTATCACTTGCATTATAGTTTTTTCATCGCAAGTATCTGACAGCAGCTGCGAACGTGTGATTAGAATCTGATCCTACGGCTTTTGAGAACAATATAGCTTTGTTTCGTGCCGTACAGTTCAAATGTAATTTTAATCACGGCTAATTACTGTACAAGTCTTTATGCATGTGCGTTTGCAGTTTTATTGGTTTTTATTAACTTCCCGCTGAGATGCTTAGTGTAGAAATATATCCACCCTTAGAGCTGCTTGATATCAGAAAGCTTATGCAGTTTCATCTTATTTGTTAGAACGCATTGAAATAAAACCCAGATTTGTGTGAAATTCGTCCCAAAGTGTTTCACGTCTTTGCTAATGCCAATGCTAGATTGAAAGGCTCATCAAACTCAATCCTGATTGCCATGTCATCGCATAAGCACTATTAAATGAGTAATTATATCTTAATCTTTCCATTAACCTCTGACTGGACGGCCCGGGGCCTCAGCCGATCAGACTGGGATGCTGTTTATCGGAGACGCCGTGTTGCAGGTTGGTGTTTTGGGCTTTTGCACGCTCTCGTTCTTTACGCTGCTCTCGGGGTCAAGGGTGCGTGTTAGAGCAGCGTTCCCTCTGCATTTTAATAATGCTTCCCTCTGATTCATTTTCTCCAGCTTGACTGGAGGTTTAACCTTTTTATCTCTCTGTATGAATCAGAGGAACAGCAACAAAGACACACAGAGAGAGAGAGAGAGAGAGAGAGAGAGAGAGAATATTAGTGCCTGTGGTGCAACTATAACAAATGGTTTTATTTCATTTTGAATGTTACAAGAATCTCTGAGGCTCTTTACATACACTCACCGGACACTTTTTTAGGCACACCAGGGCCTAAAATAACGTTTTGCCACACCTGCCAATATCCGGTGACTTTAGAAAGTTTACCGGCCATAAATATTTTTTTTACCAGGCATGAAACTGTTTTTTGCAAAAACATACCAATATTTTAGATACCAGTAAAAATTCACAATCATCTTTTCCAGTTTCGATACCACAACTAAAACTACTAGCCTAACTAATATACGTTTAAAACATTAGACAAGTAAACACTAATAAATTAAGAACAAATATTTGAATTACAAGCAAAACGACAAATAAATACCACATAACAAAGGTATAAATGAAATGCTTTTCAGGTCTAACAGTAGTTTTCAGGTACAGAAATTTAAGAAAGTAATCAAATGTGAAATAACACTAGATAGCCTTCCCTGTATAAATTAAACATCCTTATTAATTAATCCTTATTAAAGTTACAAAAGTTATTCTGTCAAGAGCTTGAGTGATTTTTTCTTTGTCCTTTTGTTGTTTGATTAACATTAAAAACACAGACAGGAATATTAGGCTCTGTCACTTTAAGAGCGAATGCACCGATCTAATATACTGATACTGACACGCGTGCATTTACTTTCTCAACGGTTTATGTTCACTTAAGACATAACCGACTATGTTTACTCGCTATTTTATTACTTAATTTTGTGTGAACTTGTCCACTCAAGGGCAAGAAGACGTGAAAGAGAGCTCAGTTTAGTATTCACACGCTGTCTTAGACGCGGCTTTCTGGGCGCGCGCTTCGGATGTTTGCACACACTAAACTTTCCACACCAACGCGAGTTACAAACTTATTTCCTTTTCCCGACTTCTTGTCAAGGCTTAAACCTTCGTGATGATCAATCCGCTCACGTTTGTTTATGTTCATGCATTGTTAAAATTCATAAAAGTGTTACCGGCCAACTGGCATACACTCACCAACGCCGAGTTTTACTTGCATTTGGCGCTTGCTTGGCGAGTGTTCATTTTAGGCCCTGGGTACACCTGTTCAACTGCTGCTTAATATCTAACCAGCCAATGGCAGCAACTCAATGCATTTTAGGTATGTAGACTCCAAACATTTGAACAGTAGTGTGTATTGTCTGAAAAATTACATAAAATATTTAGCAAAATAAAATTTGAGGTTGCATTAAAGTAAAGTGAATTTGGGATTAAATGTTGTTATTTTTAATTCAAAAATGTTTTTTATTTTTTTATTTTTTTATGAGACCCCAATATGTTTTTAGCTTTATTTTTAACATGATTTCTGCGGAAATCTTCTCTTTTCTATGCAGGTCAATGGCATTAACGTGGAGAAGTGTACGCACGAGGAAGTCGTGAGTATTCGATTGGCTCTTTCATCCGTGGTCTTGAAATGCCATTGATGCAGAATTAATCAAAAGTGCATCAGATGCTGAAAGTGTTTATATCAGTATAGCGGACGCTTGGATTCTGTACGGTCTCCGCTATAACTAATTGATAGTGAGTAGATTCATCACACGCCGACCACACGTGAGGATGAGCAGAAACACTCACTCACATCGGCAGGTTTCCATGAGGAAGTTGAAGGATGATTGAAGGATTTAGTGATTTCACTGAACAGCCACAGACTAACTAAGACATGATCTTCTGTCCGAGAGAAGCTGGCAGAAATCATCCTGTAGGACAGAAACATCACACATGAAGCTCATCGTCTCAGTTGTTTCTCCTAGAGATCAAATGCTCTTGGTTAGATGTTCCTCTTGAGACAAAACTTCCAATCCCAACGTCTCAAAATGCGCTCAAACATTTCTCATCAAATCCTCCGAGATCAGATGATCTAAACCTGCTCTCCACATTCATTTGATCTCTACACTCCTTTTACAACGAGGTCTCGTTCGCTAACATGAACTAACGATGAGCAATATATTCTTACGGTATTTATTCATCTTTGTTAATGTTAGTTTATAAAAAATACAACTGTTCATTGTTTGTTCATGTTAGTTAACTAATTAACTAATGTTAACAGAACAACATTTGATTTGGAGAATTTCTTAGTACATGTTGAAATTAACTAAGATTTTAAAAGTATTAGTTCAGTTTTTACATTCACAATGACATTTGCATTTAGCAAACTCTTTTATTCAAAAGATGAACAAAAGCAATCCGTCAAAGAGCTAACAATATTTGCAATGTACAATGTTATTGGTAATATTTTGTAATACATGCATTATTTTGTAACATACAATGTTGATTAATGTAGTTAACTAATGAAAACTTTTTGTAAAGTGTTAACTATAGATTAATAAATACTGAAGTATTGTTCGTTGGAAGTTCATGTTTACGTTTTCACTGACAGTTATGCATTTAGATGCATTATGCAACAAAACCAATCTGTCATATACAACTCTAAAAAAATGCTGGGTTGTTTTAACTCAATTTTGGGTCAAATATGGACAAACCCAGCCGTTGGGTTACATTTTTAAATTGCATTTTTAATCCAACGTTTGGGTTTGTCCATATTTGTCCCAAAATTGAGTTAAAACCACCCAGCATTTTTTAGAGTGTAGCTTGTAATATACAATGTTATTGGTGATATTTCATAATATATTTGTAATTTGTAATATACAATGTTAACGTAGTTATCTAATGAAACCTTTTTGTACAGTGTCGGCTTGGTTTCATTTCGGTCTTTTTTTCCCTTCAAAGTTATTTTAGGAGAAACGCCTGAGACAAAGTTGATGCTTCATTGAAGAATAATAAAAAATCTCCTGGGCGATGAAAGAACAATACGAGTTTTCCTCTGGGGTATCATACACACTGTAGGTGGTAGTAGAGCATGTGTGTGTGCGAGACCAATCTCAAGAGATGATCGTCAAAGATGAGATTAGCTGCAGTTTATGAAACTGGCCACTGTATAATCTGGAAGACCAGTGGGAAAAGTATGAAAAAGTACAACTTACTGAAACGTATCATGTAATTGCTTAGTTACAGTGTTTCAAAACTGGAAAGACGGCAATAAAACAGCTTGTAAACAGTATGTAACTTAATGTAAGGGTGGATTTCCTGCAGGGGTTCAAGCTGCAAGACTGCCGAATGACTAAAGAAACGTTGTCAGCAAGAAGGTAGAAACCTGTACATTTCTTGTCTATTTCACCCACTGCTACTTATACCAACGACGGAAATAAGTGCAGTTGCAATAGCTTAAGATGTGGGAGAGCGTTGCTATAGAGAGTGACAATATTGTATTGCAATAGGTAGCACTTCAAAGTCAATTCCAAATCAAATCTAGTTAGCACAATATTTGTAATTGAAAAGGTTTAATGACAAAATATGGTTATGGTTACACTTAAAGTAGTTACAAAATAGATGTATGAAATGATAATAACTTGTATCATTAATTGTACCCAGCATATGTGTAAAATGTTACCTGAAAGATAGCGAGAGAGAGAGAGAAGAGGAGGCAAAGGGAAAGAGCCCCAAGAATATGAAGAGAGCCCCAGGAATATGAAGAGAGCCCCAAGAATATGAAGAGAGCCCCAAGAATATGAAGAGAGCCCTAACAATATGAAGAGAGCCCCAACAATATGAAGAGAGCCCCAACAATATGAAGAGAGCCCCAAGAATATGAAGAGAGCCCCAAGAATATGAAGAGAGCCCCAAGAATATGAAGAGAGCCCCAAGAATATGAAGAGAGCCCCAACGATATGAAGAGAGCCCCAACGATATGAAGAGAGCCCCAACGATATGAAGAGAGCCCCAATGATATGAAGAGAGCCCCAACGATATGAAGAGAGCCCCAACGATATGAAGAGAGCCCCAATAATATGAAGAGAGCCCCAACGATATGAAGAGAGCCCCAAGGATATGAAGAGAGCCCCAAGAATATGAAGAGAGCCCCAACAATATGAAAAGAGCCCCAACAATATGAAGAGAGCCCCAAGGATATGAAGAGAGCCCCAACAATATGAAGAGAGCCCCAAGAATATGAAGAGAGCCCCAAGGATATGAAGAGAGCCCCAAGAATATGAAGAGAGCCCCAACAATATGAAAAGAGCCCCAACAATATGAAGAGAGCCCCAAGGATATGAAGAGAGCCCCAACAATATGAAGAGAGCCCCAACGATATGAAGAGAGCCCCAACGATATGAAGAGAGCCCCAACAATATGAAGAGAGCCCCAACAATATGAAGAGAGCCCCAACGATATGAAGAGAGCCCCAACAATATGAAGAGAGCCCCAAGAATATGAAGAGAGCCCCAAGGATATGAAGAGAGCCCCAAGAATATGAAGAGAGCCCCAAGGATATGAAGAGAGCCCAACAATATGAAGAGAGCCCCAAGAATATGAAGAGAGCCCCAAGGATATGAAGAGAGCCCCAAGAATATGAAGAGAGCCCCAAGAATATGAAGAGAGCCCCAACGATATGAAGAGAGCCCCAACGATATGAAGAGAGCCCCAATGATATGAAGAGAGCCCCAACGATATGAAGAGAGCCCCAACGATATGAAGAGAGCCCCAATAATATGAAGAGAGCCCCAACGATATGAAGAGAGCCCCAAGGATATGAAGAGAGCCCCAACAATATGAAGAGAGCCCCAAGAATATGAAGAGAGCCCCAAGGATATGAAGAGAGCCCCAAGAATATGAAGAGAGCCCCAACAATATGAAAAGAGCCCCAACAATATGAAGAGAGCCCCAAGGATATGAAGAGAGCCCCAACAATATGAAGAGAGCCCCAACGATATGAAGAGAGCCCCAACGATATGAAGAGAGCCCCAACAATATGAAGAGAGCCCCAACAATATGAAGAGAGCCCCAACGATATGAAGAGAGCCCCAACAATATGAAGAGAGCCCCAAGAATATGAAGAGAGCCCCAAGGATATGAAGAGAGCCCCAAGAATATGAAGAGAGCCCCAAGGATATGAAGAGAGCCCAACAATATGAAGAGAGCCCCAAGAATATGAAGAGAGCCCAACAATATGAAGAGAGCCCCAACAATATGAAGAGAGCCCCAACAATATGAAGAGAGCCCCAACAATATGAAGAGAGCCCCAAGGATATGAAGAGAGCCCCAACAATATGAAGAGAGCCCAACAATATGAAGAGAGCCCCAAGGATATGAAGAGAGCCCCAACAATATGAAGAGAGCCCCAACAATATGAAGAGAGCCCCAAGAATATGAAGAGAGCCCCAAGGATATGAAGAGAGCCCCAACAATATGAAGAGAGCCCAACAATATGAAGAGAGCCCCAAGGATATGAAGAGAGCCCCAACAATATGAAGAGAGCCCAACAATATGAAGAGAGCCCCAACAATATGAAGAGAGCCCCAACAATATGAAGAGAGCCCCAAGGATATGAAGAGAGCCCAACAATATGAAGAGAGCCCCAAGGATATGAAGAGAGCCCCAACAATATGAAGAGAGCCCCAACAATATGAAGAGAGCCCCAAGAATATGAAGAGAGCCCCAAGGATATGAAGAGAGCCCCAGGAATATGAAGAGAGCCCCAAGGATATGAAGAGAGCCCCAGGAATATGAAGAGAGCCCCAACAATATGAAGAGAGCCCCAACAATATGAAGAGAGCCCCAATAATATGAAGAGAGCCCCAACAATATGAAGAGAGACCCAGCAATATGAAGAGAGCCCCAACAATATGAAGAGAGCCCCAACAATATGAAGAGAGCCCAACAATATGAAGAGAGCCCCAACAATATGAAGAGAGCCCCAAGAATATGAAGAGAGCCCAACAATATGAAGAGAGCCCAACAATATGAAGAGAGCCCCAACAATATGAAGAGAGCCCCAACAATATGAAGAGAGCCCCAACAATATGAAGAGAGCCCCAGGAATATGAAGAGAGCCCAACAATATGAAGAGAGCCCAACAATATGAAGAGAGCCCAACAATATGAAGAGAGCCCCAGGAATATGAAGAGAGCCCCAACAATATGAAGAGAGCCCCAGGAATATGAAGAGAGCCCCAGGAATATGAAGAGAGCCCCAACAATATGAAGAGAGCCCCAACAATATGAAGAGAGCCCCAACAATATGAAGAGAGCCCCAACAATATAAAGAGAGCCCCAAGGATATGAAGAGAGCCCAACAATATGAAGAGAGCCCCAACAATATGAAGAGAGCCCCAACAATATGAAGAGAGCCCCAAGAATATGAAGAGAGCCCCAGGAATAGGAAGAGAGCCCCAACAATATGAAGAGAGCCCCAACAATATGAAGAGAGCCCCAACAATATGAAGAGAGCCCCAACAATATGAAGAGAGCCCCAACGATATGAAGAGAGCCCCAACAATATGAAGAGAGCCCAACAATATGAAGAGAGCCCCAACAATATGAAGAGAGCCCCAACAATATGAAGAGAGCCCCAAGAATATGAAGAGAGCCCCAGGAATATGAAGAGAGCCCCAGGAATATGAAGAGAGCCCCAGGAATATGAAGAGAGCCCCAGGAATATGAAGAGAGCCCCAACAATATGAAGAGAGCCCCAACAATATGAAGAGAGCCCCAACAATATGAAGAGAGCCCCAACAATATGAAGAGAGCCCCAAGAATATGAAGAGAGCCCCAGGAATATGAAGAGAGCCCCAGGAATATGAAGAGAGCCCCAGGAATATGAAGAGAGCCCCAACAATATGAAGAGAGCCCCAACAATATGAAGAGAGCCCCAACAATATGAAGAGAGCCCCAAGAATATGAAGAGAGCCCCAGGAATATGAAGAGAGCCCCAACAATATGAAGAAAGCCCCAACAATATGAAGAGAGCCCCAAGAATATGAAGAGAGCCCCAACAATATGAAGAGAGCCCCAAGAATATGAAGAGAGCCCCAAGAAGACGAGAGCCAGAGCATCAAAGAGCGAGAGCAACAGTTACAATCTCCTTTTATCCTTTCCCTGACCATGTGACTAAAACCCAAATGTGAGACATTCAAACTGAGCAATCAGATAAATACAACTGATATTCCCCCATGGTACTAAAGGTGTGAGTCTTCATAGACCCCCGAAGTACACACATCTCAGCCTACAGGCCTTGATCACTATCAGCTCTGTGCCTTTGGGAACTACACATGGTCCTTGTGGTAGAAAGAAGGGTGGAAAACAGTAAAGCAAATGTCTTGCAAAGCAAATGTTCATTTCAAATATCTTGGATTATTTTCAATCCTTAACGTTACATTTACCTCAGGAAAGCCATTCATTGTCCATTAAATCGATTGTTACTGTGAAGCTACAAAAAAATAGAGAGGAGCATTTTCATAAAAATATGCACTTTATATTTTTACTAAACATGTTCTTTGTTATTTCGTCTTCTACAACGAATTGAAACACAATTGTGAAAGGTTGATATAAAAACTGCCTTATGTGCAATTTTAATGTTTATTAACAACTTGGTTCTTATTTGATTTGTTAATACTTTTTAATTTAACTACATTTATTTTGGTGCATGGTAATTATCATTGACGGATTCGACACACTCGTAATTCTACATTTTATAATCTAGTTTAAAAAAAAATTGCTTGTTTAAATTAATGTTCTGGTTTCGACCTCCAACGGTTAATCTCTGTCAGTGTAAACAGGGCTTTAGAGCGAAGGCGTCGTGAGTTTTGGATCGCACACACACACACACACACACACACACAGGGTTTCTTGGCAAGTTCTTGCTTTCCTCTCTGTGGAAATGTTGCACAAGTGTGTCATGTTTTCATCAGAGGAAAGCTCAGATATGTTAAATGAATAACTTTTCTAGCTGTGGTTATGATCAAATGACGTCTATAAGTCGACATGAAATCAGAATTCCTTCAAAAGTCCTTGCATTCAGACTTATGCTATGAACATGCTTTGCAGCTTCACATCAATTTCTAATGGAGAAAATCAATTTCCCACGTTTTTTTCTCGTCGGGTTGTAAAATATGTTGTATAAAAGTGATAAGATGTTATTTAGAAGCCACTAAATCCTGTTATGTGTTAGATCGGGGTTTACCAATTCTAATTATGAAATGTAAAATTAAAATCCATCATTTTAAAATAAAAACAATCAAATAAAACACTTGCTAATTTTTTTTTATTTGTTCACATGCATGTCATGTGACCATTACCCGACATCAGAGAAGCGTGAACATGCAAATATGTTGTTCAATTATTGAAATTTTAACTCACATTTCAGGGGGACTTTTTAGAAAATACACTATAATTGTTTTCAAGGTTAAATGAGTAGGCCTACGCTTTATAAGAAAATTCTATTTCAGTTTTTCTACTACAAAATTTCTTTGTAATTATTTGTGAAATTTACTGGCAGTTTATATAGTAAATGAAAATGTGTTGTTAAATTATTGAATGATTAACTAAATTTCTCGGGGAACTTAAGAACATACTGTTAAAATTATTTGTTTGAAGATTATTGGAGTAGATTTTACAAGAAAATACTCTTTCTGTCTTTTTACTTCAAAATTTCTTTGTAATTTTGAAATTTACTTGCCATTTCTAAATGAAAATTATGTCAACATTCAAATGTGTCGTTAAATAGTTGAAATTGAACTTAATTTTTTAACATTAAATGACTATATTTTACAAGAAAATACTCTTTCAGTCTCACTACTTCAAAATTTCTTAGTAATTTATCATTTATAACTGACAATCGTTACAACATGCAAATATTTTGTTAAATTATTGAAATATTATATATATATACAGGGGGACTTCAAAAAATACACTGTATTTCGTTGCAATTGTGAAACATTTTTCAGTGTATTTTAGGTCAGAGGTTCTGATGCCAAAACAGTTTGGGATTCGTATGATGAAATGTGAAGATATACGAGACCCTGCCGGTGAACTGTTCGTCTAAGGATCTGTTCGTCCACCTGAACCCGACCCGAGAGTCTATACTGAAATAATAACTCATGAGAAATCTCTAAAAGAGATTACATGCTGATTGCACACAGTTGATTTAATTCAAATGTTGAGGCTCCTCAACTCAATTAGGTGTGAAGCGGTCATTGAAATGCAGTCCAGAAGTCTTTCCTCGAGCACATCTTCTCCTCACGATGTCAGAAGGATATTTCTCTCTCTGTCTCGTTGCAGGTTCATCTTTTGCGAACGGCAGGGGATGAAGTCACCATCACTGTACGTTACCTCAGGGAAGCGCCGGCCTTCTTAAAACTCCCATTAGGTAGGTTTGGCCAGAACCACTTCACATCTGAGCTCTGTTACTGAAGCCAGTGAGCTGCCGTACTGCGCTCTTCTTCCTGACGGACACGCTACCTCATTAGTGAGGGATTTTCATGCTCTATATAATCAGAAATGCTGCATTTTGCATGCAAGACTCACAATTGATTCTGATAGCTAACTATAAAAATACACAAATAATGGATACGGATAGTCTATTTAATCAGATAGCCTATTTAATAGTTATGCAGTCAATATTGATTTAAATAAAAGTCTAATCGGTAACACTTTACTTGAAGGGGTGTGCATAAGACTGATATGACACCTTCATAAACATGACATGACACATGTCATGAATATGCAGGAGGGTTTATGCATGTTTATGACAACTGTCATTAAGTGTCATTCACTCAATTATGAAATTTTTAATGCAAATGTGACATTGTTTGAGATGTCTTTGTTCTGACCAATAAGACAACACAACCTGTCATAAATATGTCATAAACATGACATGATTAATTATCAAACTTAAGAAAGCACTTAGCTTTATGGTTAACATTACATTAAACTGACATGCTGCTGGTTTTGACATTGGCTGTCGTAAGGCCATTATAAGTGTGTCATGAATATGTTTCTTGACCTCAACTGCAGTGGTACACATTGAATTTGTCATTAAAATGTTATAATGGCTTCATGACAGCCAATGTCAAAACCAACCACATGACAGTTTAATGTAATGCTAACCCATAAAGCTAAGTGCTTTCTCAAGTTTGATCATTAATCATGTCATGTTTATGACATATTTATGACAGGTTGTGTTGTCTTATTGGTCATAACAAAGACATCTCAAACAATGTCATATTTGAGCAAATGACACTTAATGACAGTTGTCATAAACATGCATAAACCCTCCTTCATATTTATGACATGTGTCATGTCATGATTATGAAGGTGTCATGTCCGTCTTATGCACACCCCTTCAAGTAAAGTGTTAACATATAATCTTTATCTTTCATCCTCCATCTTTTCCACTGAGCTTGTTGTAATGCTCTCTGGGATTGTCTTCTCTGCAAAGAATACATGCCTTTGTATTTGTCATAATTAAGGATTAATTGTTAATGTTGCTTATGCAATTTAGTTTCTATGCATTGTGTGTGTTGTTGATGAAGAATCTTCATGAATCTTGCACTAATGCCACTAATGTAACTGGTCTGTAACAGGCTTGTGTGAACAAACAACATTTCCCATCATTCTCTGAGTATGATAATATAGGCAAATACAGCAGTTATCAGTGTGATTTTAGTATTATTTATATACCATTATACTTTTTATTAATATTTTGAATTAGATTTTAGTTTTAAATGTCATTTTTATTTTTAAAGGTTTAGTAATATTGTGCTTTTGTCATTATTGTTAGTTTTCGTAAAATATTTCTATATAGCTTTCATTTATTTTCACTTACAGTTTTAGTAATTTTAGTACTTTGACTAAGTATAATAAAAAAAGGCAATACTTCAAGTTATTTTTTAGAGTATTCATCTAATATTTATATATTTCTATGTCATTTTATTTCAGTTCAGCTTTATTTTAATTTAAAAAAGCTTTATTTCAATTTATCAAGATATTTTTTTTAAATAGAAAAAAATATTAAAAATGATTTTTTAAATTGTTAAAAAGATTTTATATTCTAGATATTTTTAATTTATTTCAGCTTTATTTGAAATATTTCTTTAAAATTTTAAGCGTTAAAGACTTTTTAAAAAAATTGTTAAAATCATTGATGTTAAAATGATTTAATTTTTTTTTTCAGGGTTTTCATCTATACATGTAAGAAAAATCTAAACAATATATCAAATTTTTTATTGTCAAAAAGATTGTCAAAATATATATTACTATTATTTAGGTTTTTAAATATATATATCAGCTTTCAGCATCATTTTCTTAATATTTTAATAGTTAAAGAATTTTAAAAAGACAAATTTTAAAGTTTTTTTTTTTTTTTTACTTTAAAAAAAATGTTTAATGGTTTTAGTTTTCGTTGAGAATAGCAACACTGTCAGTTACACGCCTGATGCACAACCTTTGCTCTCCGTTCTGTTATGCCAGTTCTGGAAAGCATCCTGCACTTGTCGTGAAGTGACAAAGAAAATGTGAATTTGTCCAAGGCATCCAATTTTTGCAGACTAAAATGACTTTAAAGCACATATCACATTGCAACTAGTGAGTAGGATTTTGAGAGTCATAAGTGAAGGAAGGTGAATCTCTCGGGACTGAGCTGAAGCTGTATGCTGGATCTGTGTCTCAACAGAAAGAGTCTTTCAGAGCAGCGTCTCCGCATCAAATGCACTTTTTGCGCTCTGCATTTTCCAGTGATGCCCGTGTCAGGACTCCTGCGTCTTGTGTATTTCACACTCACCTTAGCCATAATCTCCTGTGACTTTAGTGTCCATGGCATCATGACAACCTAGAAAGCGGCTTGCCAAGCTAATACACGTCATATCTCTGGGATTTAGAAGTGCGGCGCCACCAGAGTCGATTTGCACACAGAATGAGCTCTGCTTTATATAGAGTATACTAATCTGACCTGTGTCCTCAGGTTCACCCGGACCATCCAGCGGTCAGAGTAGCAGAGCGTCCTCGCCGCTTTTCGACAGTGGTTTTCATTTAAATGGGAACTCGAGCAACACGGTAAGTCACCTTTTGTATCGTCGCGAGCATCACTTCTGTTAAGGAGCTTATTCATAAGCCTCGAAAGTGAGACGGATGACAGAATCGGGCTGGAAATGCCTTTCTCAGATAGAGAGCTGGAACTGACTCCATGCACTCCAGCATCACTATTATTTTTGCTCATAATTAGTTTTAGCGATTTGAACAAACCCCTATACACTACAGAAAATAAAACAATATTTCTTACTCAGTCTTACTCAGCACAAATATATAAACATTCTTGAATCAAGATACATTTACTTGAGAAGTGAAATAACACAAGATGTTAAGTTTTGTTTTATGAAAAATATATCAAAATGAATTGAGTTTATGCTTAAAACAAGAACAAATTTCTGCCAGTG
Organism: Tiaroga cobitis; assembly: GCA_030578255.1. Classification (NCBI taxonomy): domain Eukaryota; kingdom Metazoa; phylum Chordata; class Actinopteri; order Cypriniformes; family Leuciscidae; genus Tiaroga; species Tiaroga cobitis. The sequence goes on from CM060607.1 coordinate 3,308,244, forward strand.
GGGTAACACATTTTTTTTAAACTTGTTTTCCTTTTTGAATCAAGTTTATTTTTCTGACCCCATTGGCAGATATTTGTTCTTGTTTCAAGCTTAGAGGGATAGTTCACCCAAAAATGAAAATCCTCCAGTAATGTACTCACACTCAAGCCATCCTATGTGTGTGTGACTTTCTTCTTTCAGCCAAACACAATCGGAGTTATATTAAAAAATATCCTGGTTCTTCCAAGCTTTATAATGGGAATGAAGGGAGCCTGAGCTTTTGAAGCCCAAAAAAGCACATCCATCCATCATAAAAGTAATCCATACGACTCCAGAAGATTAATAAAGGCCTTCTGAAGCAAAGCGATGCGTTTGTGTAAGAAAAATATCCATATTTATAACTTTATAAACTGTAATCACTGATTTCCGGTAATGGCCGTACGCAACTCTAGTTCCGGCGGTAGAGTCGGAGGTCGACTGATTGATCGGTTTTGCCACTTAATTGGCACTAATAACCGATTGCTGGAAAAAATTGGTTATCGGCAAAAATCCTGGGGTCTGCAGTACGAGAGCGGCCTCTAGATGTATTTTATGTATAAAAACATTTTCCCCATATTCTCCATTGTTGCGGCTCCTCTCTTCCCAGTCTGTCAGTAACGCTCTGTTTAGTTCCTGTCTCTATGAAGCCCCTCCTTCTGAAAAGCACACTGTGCTCTGATTGGTCGGCTGGAGCAGTGTGTTGTGATTGGTCGAGCGCTTCGAGTGTGTTTGGGAAATGTCCCGCCCCTTTCCATAACCGCCAGTTTAACACACTACTAACTAACTCAACCAGGCCCCGCCCCTTTATTCTGCGTATGAATTATTATAATATATATAAGAAAATCAAGACTACAATGGAAGCGTTTCAGGAGTTCAGAAACACTGACACTGATATAGAGAAGAACTGGAGCGTTTTCATGCTCAAACAGCAACATTACACACTAAAGAGAGAGGAACGTGTGAAAGCCCCCTTTAGAATAAAGAATTAAGACCCCTTTAAAATGCAAACAAGTGTAAATATCAACATTATCAAATATGTCTAAATGTTTGAAGTCTATCAGGTTAAACATGAGCTTATTGATGCAATTCAGTCAATCTGCTATTTTATTCCAGCCGTCACTCTTGGCCGGAGGCTTCTGTTAATATTTAGTTTATACGTAGTTACGTTTCAACTAAGTTTAATGGTGCAACACAAACATATTTAGTAGTGTGTAAGTTGTAACTTGTTGCCCTTTTAAACCAAACCAAGTCTGGTGCATCAGGCCCTAAAATATCATCAAGACTTGAAGGTGCAGGAGTCTTTTACTAGTGCTAATTTACTATCCTAAACACTATTACCCTAAAAAGAAGACAGCCTAGCCTGGATGCCAGGTGAGCTTAGCCCCGCCCACAACATTTGAGGTGTATGAATGAGTGAGTGAATGAATGGGTGAATGTGAGGCAAATTGTAAAGCGCTTTGGTGGCCATTGGGTCTGTGAAAGCACTATATAAATTCAGTCCATTTACCATTTGAGGTCGGGAGGTTCGGTCTTGACTTGATCCGTTGTGAAGCAAGTATGCCCGAACCAAAGCTGTTCGACCAATCAAATTGTGAGGGCGGGCTTTATACGATGATGGACAGATGATCAACAGTTACGTAATCATCACGTCACCAAAGAGCGCTTGGGTTAAATTCGTTTACAACAAAGATGGCTGCCGCTGGAGAACTGAGATGTGTAGATTCAGCCGTCGCGTCTGTTATAGAAGATCTAGACAGCGCATTCATTTTAAAAGAGGAACAGAGAACCGCGATCAAGGCATTTGTCGATCGGAAAGATGAATGAAGAACATGCGTAACTTCCTCCGTTGCTCTGATAGGTTGTAGGTCTATCCAATTTTCTTTCCTGGTTGGGTTGAAACCAAGCGTGCCGCACAAGCCCAGAAAAGTGAAGCCAAAACGCCTCGATCGCCCCCCGGTGGCTGGTCCTAGTAAAGGTCATACACACCATGTTATTCAACGGCACGCGAGACCAACTAAACAATTAAATTACACTTCACATATATTTTTTCCAAAGACAGTTTCTGTCATTTACTGTAGCTTATGTAATTTTTTTAAGTGTTTGTTTTTAAAATAAGTTTGTTTTTAGTCATTTTAGTTATTTGATGCTATAAAAACGGTGCTGTTACGTCATGATTAACAGGTTCTCTGAGACGAAGTAGTCACTGAAGCACCAACAGACTTCTTTTCGGGATCTTCAGAGGACTGAGGAGATTGGAGCTTTAAATTAAAGGGGTCATATAATGCCATTTTCATACAAGTTAATTTGATTCTTTAGGGTCTAAATGAAAAGTTTGTAATATACTTTAATTACAAATTCTCATTAGTATTGTAAGAAAACACTTATTTTACCTGGTCAAAAACAGCTCTGTTTTCAGCATGCCGTTTCAGTGCATGTGCCTTTAAATGATAATGAGCTTCGCTGACTCCGCCCCTCTGTTCTGTGGGTGCGTTTTGACACAGCGCACGTGGAGTGTTGCCTTGACAACGGTTGAGGGTATATTTTGTAGAAAGAATGGCAGCTGGAGTCTCTGAGGACACATCTGTGCAACCGTATCAGTTTGAACCGTTGTCGGACCCGGAACAAGATGACAGCCGCAAAGAAGTTCGACAATTAAGGCTCGAACAGGACGTTTCTGAATGGTTGGTTAACGTAATGTCACTTTGATCTATCTTTGTATGTAATGGCAGGGTAACGTTAGAGTAACTTAGTGAGATGTACGAACGCTATGTGTTTACTGATGTAGACGTACTCAGTTTGTAATAACACAACAACCATAACGCGTTCGTTATAAACGTGGGATTATGAATTATATTGAGAACATCGTACATAGAAAACATGCCGTAATGTACCCTGAGTGTAAACCTTAGACGCATTCATCGTGAAGCGTGCAAGCGATTTGCAAAGATTAATATAAAGGTTAATAAAACGGTACACTCACTTCTTCTGGAGGTGCAGCAGGAACACGAATAGTTGGTACCGATTCTTTTTTCAGGAGCAGCTTCTTAGCAAAACCAGCTTTATACTGATCCTCGTTTATAAAGCAGTCTGGTGAGAAATGATTCGCGCAAACATGAAAGCATTGACGTTGATCGTGGGGAATATTCCCTTCGAGAGCAAAACTCAGCCACTGCGTCTTCAGCGGTTCAGATTTAGGAACATCAAAATGACTGTGTTCGTTATTACACCCAAGAACAGAACACCACAATCGCTTAGACGCCATTCTGCTCCAGCGTATCAACAATGGCGGACTATGATGACAGCTCGCTCAGGGCGGGTCTGTGTTGAAACGCTGCTGTCAATCAACAATCGTGGGAGGGGTGTCAGATCTAGTGACGTCACACGGTCGAACGGCTCGATTTGAGGCGGGAAAACATATAAGGAGATTAAAACAAAAACACTGGATGGATTTTTATCATTATATGTACAGGCACTGCCAACACACATTTCAGTACAATCAACTTGAAAAAGTGCATGTACCGTTATATTACCCCTTTAAGTATCTAAATTTCTATAATTATTTCACACCGACATAATGGGTTGTTCTGCAGTGTTATTCCGATTGATTTAGCGAGAGTGAGGGTGGGGCCTTGATTCGGGACACTGGCGGCTTCACTTCTCGCCAATGGAAGAGAGCGAAGGGGCGTCGTCCATCTTTTTTACAGTCTATGGTTGAAACACGGCCCAGAATCACAGCCCAATGGAGCAGTATCAGACTCACATCTGACTAGAATCTGACGCTATACCGACAGCCCGTTCAAGCAGCGTATAGAGGTCATGTATCTCATTCTGGCCTTCAAAGATCACTGGCAAGTGCGGCATACAGTGCGGCAGCCACTGGACCTGACGGAGTGAGAACATCTGAAAGAACACGCTGCGTCTCATTAAGTTACTGGTCACTTTCTTATTCAAACCAGAGAGCAAAGGTAAGGCAGATGTCTCACTCGATCTGCTCACGGACTACAGGAACTCTCTGAGATTCACATGCATCACATTAATGTGACAGTAAGACTCATGTCAGCAGGTGAAGCTTCAGACCTCTGCAAGTGAAGCTCTGAGATCTGCATACAGCCTCTGAAAATCCATTCAACGCCTCAGCGCAATGTGAGCGAATTCAATCTCTGAGTGCTGACAAATCAAGATTTCGGTGTTGGATGCGACCGAAAGGCAGTCTATAAATAGAACAGAGCTCAGAAATGTTGCTGATTATAGTCATTAAATAGACTTTTTGCTGCCACCGTGATTCAGAGCAGGAGTTCTCGATTCTGGTCCTTGAGGTCAAACCTAATCAATCAAGATAATCAAGGTCTTCAGGGTAACTAGAGAGTTACAGGCACGTGAGTTTGATCAAGGTAGAAGCTAAACCCTGGAGCTGAACCCCTGCTATAGAATGATATAGGTGTTTGCCAGGGCGTTTCTATGGGGTTGCTAGGGTGTTCTGGGTGTTTGTCAGGACGTTGCTTTGGGTTTGCTATAGGGTTTTCACCAAGATGTTGCTATAGGATGTTCTAGGTGTTTTCCAGGACGTTGTTATGGGGTTTATAGGGTGTTGTGGGTGTTTTCCAGGACATTGCTATGGGATTGCAATGAGATGTTCAGGGTGTTTTCCAAGACATTACAATTTGGTTGCTAGGGTGTCCTAGGTGTTTGCCGGGTTGTTGCTATGGGGTTGCTATAGGATGTTCTAGGTGATTGCCAGGACATTTCTGTTGCGTTGCTAGGGTGTTGTGGGTGTTTGCCAAAGTGCTGCTATGGGGTGTTCTGGGTGTTTGCCAGGACGTTGCTATGGGGTTGATATAGGGTGTTTTGGGTGTCTGCCAGGGTGTTGCTATGGGTTTGCTAGGACGTTGCTATGGGGTTACTATTGGGTGTTTGCCAGGGCATTGCTAGGGTATTTTGGGTGTTTTCCAGGGTTGTTATGGGGTTTACTAGGGTGTTCTGGGTGTTGTTATGGAGTTTACTAGGGTGTTTGGGTGTTGTTATGGGGTTTACTAGGGTGTTTGCTAGGAAGTTGCTATGGTGTTCTGCGTTTTTGCCAATACATTGCTATGGGGTTGCTAGGGTATTCTTAGTGTTTGCCAGGATGTTTCTAAGGGGTTGCGGTAAATGGTAAATGGACTGCATTTATATAGCGCTTTCACTGACCCAATGGCCACGAAAGCGCTTTACATATTGCCTCACATTCACCCATTCACTCACTCATTCATACACCAACGGCGGTGTCAGCCGTGCAAGGCGCCATCCAGCTTGTCGGGAGCAGATGGGGTTAGGTGTCTCACACACACACACACACACACACACACACAGCTGGGGTTAGGTGTCTTGCTCATGGACACCTCGACACTTGGTCAGGTGGAACTGAGGATCGAACCACCAACCTTCCGGTTTGTAGACAACCTACATGAACCACTGAGCCACTGCCGTTTTGTGTGGTTTCTTACTGTTTCAAGTGAAAAGTCTCTGATATTCTTATGGCTTGCGTTCCTCCTCCTTCATTGTAAGATTAGAAGATGTTTCTGCCATATTTTTAACAAACCTTTGTCGCTACGCATGAGAAATAGTTATGGGGATGTTTGCCATAACATAGAACATGTGACACAGCGGCCGGTCACCATGGTGTGTTCAGATCAGCTCATTTATCAGTGCTGTGTAAATGAGAGTGCTTTCCAGGAGCAGAAGAGTTTGTTTTAATGAAGTTGTCCTAGAGGCATCCTCTCCTGACAAAAACATGGGAAAAATGCAGGAGGCTTTTTCCTGGAAAATATACTTCATTATTAAACATTGAATGGCAGCCAGTGTATCCAATTACCGTAAACAGATGAATTCTTTTCTTCTATTGACTCTCTCTCTCTGTCTTTGCCAGGCATGGAAATGTGCAAAAACACACGCAGCGCTCTCCTGACTGCTGAGTCGACAATATTTGTGCTTTTTTTCCCCTGTGTTCTTCAAATTTATTTTTTTCCCATCTAATCCTCTTGTAGTGGTTGAGCTGGTTGCCTGCAGGTGATTATAATTCTCTGAGCTCGTCGTCCCCTCCAGGCTGCGGTGACATTGAGCTGATTGACAGTGTTTCGCTTTCATCGGCCGACGGGCTGCTGCTTTAGCATTTATTCATTTACATGCCTGCAAATAATTAGCGTAGCAGCTATTTTTGCCACTGAAATATATGTAAAAAAGGTCAATATTATACTTTATTCTAAAATAATAATACAAAAATGTAAAAAGTGGTTTGCTGGATACTTCAGTCTATCTATCTATCTATCTATCTATCTATCTATCTATCTATCTATCTATCTATCTAGTATGGCAGTATGAACTATTTGGGCCTGTTTTTATTTGGGAAATAGTGAATTTCATCTGTTGTTGGTATATCTGGAGGTATATGGAAGTGAAAGTGAAATGAAGAGCTGGTGTTTGGCTCCTCGTGAGAGACACTCGGTCAGTCTCATCCATCCTGACATGCCTGCGATATTTCATTCAGTGTCGTCTAGTGCAGCACATCATGAAAGTCAAATCAAGTTTAATTATCCGGTCTCGGTCTGAATAAACAGCAGAGTGGAGGAGAGTATGACTGGAGAAAGAGCTTCACATGTAATTGATGATGGCTTGAGAATGAAAGAATCAGTCAGAGCTAATTATGCTAAAAAGTGTCTTGTACAGGAAAAAAAAACTCTGAAAATGTCAGTGCAATTTCAATTTTAGCTAGTTTTATTAATTGTATTGTCTGTATTGTGTGTGATTAATATTTAAAGGTTTACATGTTATTGTATGATTTTTTTTTATTGTTCTGGCAGGTTGATAGGGTTGTTTGCAAACTGTCTAAAGAAACTGCTACTGATACGTGGAAGGGTTTTAAAAACACTTCAAGTTGCATTTTCCCCTCTTCAAGTTTTTAAATAAACCTAAAATATGTTGCTTCTAAGCAAGGTCAGGAACACCTCCAAAAAAATCTATATCCTCATCTGAAGCGCACTGCACCTGCACTGATATGTTTTGCAGAAAAATATTATGATTTTAACTTGATAAGAGATTTATAAGCTTACCGACCTCACCGATTATTTGCATCCGAGAGATTCACGCATGTCATGCATAATATTATGTTAATGCCGATACGACTTATGGGATTTTGCTATTGAAGTGAGTTGCGTACAAATGTGACGCACATTTTGAAGACTGTAAACTGTGGACTTGACAAGCTTAATCTGTATGGGTTCCCAGCAGCGTTTGCAGCATCAGGAAGCTGTCTGTAGTGTTTACAGTGGCTGAAGCGTTCTTCTGCTTTAGACTTTCATCGTCTTTCTGACAAGTTCAATGCTAAAAAAAAAAATTCTTTCTTAGTATTTTTGTCTTGTTTTCCTAATTAAGATACATTTACTTAACAAGCAAAATTACAGTTTCCAAGTCTTGTTTTATGAAAAATGTATGCTTAAAAAAAAAAAAAAACATCTGCCAGTGGAGTCAGAAAAATAAACTTGTTTTCCCATTGAATTGAGCACAAGAGTCAGGAACGGAAGTCATCTCCAAAGGGAAATTGATTTTTAACGATGAATTATAAACCGTTAAAGACAGACTGTGGGCTACGAGATTGTTAATCGATGGAACTTGCTTCTATTGGCCTGCATTATTTCAACTTAGATTTAAAATAAAACCGCAGAATAAAACAGCAGAATGTGATGGAAAAACTACATTTCCCATGATGGTGTACAGAAAATTCACCAATCAGAGTCGAAACAAGCAAAAAGTTTTATTTAGCTCCGCCCACTCCCATGGATCAATGTGATCAAATTTTTTAAATGAATAGTTTTATTTTTCTCTATCGTTTTGTAATTTTATTATGCTGGTCGCAATGCATCATGGGATTGTAGTTCTTTCCCTCACTAAAACCATTAGGTACACAGTCTTATATCTTTGTGTTTTTGCCAGATTTTCAAACACTTTTTTTTGGGGCCTCAAATCAAAGTTCGTAATGTTGTGATTCTCCTCGTAGCTGGTTGCTTTGGTTCATGACTTATAACGCTTTAATAAAGACTTTTTTGAAATCCCTATGGGAGAAATAAAAAAACAGTTGACGGGAAAAAAGTCTACTATTATACCGGTACATCATTGGCAGATTTTTTTCTTGTTTTAAGCATAAACACTTTAATTTGATAAGGCAATTTGATTCTTAAGAAAATATATCTTGCTTTAAGAATGTGAAAACGACAAAAATACTGAGCAAGAAAATCTTTTTTTGCAGTGTTCTCACGGCGTGTTTGAAAATATCCCGTATTTCTGCGAGGCGACTGTAATCCTCATTTGTAAAATACTGCAGGATACCGTTGAGCCAGAGTTATTATCTGTAGTCGGACTCTGTTGAATGGTTGTTTTAAGGCCGCTGGCATCGTGATCAAAGTGCAGCGGATGATGGCACTAAAACGAGATGTTTCTGCTCTCTCTCACTCTCATTTATTCCATCTAGGCCCCGTCGTCGCCCTCCTCACCTTCGGCTAATGAACCAAAGTATGAGAAACGCTGGCTGGATGCCGTCTCCCTCCCTCTCTTCATGGCTCGAATCTCTCGACGCAAAGCTGGAACCGATAAATTAAGGTAGGGTAATCCGCCGCACGAGCTGTACGGTGTTACACGCGCCCGCTCCAAATGTTGGTTTTGCAAGCATTTTTCATTTAGGTGAGAGGATGTTAAATCCAATATCTATGCAGCGGCATGCCGTGTCGGGAAAGGTCAGCGATGCAGGACCGGCGAGAGGAGCGCAGGTCGAAGAGAAGACGTGGCCCTGACTTTACTCAGCTCTGCTGCCATTGAAAGCGGATCACATAGAGAAAAGACATCTATAACCAGTTTAAAACTCTCAAAGGGTGTGATTGCAGCAGGTGGAAAGCAGAGAGATTCGTTTCTCATCCTCTAATTAGGCAGAATCTGAATGTGCATTTGCTTCGGGAGTTTTACTTCCGACAACTTTGATTTTAACCCTGTAAAGCCTGCTGTAATGCTGTATCATGATTGATGCACAACATTCTCAGGCCTGAAAATGATCAACATGAAAACTTGTTGAACACAATCTGCCACATGCCTTCTGTCGACATATTATTAGCAGATAAAGAGTGGTGACTGATATTTAAATGCATTTTATGTCTCTTGTCTGTTCTCGGTGATTTACATTACAAGCATCATAATTTCATGTTTCTTTTTCGTCTTATAAATATCAGCATCTGCACCAAAATACATATTTTTGCTCAGTTTGAGTCTCCCTTCATATTCTTTCTATATCATACGAAATGAGCCATAAAAGCCTGATGTATCAAATATGATACTCAACAAAAAACAAATATCAAATATACTTGCATGTTATTTATATATTTATATATTATATATACATATATAAATAACATGCATTTTTTTATTCCGTCTAAAGTTTCAATAAACTTCCATTTTAAAAAAACAATTAGATTTTTCTGGCTCTCATTTCTTATGTCAGGCTCTCCAGGGTTAAATATGTTTTGCTGTTATTGATTTGTTTTTCTGTACGTCAACTTTACTATGAAGTAGAACTTTTCACAGAGTTTGACTCCTCGATTGATTTAAAGGATTTTTGAGCAAGTTCATGCATTTTTAAACATTTGCAGCATCTACATGTGCATTGTGATATTTGATCTTTCATGAAGGAGGTTCAGCTGAAGCATTTCCTGGACCATTTTTATTATTTTAATACTGTAAGTTTTGGCGACACTTTATGACTTTTCAACTACACGTCAACTACAAAAATTTCCTGATAGTTTACTCTCCCCCACGTCATCCAAGATTTTCATGTCTTTCTTTCTTCAGTCGAAAAGAATTAAAGGTTTTTGAGGAAAACGTTCTCCATACAGTGACTTCAACGGGTCGAAGGTCCAAATGTGAGTTTCAGTGCAGCTTCAAAGTCTCGACACGATCCCAGCCGAGGAATAACTGTACACGTTCACACCGCCGCCGACTTGAGCTTCCAAAGCGGCCGGAAGTCATTCATTTTCAATGGAAGCTGGCTTCTCTCAGCTGCAAGGAGCGTCAAATCCATCGGCGTCGCGTTTTGGGGGTTTTGAGCGTCAATCAGAAAGTTGAAAGAAGCTCAACTTTAAGGCAATGAGCTATGACGCGGTTCAGCGGCAAGCATAGACAGTATAAGAAGTGGACAGAGGTATCTCATAGAACTCAGTTGAGACAGTTGAAGCCCATTTTTAGCGATTTTTGAGCACTTCCGTTCCTGACGCGCAGACTCAAACCGACTCAAACTAAGCTTGATGACGTGAGCAACCTGTCTGACAGACGTTAGTCTTCTAGTAGCTGTGCGTGAAAATGGCCAACGTTAATCTTGCAGAGACGGGGAACTTGAGCAAAGAGTTCTTTGGCGTGAGTGAGCAGGAGTAAGTATTCCGTTGCTTTTATGGACTCATTATCTATGGGCTTCTCCCTTGACGGGACGTCCCCCCGATTGCCTGCGAGCTTCTCCTCCTGTCTGTACGGTAATTTCTGTACAGCGCGACAGAGAGTCGAGTGGTTATGACGCAATCGTTAGCCTATTTTTACCAAAACTGTTTCTACGGGGCCATAATGTAACATAGAAGGTAATGGAGCCCTTTATACATTGTCGTGTTTCTTTAGAAATAAATAATGGACAAATGGAGTCTTTAAACGCCTCGGATGTAAAGTTATTCGCTGTCAAAGTGACGCCAAAATGAATGGGAGTCAATGGAAATTACGCAAGTGAAGTTCTGCTACAAGATGGCGGCACCCGGCCGGCTTCAACTTCCGGTCGATGGATTACCCCCTTGGCGACAAGCAGCGGCGAAACGCCAGCAACCAATCGGAAAATGTAATCTTTTGTTCCTACCAAAACATTAGTTCCGAGAAAATGGAAGAGAAGCCAATAATCGCCGTTGCTGGGTTTCCTATCATTTATGACATGGCGTTGTTTGCTGATAGGGACCGCATGAGCGCAACTTTTATTTGAAATATTTACGAACGCTCGTTTTAAAGCGGGAATGCAATTCATTTGCTCACGGTGACACCGATTTGACCAATTGCATATATAGCCTAATGCAAATAATAATAATAGCTAACTATTCTTTTTCCCCCGACCAAATGTGACCAAAACGGTTATAAAAATGCTGTCATTATAAAAGGTTTCTTCAATGTATTGCTTGTTTTTTTCTGTTTATAATTACATTTCATGTTGTGACACACTTCTATTCTCCCTACAACGTCAGAGCGTTCAAAGCGTCCAAAGCGTCAACATGCTTCCCCGTGCTTTTTGACAAGCGTCCTTGACAGGGCGGCCAGAGCTTCTTTGACGCTCAAGTCGGCGGCGGTGTGAACGTACAGTAAGAGTCTGATCTAGACAAACCAGTGGATACATTTTATAACAAAATAAACATTAATATACTTTTTAACCACAAACGCTCGCACTGGCTGTGATGCGCCACACATTACGTAATCACGTTGAAAGGTCACACGTGACGAAGGCGGATGAACAGACCCATGCTGCGTCCCAATTCGCCTACTTATACTACGCCCTAAAAGTATGTACTCCTAACGCCTAAAGTAAGTAAGTGTGAAGAAAAAGTACATACTTTTGAGTGTGTAGCAAAAGAGTAGACAAGCTTTTGGACATACTACTTCGTCATCTTTAACGGACAGATCTGTCGCGTGCATCCTGTCACCGTAAACTGCCCTGTCAATCATCTCGTCACAGTTAAAATCCTCCATTCAATCTAATATAACTTCTTACCATTTTTGAGAGAATTGTTGTCGCACGTTTATCTGCCAGTCATGGGTCTTTCATGCCGAGACTCTCCTCATGTGTTTGGAATTTGAATATAATAATGCATTTAAAAGTTAATGGCTAAACGTATCTTTGCAAAAGTTCACAATGCTGCAGATGCAATATAATGTGGACAACATTGAATAAATACATTTTCGTGAGGTTAGATACTGATAATTAATCACTCAAACACCTTTTATCTAAACCTCTCTACATAACCGCCGGACTCGCGCGTCCTCCATGACTGTAGTTTTTGAACACTATTCAGTCGTGTTTGTAGTTCTAACCGAATCCTCGTCCAAAGCGTGCGATGGGTTGTGGGCAATATCAGCCGTTAGAGTGCGCAACGATCTGCACTTCGGATTCTGACCGGATATAGTAGACCATCCGGGTCTCTTTGGGACACTCATTTCAACATACTACGATTTGGGACGTACTAATTCTATTTTCGAATACTATTTAGGACGGATAGTATGCGAATTGGGACGCAGCACCAGTGTTTACACCATGGTTTACACTGATATAATCAATTCTTAATGCGCATGTGAACGCCATCAGCGTTTATCACAGGTTCAGTTTAAAGTCTGTTTAGAGAGAACGGTGTCTAATTTAATAACGACGGAAGTGAATCAATCAAAACTAACTTTAGTTGGAAAATAACATTATTCAAGAACCGCTATAAAACCAAACCAATCTCCGTTACCTTAAATGATATGTTTATCTCTGTAAAGCTGCTTTGGAACAATCTACATTGTTAAAAGCGCTATATAAATGAGGATGACTTGACTTACATTTTTGAACCGGAACACGCGTGACCTTTCAACATGATTTCGTAATGTGTGAAGTCCAGGACGTGCAAGACGAGCATTTGTGGTTAAAAAGTATATAAATGTTTATTTTTTTATAGAAAATGGCCGATGGTTTGTGTAGATGAGACTCTTATTCCTCGGCTGGGATCGTGTCGAGACTTTGAAGCTGCACTGAAACTCACATCTGGACCTTCGACCCGTTGAAGTCACTGTATGGAGAACGTTTTCCTCAAAAACCTTAATTTCTTTTCGACTGAAGAAAGAAAGACATGAACATCTTGGATGACGTGGGGGAGAGTAAACTATCAGGAAATTGTAATTCTGAAGTGAACTAATCCTTTTTTGTCCATACTCTCCACCAAGAAGAACCCTTAGATCATCCTCTGACAAATGATTAACCATCTCACACTCCGTTGTTGGTCCGAGGCTGTGGAATTCGTTACCTCAATCTGTTAGGTTAGCTTCGTCTTTACATGTATTCAAGTCAGCTCTGAAAACGCATCTTTTCTCTCAGGCCTATTCATAACTGTGGATGTGTAGCCTTAGTGAGTCAAAATTGAATATGTAATTTGTATGCCGTTTGTTTTTATTGTGTTTCTGCAGTAATGCTGTTTTAAGGTGCTATATAAATAAAAGTGACCTTGACCTTTAAGCAGACGGTCTACTAATACTCTAATGAATTGAGTTGCACAGTTAGTAGGATGTCTAAAGTGGAGCATCAAAATAAAGCGTTACCCGAGTGGGATTTCACATCTCAGTCCAATTCCCACAGCGCGTCCTCCTTTCTGAATGTAAGAAATGCTTTCAGATTTCACAACACTTTTTTTTGCGACAGTCTCCTGTGAGACGATGAACGCCCAAAGCGTCTGTGCAACATCTCGTCCTTTTCCTCTTGCCGTCCGTCTGCTATTCTTCTCGTCTTCGCTATAACCGTCTCTCCACGTATTTCGATGAAAAGACTAATAGATTTTTTATTGTGTTCTGTCACTCACACGGGCGGCGTCTTGGTTTCAAGCACTCGCTACAGTCGGCTGGCAGTTCAAGCAGAACATCACACTCTCCAGGCAATTTGTGTCTGAAAAAGGCCAAGCGCTGAATGGCTGCATCTCACACATGGTTGGCATTAATTGAAATCATACCATTTATTGAATTGCTTACTTTATTGGAAAAGTTCGAAGCTGCTAAAGATGCGTTCAGTGTTTCGAGAGTTCTGTTTAGTAATAGAGCTTGACCGCATGATTTAATGCATTAGAAATGTTTTGTGTGCCCTTTGCATTCGTCCTTCATAGGCAATGCATTAAATCTACACGCTAAAGGCCACAATGGAAATGATTGCTGAAAAAATGTGTTTTGACCCGACAGTCACTTTCTGTTGAGCTCAACTGACAGCTATCATTAAAAAGTCAAAGTGTAATTCATCTGCAGCTCGCTCCGAACACACTCTGATATTAAATCTCAAAGCCGTCCCATTATATACAATTGATGGTGGAGTGAGCGTGACAAACGTCTTTCAACAAATGCTTTTCATCCCTCGAGAACTATATTGATAGCTTTTCACATTCAAAACAAACGGAAATAACCAGATCACATATAATCTGACCTGACGGCTGTGTTTGAGCCGAGACTTTAGATATACAAACTATGAATGTTAGAAAGTGCAATGTGCAATATGTGGAATAAGCCCCGCCTTCTAAATAAAAGAGCCAATCACTGATTGGTAAAGTCATTGCATCACTGCAGCAAATAAAGTTTGATTTATTATCTAGTATTGATATATTCCTGTGGGATTTGTAGACAGTCTGGTCTCATGGCATCAATATTTAGTTTATTTAGTTATTATTATTTTGACTTATTAGAGCTCACGTGGAATAGTGAATCATCTGTGACTGAAATGCATGATTCAATCCTCTACAAATTCTGATTATACTTGTCGATTTAGTGTCTGTACTTGTTGTTGATATCATTAGTAAATGTTTCTTATTGTTCTTTATTGTATTATATATTATGTATTTATTATTTACTTAATTAGTTTTATTCGTTATATTATGTTTTTTTGTGTGTGTTATATCGTTATATTATGTTTTTTTGTGTGCATACACGGGACAAAAATACACGTTATATCATATATCAATTAATATCATGTTATTAATTTAGTAATAATTTATTATTATTATTATTATTAGAAGTACTTTTTTCATGTATTATCACTGTTATTATATTATTATTTTTAGTAGTTGTAGTACCAATTATTATTCACTATTTATTTATTTTTTATTATTTTATATATTCATTAATTGTATTAATTAATAATAATCACATTAATAAATAGACTAATAATAAACAATACTAATGGTAAAATCCATTTCATGCATACTGATAAATCTGCATGCTGTAAAAAGCCTGTTTGATTTCTGTCACAATACGGTATGCCACGGTATGTTGTACTTTTATAAGCAAATTTAAAATATATCATATTCTTTTTTATCCTCCTCCTTTTCTTCCAGATCGAACAGTTTTGAAGTCATTGCCTTAGATGGAGTTTGCACGCACGTTCTTCAATTTTGCACGGCGGGAGAAAGCACAGACTGGCTTCAAGCAATATCAACCAATATCAACGATCTGACGCAGGAGAGCGTAAGTAACACGCATTATCTGCTGTTCTGAGAGATGTCTGAGCACCAGAGCTGTATAAACCACGACTGTGTGGACGGCAGAGATGTGGACGGAGTCTATTAAGCCTAATGCTCATTCTTCATGCATTGACGTTCTGCTGCAAAAGCACTGGACTGGATGCCAGAAAGTGAAGCAGAAGACCTTTATGACAGCTCTCGGGTTGTTGAAATATGAATATGTAACTGGAACTGCTGTGTTCAGACCTTCTGCATCTTATGCACAACATTTGCAAGAGAATGCAAAAGCATTGATATATATATATCTCATATTGTTTCCATCACCATGTCCCTTTAGGGGCTCCGTAGCAACTTAAGATGATATACAGTCCACCATATCTATACATATATTACTCTTTATTGGTGAATCTTACACAATCATGCCTGGGTTGTGTTTCACCTCCAGATCATGAAATATGATTTTGAAATAAGTATCTAAAGTATGTAGTATGTATAAGTATGTAGTCAAGCTTTTCTCTACACTGCAGATTCGCTTTATGAACCTTGTCAAAGAGCAAACAAATGTGTTTTAGTATATTTTGTTATATTTATTTCTCTGTTTTTTGCTTTATTTTGGAGTCATCTCAAGTCAAACTGAGTGAAAACAATCCTGTCTTGAAGATTTTATTTTTTATTAGTAAATATCAATGGATGCTTAAAATTATACACTTCACAGATGTACTCTACAATAAAAAAACACAATTACTATTATTATTAGTAGCATGTTTATTATTAACGTGATTTTATTTATTCATTTATTTAGCATTATATGCTACTGAGAATTAGGGAAGGATTAAATTAGCTTCATTGCCTTTAAAATAATAATAAAATAATACAGAAAGTATTTAATGTTTTTTTTTTTTTAAAAGGCATCATTTTCTTTATGCATACTATTCATTTATTCAATTATTTATTTACTTTCATTTTGTTATTGTTTGGACAATTAAGCCATTATTTAAGCTAATGTCATTATGCATATAATACATTATATAACTATATAACTATATATATATATATATATATATATATATATATATATATATATATATATATACATATATATAAAATAAATCATATAAAATTGATGAAAATGATTTATAATATAATGTAACATAATCTAATAGAATTTTTTCAGCTGTTAATGACATTTAATTAAAATGAACTGATAATATAATAAATGTTGTAGTAGTATTATTAAACTGATATAATATATGATATTCAGTATTATATTATACTATTATAAATATTTAGTTAGTTATTAGCTGGATATTTGTAGATATTTTTTTGTGAGATTTTATGACGCTCCAAAATACCAATAATGCAAAAAAGCCCCATAAAGATCTATTGAGTTTATCCAGATTCATGCTTTCTTGGATGAAATTCATAAGTCATAATGCTGCTCTCAGAACCAAGCTCTTGCCAAGAATCTAGACTAACGATCTCATTTCCTGTGCGTTGTGATAATGAGTGTGCTGATGATCCAGTGGCTTCTTCTAGAAGACTGTCACACACACACACACACAGCTGCCTGTCTTACGTCACCTAATGATGGAGACAGAGACTGATTGCTAAACGTTCAATTAACAGCTGATTGTGTGTGTGAGAGGGAAGCGGAACTGTTATTGTGGTGACCTATAACCTATAAATAGAGCGTGTGACACATGCTTGAGCAGCGAGGATGATGGGAGACGAGTGTTGTTTGACACATTCTGACCCGCGAGCGCATTATTGGCTGATAAGTCGACTTCAGCAGATTCACTGCTAGCCAATAAACCGTCAATCACCGCTGACGAGAGGGACTTATTTACAGAGATCGCAGCCTCGAAAGCAGACGCTGCTCGTGCACTTCATGTCGGAACTTAAAGGACATTCTTACCTAATTCTATAATGCATTATGAAGGTGTTATATCTGTTGTAATGCATTATAGGCCTGTGCTTGCTTTAAGAATGTTGATTAATAATAATACTTGCCTATTCATGGTTTACCTTTAACAAGTGTAATGCATGTTCATAAGATTTCGTCATAAGAACATGCATTATAATGATGTATTTTTTACTCCATTATATATACTTTTGTACTGAATATATAAGTGTAACCACAAGGTTACATCAGTCTCTGTATTTATAAATTATATATAATACTAATATATATAATTTAAATTGTGTATATATATATAGCCTATATATATATATATATATAATTTCAAAGTTAATTATTAAATGATCAGTAGACAGTAATTTCATTATAGTTGTAATTAGTGATAAATATTAAATAATGAAAAATATAATCCATGATAATATAGAACTGAATATCATATAATATCAGTTAAAAATATTATATTAAAAATATTATTTAAAAAACTTAGGAACCACTACAGCTCTATATTATATTATATTATATTATATTATATTATATTATATTATATTATATTATATTATATTATATTATATTATATTATATTATAGTTGAGCTAAGTAATATTGCTGAGTCAGGCTATTCACATAGAATAATAATATTAGTGGTATTTATGTATATTTTTTATAATTTTAAAGTAATTCACTAAAGAATAAAAAGCTGGAAATGTCCCCATAGTTGTAATTGGTGATAAATATGAAATAATAATAACTATACAGAGTGAAAAATACGGTCATTGATTCTGAAATGTTTTCATGTGTTTCAGATGAAGGCGGCGAATGCGTTCTGTTCTCCTGATGATCAGGTAGCTCATTTGCACAATGACATACTCCTCTAAATCCTAGGATAGAAAGTAATTATCCTTATTGTTCCAGTTCTTTTACAGCCTCAGAATATGTCATAATCATGGGACAATAACACATCTCACTGCGATCGTGTAATGACCTCTGGCTCTTTGTTGCATTTTGATTAGTAATTCATAAGCAGCAGAGATTAATTCAGTCATATTTACTCAGGAGAAATCCAATACTGACAGAGTGTGCTGAACACACACAGACGCTGGGATCCGTGTGTTGAGTGGGATTGCTTTTCTCCTGCAGATTGTCCACATGGGTTGGGTGTGTGAGCAGGTCCAGGCCGGCGACTCCGAGTCCACACACAGCTGCAGGGTTCTGGCGCTGAGGGGATCTTCTCTCCTCCTCTTCAGGAGTCCTCCTGTAAGTCCTGCATGTGTTTCAAACGCTGTCAGTATTCAGTCCTGCAGAGACACTCGGTGTCTTCACTCGTGGACGAGAGGCGGTCAGGGGTTTCTGGACACTCGCACCATTGTTTGGACTAACAGTTCTACCACAAACCAAGCCATTATTCAAGCTACTGTAAGGTTGCTGTGTCAGGCTATTATTAAACTAATAATATAGTATTATAACACACAAATATATACATATACGAATATATATATATATCAGCTTAAAGGGTTAGTTCACCCAAAAATGAAAATGATGTAATTAATGACTCGCCCTCATGTCGTCCCAAGCCCGTAAGACCTCCGTTCATCTTCGGGACACAGTTTAAGATATTTTAGATTTAGTTCGAGAGCTTTCTGTCCCTCCATTGGAAATGTGTGTCCGGTATACTGTCCTTGTCCAGAAAGGAAATAAAGACATCATCAAAGTAGTCCATGTGACATCAGTGGGTTAGTTACAATGTGTTGAAGCATCGAAAATACATTTTGTTCCAAAAATAACAAAAACTACGCCTTTATTCAGCATTGTATTGTCTTCTGGTTCTGTTGTGGATCCGCGTTCAGTGACGCCGCTGACGTAAGACGCTGCTGACGTGTGTCTGGTGCGTCCGTGTATTCGGGTTCAAATAAATATGGCTGGGCAAAAAAATGCAAGTCTTCCTCTGTGTGGAAATCCTTAGACATGTTTGCGAAGATTGTTTTGTTTCCAGCGTGCGTCTCCCTCAGACTGTAAACGAAGCTCGGGCGCACCAGACACACGTCAGCAGCGTCTTACGTCAGCGGCGTCACTGAACGCGGATCCACAACAGAACCGGAAGACAATACAATGCTGAATAAAGGCGTAGTTTTTGTTATTTTTGGACCAAAATGTATTTTCGATGCTTCAACACATTGTAACTAACCCACTGATGTCACATGGACTACTTTGATGATGTCTTTATTTCCTTTCTGGACAAGGACAGTATACCGGACATACATTTACAATGGAGGGACAGAAAGCTCTCGGACTAAATCTAAAATATCTTAAACTGTGTCCCGAAGATGAACGGAGGTCTGACGGGCTTGGGACGACATGAAGGCGAGTCATTAATGACATCATTTTCATTTTTGGGTGAACTAACCCTTTAATAATAATATGTAATAATAATAATAATAGATGTTGGATCCATAACTAACACGGCAGCAATATTAGTGTAGCTCAACTATACTATGTATTATATGATATGATATGATATGATATGATATGATATGATATGATATTATATTATATTATATTATATTATATTATATTATATTATATTATATTATATTATATTATATTATATTATATTATATTATCTTAGGTACCTGAAATAAACCAGTGAGTTTTTTTTATTTTTTTTTATCCTTCTGGAAAAGTCATGGAAAATCATCTTACATAATGCATAACATGTGAAACACTAGTGAACTAGAAACTACATACTGCAAAAACAGTCCATGTAGAATAGCAGGATCATATTCAGTGTCTTATCTTCCACAATATGACAACATTACCTGTCCTTTGGTGGTCTCAGACTCGGGACATACATTATAATTATATATAATCAATCTATTACTTGCTAATGGACTGTGGCGAGGAAAAGCCATTACCGCGGTGGCCTCGCACACATACGTTATTTGTGACAAATGTTTCATCATTGCCATTAAGCCTGAAGACACCGGTTTCATCAGTTATGAAATACAACCCTGTACTTTGTGTTGGCACTGTTTTACTGTCCGCACTTCCTAATGCAATGTGATGTTTAGCTTCAACGTCCTCTACGTGACTCTGTCATTGGTGCATTAACGTTATTGTAAGTGGTTCTGATAAATTTTGTGACCAAAATAACAGTGGTGATATTTCTTTGCTATTTCAAAAAATGTGCATTGCTGAATTAATAAAGGGAGAATTGCACGAAAACATAGCATTTTACATGCCTTAGAGCCAAGAGAGGCATTCAGCAAATTCATTAGCATCTCATTATGTTTCAGATTTACGTGTGTGTGGTGCACAGAGAGAACGGACTGTTAAATAAGCGTTTTGTCTCTCTTGGTCATGAAGAGGTAATTACTTCAAACTTTTTAATGCACATGAATTTTAATGGAAATGCCAGCGTTGAAATTAATTCTGAAGGCGAAAAACAAGACCAGTAACTGCTAAGATGACCAGTGAACCTAGCGAATTGGTGAATCAGTATCTCATGTGCAAATGAACGACAGCAGCAGCGTCTTTGTGGACGAGTGTGTGACTTTGGCTGTTAGTTAACAGTATTGAACTGAAAGAGTGTAAGTTCAAACCCACAAGGCTTGATCCAGAGACCTCCTCATTGTGCTTTAACCCCAGGTCGCTGAAGGAAAGCACTAATCGCCTGCTAACTGTGGATGTGTTGTTATGTAACAGCATGATGTGTTTCTGTGTGTCTCTATCAGGTCCTGGTGTCGGACTGGGCTCAAGCAGAGGCTAGTTTTCACCTCTGTGAGGTTCTCTTTAAGGTCCATAAGGTACAAACACACATTTATCAATAGATGCCAGTTGCTCTGAATGTCTTTTGTTTCTCAGTTAAAGTGAACATACTTTCAAAATGTACTTTCCTAAATCATATTCCTGTCTAGACGGTCTAACCGTAGACACGAAACGAAGAGACAAACACTTACGTTTAGCAAAGGTGCATTAAATTGATCAAAAGTGACTGTAGAGACTGTAACAAAATATTCTATTTCAAATAAATGCTGTTCTTTTCAACTTTCTATACATCGAAAAAAAATCCTGAAAATAAAATGCATCACATTTGCTCACAAATTTGAACTGTTTTCCACATTGATAATAATCATACATGTTTCTTGAGGAAGCAAATCATCATATTAGAGTGATTTCGGAAGGATCATGTGACACTGAAGACTGGAGTAATGATGCTGAAAATACAGCTTTTGATCACAGGATATAAATGACACTTGACTATATAATCACATAGAAAACAGCTGCTTTAAATTGTAATAATATTTCACTGTTTTTACTGTATTTTTGATCAAATAAATGCAGCCTTGGTGAGCTTAAGAGTCTTTGAATAGAAGTGGATATATTAATATTTTTCATTTAACCAAGTTTTTGTGTCTGTGTGCAAAAAAAAAAAAACCCTGATTTATCTGCTTCACATTTGACTTTACTTCAGATCTGTGTTTTTTTATTTTATTTCGCGGTCTAGCTATGGATAGCCGAAGACTGCTGGATACAGACCAAGTTTTATATGGGGCTCCAGCAGGACGGGGATCTGCGGGACAGTGAACCCTTCTGCTTCAGTGTGCTCGTGGGACACGGCCAGAGCTTCTGCTACAGCGTCGAGCTGGGCTCAGACCTGGTGCTGTGGGAGAAAGCCTTTCAGAGAGCCGTGTTCATGGAGGTGCAGAGAGTACGGGTAAGTCCTGACACAACTGCACCGAAACACCGGTGTTGTGAGGTTTTGCGCTCGGCTGCACACGAAGTCGGAGCTGAAGAAGAAGCCAGCGTCTAGCAGCGAACCCCTGTCGGTACTCATTTGTGCTTAAAGGACCGTTTATCAGTTTGGACCATCAATGTCAGTGCAGTTACCACACTAGCCGTGTTTCCATTACCCTTCAAATCTGTAATGGAAACGCGCCTACTGTTACTACACAGCGCTAAGAGATCCAGTTAAGGAAGCATTTGAGCATTTGAGTTCGCCACTGAACTTGACATCGCTGCGAAATCTGGTGAGAAGCATTCACATTTCTCCGTTATTAACGGATCAAACAGCGCTGACGTGGAAACATTGTTCCATGAATGAACTAGTTATATGCTTTAAGTCCACAGATCAGCAACATTCACCATGGATTTACTGTAGTAACACTAACTGTAACCATGTAAGATTGGCAGGAATAGTAAAATGCTTTCAAGTACGTCACACATCTTTTCCCAGCACTTCAAAACTCAAATATTATCATATTTTTTATTGTGATGACCAAAACATTTTTGTTTATCCTTCAAAGATTACCCCCTTTTATAAAACTAAAAGTTTCAAGATCAACTCACACTTATTTCAAAATAAAAAATACATTAAAATATCATTGCAACCAATGAAAGCATTTTACTTTTCCTGTCAAACTTCCATGGTCACAGTGAGTGTTACTGCATTAAACCCATGGTGAATGATCTATCCAGACTGGACTATTGTAACGCTCTCCTGGTCTTCCAGCTCGCTCTGTCAAACCTAATCTATTGTTCTCGTTTGTAAGTCGCTTTGGATTAAATGTAAATGTAAACCAGTAGGTGGCTGCCATTTCCACTCCCACTCCCAAAAATAATTGTTTTGCTTTTGAATTATTATTTCGACATTATGAATAAGAATGCTGCTCTCAAAATGTTAATCTGGAGCCTTGAAAACTTAAAATAAAACTTCACATTGTAATTTCTGTAATTTAAGTCTATTTATTACCAAGGCATTTGTCAGTAATAAAGTCAAAATGGGGGAAATGTGAATAACTGCGCTGCAGAATGATTTAAGTGTGTGCCCCTAAATCTTCAGCTTATGCGCCTAAAAATCAGTAAGGATTTCTGATTTGTAGTTGCCTAAACACATGTCAAAATACACTGCCGTTCAAAGTTTTTTTTTGCAATAAATTCATAAAATGCCAATTTAAAGTGTTTGTTGCTTTATTCTTATTATTGTAATACAGGCACAGTATCAAACAGCAGTATTTGTACTATTGAATTTGAAAGAATTATTGTCTCAATAGGATGATTTTCATCAATGCAAGGATTTTCACGAAGCAATGCTGTAAACTTTTTTTGCATTACGGTAACATGAATGCGTTTTTTAATTAAAAATATATATCCTGTTAATCAGTATTATGGCGTTAAAATGCCTCTTCACGAGATTAATCACAAAGAAAGCGGTACATGACAAGTGAAGCGTTGATTTCTGCATCTGTCAGCAATGCAGTGCAACGCATGCGAGATCAGGAGCACGTGTGTGTGCGTGTGTGTCGGATTTGTGCGTTTCAAATGTTATTACTGCTTTAATTAAATTCCTCTGAAGACTCTTTTCTGTGAGACCTCTCCTCATTGAGCCGTTAAATTACCTTCACTATACATAAGTCTAGCGCATCTCTGGTGTCGCCATGAACTCCTGCAGGGCAGCTATTATGAAGTATATGCTAACGTAAGTTCATGGGATGAGGGGGGTTTAAGAGTCAGCAGCTCCGGAGACTTGCCTTACTCAAATTTGAAGTCATCTTAAATACCACCCGGGGTCAAACTCAGAGCGTCACTTTACGGCTCTGAAAGCGACTGGGTTTCTGCGGTATCCGAACGAAGCTCTAGCACGCAAGTGTGAATTACTACGGGTGTTTATTTATGGCTCATGAGCATTATGCCGGTTTATTTCTCTGCCAGCGGCGTGTTGGTCTCTCTGCAGTGTTTAATCAGCGCTGATTCGCTCAAACTTTGGCTTAGTGGAGCAGATTAGTGGCTCTCTGGATAAACTGCATATCATATTCCATGCCAGACATCAAAATCCTCATCTAACACTACGCTAACGTTTCATTTGAGGCTAATTGAGGGAGTAAAGACCTAATAGCAAACGCTCAAATGGCCCATCATGACATGCTGCCAAGTTCTGACAGACAAATTTACTACATGTGTCCGTTTGATCTTAATTCCGAGGGCGATTATTGCGAATGGCGTTTTGGTGTCCTTGAAAAGCCCAACATGAGTCTGTGATGTATTTCTTTGTGAGCGTCATCGAGTGAGCAGACCGACGTGATGCTCACTTTCAAATGAAATTCGCCCCAAGATTACCGCTCTCGATGGGGAATGTGATGAGTTTGACCTTTGGCTGCACAGTATTGGGAAAAAACTGACATTGTGATATTTAGTTTTTCTACAATATTGCAGTGTATTGAATTGAATTCTAGAATGATGGGGGTGATTTTGTTGGAGATTGCATCTGCATAGAAATTAAAATAAGACTTTTATTTGAGTGTGTACCGTCTGTCCTTTTAGGGCTGAACAATTTGTGAAAAACTTGAAAAATTTGGATGTTCACACGCCATATATATATTTTTTTCTTTTCTTTTCTTTTTTTTTTGTTAGTTTTTTTTGTTGACAAATTCAACATGGCTATAAAATAATTAAAAAAAATTATTGTTATTAACAAATAATCAAAATAAATATATTGTAATATATATTGCAAATATATTGTAATAATACTATTGTATAATGAAAAATAGTATTTTATAAACATCATTATTTTTTATAATACTGCTGAAAATTACAATAAGAATATATGTCTTCATTTCTGTAACGTTTTCTGAAACATTAAACCACCGAGCCAGTGAAATTTTTGTATCACTGAGATACTATAGTTTTTAATAATATTTTGAATTTCAGTTATTTTTTATTTTGTTTTAACAGATATGTTTTTGTCATTTATAGTATTTTTTTATATATATATATATATATATATATATATATATATATATATATATATATATATATATATATATATATATATATATGTCTAGGTAGTTTTTTTATTAATGTTTATTTCAGTTTTAGTTTTCAAGTTAAAATAAAATAAAATGAGAAATGTTTTTACAGTTCTTTGCAACAATTATTTTTTTTATTGCTTTAGTTTTAGTTAACTATAATGATCTTGCTTAGAGCTTTTATTTTGGCTGTTTGCTGGTTGATTGATTCTTCTAAATTGTAAGCGAGTGTGTGCTAACAGGAAGTTGGCTTTCTTCAATCTAGTAATTTAACATGATAGCAAATGGTTTAACTTGCACTTTCACACATTTAAGTTCTTATATTTATCTAAAATTATTTGAAAAAACATCTGTGGAAATGACAGCATGTCTCTTGCGCACACAAGCCACATTTCTGTCTTGCATATCTATTGATGTGGCAAAATGTCATGACTTTAATCATTGACATTTACAGGTATGTTTGGCAGTTGCTTTTAGCATTGCATTTAACAGTATGAACACTTTCGGTTCATGCATTCCCTGAGAATCGAACCCTTGACCTTGACGTTGCATAGACCATGCTTGACCGTTTGAACCTCAAGAAATAATCTGCGCTGGAAATATATTGTGTACGTCTTCTGTAGGTGCATAAATGTGTAACGTATGACGTTTCTTTCCACCACATAACTAGCTAAATCAAGATAACAGTTTTTAACTTGTTGATTGATTGACCCGTTTCATTAAGAACTGCGAATAATTTTCATGTTGACTATATTTCTGCAAATTGCACAGAATTTGTCATATTCATAAACACAGGTGTGATTCATTGATAATTCCATCCAAGCTAATACTTAATACTGTGATTTGACTCATTAAGGTAATGTGAAAAATGTTCTACTAAATCCATTAAAACATGTATTTTATCTCAGGGTTTTAGTAAATGTCTATTCAAGGATTTTGAAGCAAAACACTTGGTGCATTTTCCCCCGTTTGGAAAGAAGAGGGTCAGAAAGCAGCCCTGAGCCTGAGCTGTATTATTCTGTACCCTTAACCAGACATTTATAAATAATACAAAGCAACGAAGCTGTCAGAAACGATTCCCATCACTGCAATGCTGAGATACAGAAAGGGCAACATGCAAAGCTCCCAAACTCATCAGCGTGGCTTTGCAGAAGACCTTCAGTGTGTAACACTGCGCTGATTCTCTGCCACTGTCCATCCAGAACGCTGTGGACCAGCTCAACCCCTGAGCTCTTCCAGTGTGCGCAGGACGTACTGCACAACAGCGGGACAGTGTTATGAGGCAGCGTGAAAGATTTTATAATCATTTTATATGGCGCATTCATGTGGGGAAGTCAGCGGGAGTTCAGGATCACGACTTCTTTGGGTTTAGAAGTTGTGATATTGTTTAAATGAATGGACAGTTGCTCCTAAGGCGAAATCTTGACCGAATCCACTGAAAATATGCATTTTGGATATGGATAAAGACCGCAGCGCTCTTTCAGAGTATATTAAAGGAGATGTTCCGACTTTCTCGTAATTCACACCGTCAAAACAGTTTTTCGCAGTTCTTAATGAAATTATTCACAGTTCTTAATGAAACGGGTCAATCAATCAACAAGTTAAAAACTGTTATCTTGATTTAGCTAGTTATGTGGTGGAAAGAAACGTCATACATTACACATTTATGCACCTACAGAAGACGTACACAATATATTTCCAGCGCAGATTATTTCTTGAGGTTCAAACGGTCAAGCATGGTCTATGCAACGTCAAGGTCAAGGGTTCAATTCTCAGGGAATGCATGAGCCGAAAGTGTTCATACTGTTAAATGCAACGCTAAAAGCAACTGCCAAACATACCTGTAAATGTCAATGATTAAAGTCATGACATTGTGCCACATCAATAGATATGCAAGACAGAAATGTGGCTTGTGTGCGCAAGAGACATGCTGTCATCAATAATCAATTGACAGAACTAATATGTGCATATTTATACGTAATATATACAGTATATATTATAAATGTCACCGCTGTGCCTTTATTATATCAAGGCTCAAAGCTGAGGTTTTTTTTTTTTTTTTTTTTTTTACCCATGTGACCTTGTAAACAGTGCTTTAAATTTTCAGGTATAGGTCAATCAGGTAGGATATATACACTCACCTAAAGGATTATTAGGAACACCTGTTCAATTTCTCATTAATGCAATTATCTAATCAACCAATCACATGGCAGTTGCTTCAATGCATTTAGGGGTGTGGTCCTGGTCAAGACAATCTCCTGAACTCCAAACTGAATGTCAGAATGGGAAAGAAAGGTGATTTAAGCAATTTTGAGCGTGGCATGGTTGTTGGTGCCAGACGGGCCAGTCTGAGTATTTCACAATCTGCTCAGTTACTGGGATTTTCACGCACAACCATTTCTAGGGTTTACAAAGAATGGTGTGAAAAGGGAAAAACATCCAGTATGCGGCAGTCCTGTGGGCGAAAATGCCTTGTTGATGCTAGAGGTCAGAGGAGAATGGGCCGACTGATTCAAGCTGATCGAAGAGCAACTTTGACTGAAATAACCACTCGTTACAACCGAGGTATGCAGCAAAGCATTTGTGAAGCCACAACACGCACAACCTTGAGGCGGATGGGCTACAACAGCAGAAGACCCCACCGGGTCCCACTCATCTCCACTACAAATAGGAAAAAGAGGCTACAATTTGCAAGAGCTCACCAAAATTGGACAGTTGAAGACTGGAAAAATGTTGCCTGGTCTGATGAGTCTCGATTTCTGTTGAGACATTCAGATGGTAGAGTCAGAATTTGGCGTAAACAGAATGAGAACATGGATCCATCATGCCTTGTTACCACTGTGCAGGCTGGTGGTGGTGGTGTAATGGTGTGGGGGATGTTTTCTTGGCACACTTTAGGCCCCTTAGTGCCAATTGGGCATCGTTTAAATGCCACGGCCTACCTGAGCATTGTTTCTGACCATGTCCATCCCTTTATGGCCACCATGTACCCATCCTCTGATGGCTACTTCCAGCAGGATAATGCACCATGTCATAAAGCTCGAATCATTTCAAATTGGTTTCTTGAACATGACAATGAGTTCACTGTACTAAAATGGCCCCCACAGTCACCAGATCTCAACCCAATAGAGCATCTTTGGGATGTGGTGGAACGGGAGCTTCGTGCCCTGGATGTGCATCCCACAAATCTCCATCAACTGCAAGATGCTATCCTATCAATATGGGCCAACATTTCTAAAGAATGCTTTCAGCACCTTGTTGAATCAATGCCACGTAGAATTAAGGCAGTTCTGAAGGCGAAAGGGGGTCAAACACAGTATTAGTATGGTGTTCCTAATAATCCTTTAGGTGAGTGTATATACAGAAATTTAATAAAGTTACCTCACAGTCTTCACTGCATAAATTATAAATGGAATATAGATTAATTTTGAAAGCTACAAATCTTATTCAGTCAAGAGCTTTGAGTGATTTTCTCTTTTTCTTTTGTTTGGCGAACACATTTTCATTATTAACCATGACTTTTGCCTCAAACTTCTAATTTACTGCTTATTAAAGGTCCCCTATTATGCCCCTTTTCATAAGATGTAAAATAAGTCTCTGATGTCCCCAGAGTGTGTATGTGAAGTTTTAGCTCAAAATACCCAACAGATCATTTTTTACAGCATGTTTAAATTGTCACTTTTTGCGGCTCAGAAAAACGCGCTGTTTTAGTGTGTGCCCTTTAAATGCAAATAAGCTGCTGCTGCACGACACAGGGGGCGGAGCTTCATGAGCTCGCGCTCAGTCTCTCAGGACAATTTCATCTCACGGAATGATGATAATAATGTCAGAAACACTCCCGGAGTCGGACAATAATGCCTACAGAGTCAGAGTGCTGTATAGAGATGGAACAGGTATAGTTTAGTAGTTTAATTACGGTTATAACGTGTTTGTCATCTGCTTGTAGGCCTATGTATCCACTATTAATAGCCTAACCTTACAAGTCTAATGTTTCGGACCAGGTCCGAATGATGCTCAAATATATACTGATTTAATAAAGTTTATTGTACATAACACAAAAGATGAAGCGTCAGTTTTACTTCAGAAAATCACCGTAAGAGCTGAGTAAACACAGTAAGATATAAGAAGTGCGCAAGTACATAAACGAATTTCGGTAGAGTTGAGGGAGCATTTTCTTTAAAAACAAAATAATTCCACCTCGTCTTCAGCGGCTGCCTCTGATTTCAAGAGTTAATAGAGAGAGAGCTATGTGGATTAATACATCCAGCCACACAACACCTACAACGCTTGGGAGACATTCTCATCAGTGCAGCAGCTGTGAACTCGATCAGGGCGGGCCTATGTTAGAACGGCAGTGTCGGTCAACACTCGTGGGCGGGGCCTGTGCTTAGTGACGTCACTAAAACAGCGTTCTGAAAACAGGTCGTTGGGAGACACGGCTGATGATTTATGGGGATTAATAAAAAAGGAGTGAGTGGATTTTTATCACTATTGGGTGGTTGGGTACACACACTGCCAACACACATTTATGTCCAAACAGCATGCAAAAGTGAATTTTGCATAATATGGGACCTTTAATAGTTTGTAAGGTAGTTGTTGTAGTTACGTTTAGGATTAACGAATGTTGAATATGGTCATGCCGAATAAGGCATTAATATGTGCGTTATAAGTACTAATAAAAAGCCAATATTCTAGTAAAATGCATGCTAATAAGCAACTGTAGTTAATACTGAGAATTGCAAAAAGTATTTGATATTATACACTCTATAAAATGAGTTATTTGGTAACACTTTATTTTGATGGTGCCTTTTGAACATTCTGTTGACTAAGTAACTTTGCAACTACATGTCAACTAACTCTCCTTAGAGTATGAATAGACTGACAGCTTAATATCTGCTAACTCTTTATTGTGTTGGTCCTCCAACAGACTTTCTACTGGCTATAAGAAACTTTGCAACTATGTCAACTTATTCTAACCCTAACCATTCTACTCTAATGAGAGTTAATAGACATGCAGGTGCAACATTACTAATAGTCAAAAGAATGTGTTAAAGGGACCATCAAAATAAAGTGAAACCGGTTATTCCAACCCAAATTTGGGTTATATATGGACAAACCCAATCGTATAGACAAAATTTAACCCAATGGTTGGGTTTATCCATATTTGACCCAAATTAGGGTTGAAACACCCCTGCATTTTTTTAGTGTACCCAAAGAGAAAGTTTGTGCATTGTTTGTTGAGATCCCTGACTCTAGTGTTTCTTTTCTAAACAAACACAACTAATTACTGTAAGGTGAAAGTGACTTTAATCATTCATGAACAATAGTTGCAGACCCAGCGGTTTGTGTTCATCACAGCGCTCATGTTATTGCCCTTGATCAGTTAGGCCTTGATTGTCCAGTTCTCATTTAGGATGATGTGATCCCCGGCTCTGAGAGATGGATGAGTGTTTTAAAGAGCTGCATTAACGCTCCATGATCTTTGGTGCACATCAGCCTTCAAAGCCACTTGAGAAAGCAATAAGTTCATTATGCATTTGTGAGCATGATTGCAGATTATCCAGACGTGCTTTTCTGGGATGTTTGAGACGGGCTGAATGCTGGACCTTTAGTGTGTCAAGCACTTTTTCACATCATGAATGAACAAATATCGCTGATATGAGACGCTGTCCTCTGGGATTCCACTATGGGTGACGGAGAATTTGCATTGTGTTGTTAAGTAAAGTCTGTAATGCATGCATTGTTGTATTTGTCCAAAATGCATTGTCATGAATGCACTTATCTAATGTTTAAATTTTCATGATGCAGTGTAACCAAAAACAGAAGCCCTTGAAAACCAGTGGGCCTTTGTTTGACCAGATGTTGTAGACACGCATCTGTTGCAATTCATTAAGATCAACACACACAACAAAGGCTTAACATGTTTTCATTTACAAGCAGAAGTGGCTCAGAAGTAGTTTTCAGAAAGGTTTGGTGTGAAGAACAGTGTTGTTCTGGTGCAGTGCATGTTCTCCTGTGATGTTGCTCTTCAATGGCTCCTCATTGTTTTAGACCAGAAACATATTTAATGCAGTTACGCATGCACAAATGGCCAATGCATTGCAAGCATGTAATCCTGTTGTACAGTACAATTAATAAAAACTATAATAGTATGTCATGATACTAAATAAAACAACACTGGTTGTTATTCGGGTAGCTATACATGTTGACTTTAAAGGGCCTATATGTAAGAAATTTCATGTATTAATCCCTTTTTTATTGCCAGTGTGTGTAACAAAACTTAAAAAATGAGACCTTCCCCGACTTCCTATGTAAGCCTGTAGACTTATTTTTATAAGAAATCAAAAGGATGTGACGTTTAGGACACATGAAATGCTTATACAATGTTCAGGATAATGCTGAAAGAGCCGTTCTGTACTGTAATGTCAATGTGTCATGCAAAGAAAAGAGTTTAAACTATAGCCTCACACAGTCAGATCTATATACTCTCAAATATACTTTATAATCAAACTATCGACATGATGTCGGTGAATCTCGCAGCTGTTTCAAACATCCACACATCACTATGATCAGATGCTTTCTGAACTGCTGTTTTCTCACCGCTGTCATTAGTTGTTGTTTATTTTGTCATTGAGAGGAAAGACCAGCACATACATATTTACAACATTGGATGTTCGTTGACAGTAAATCACTGCAAAGGTATTTCCAACTTCTTCTTACTTTTAAACAAAGCACGAAAAAGATCTTCGCCGTGAGTTTATCGGGGCTTTGAATCACGTTCAGTCTCGTGTACGTTACGTGAGCACGAGCAACAAGTGCTGCTGCAGTTCACTGAACGGCCACCGGTGGCGCTAATAACAAGGGCTTCTGAATTATACATATAGACCATTTAATTACGTTGCTCTGCAAGATCTCAGTAGTTCATCTGAAATAGAAAACTGATTGTAGAGGAAGACAATTTAGCAAGACAATTTATGCTAATAATATATGTTGAAGTACAACTTACAGCAATGTTCTTGTGTGCATTTAAAAACGCAGCGATGCATGGACTTGAGCTTGCATGGATAGAAGTGTTTGGGTTAGAGTATGCTTAGATTTCCATGAGATGCAGCTTAACTTATACATGAATCACCCAAATATTAATGTGCTTTTTAATGTCCGTCCAGATGTTTTTGGAGATGCATCTGTTGCAGTTCAATTAGATCAACAAACAGAACAACACATGTCTGTCTGGCCATGTCTTTTTATTTTACGAAAATATGAAGAACAGTGTAGAGTTGCATGGTAGCAACTTCCGGCAAATTTAGATTTGCTCTGAAAGTTAGTCTGGCAAAGAGCTCATTCAAGCCCATTTCCAATCCGTCGAAATCGAGGCACCAATCAGAAACGTTGGGGCGGGCTTTACACGATGACGACATCGCTGGGATTTTGAAGCAGATTTTAGCCTACATTACAAAGATGGATGCCGCCGTCGAACATCACTCGTTCGAATCAGCTATCGCGTCTGTTTTAAGCGATTTGAACGTTTCCTTTTTGTTAAAAATCGAGCAAAGAACAACACTCGGAGATGTTTCTCCGCCGCTCTGCATAGGCTACGTCATCTCCTTCATCGCTCTGATTGGTTTTAGGTCTATCCGCGGCGTCCGTTGGTGATGATTTGTCTATGACGCTTTGCCAGACCATAGCTCAGTTACAACTGAGAATGGTCTGGTTTTAACCAGGCTAGTTGCATGGTTGACCGTGTTTCTAAATCTAATTCTGCATGTGTTCTTTCGGACTGCAGAAGACAGGTTTGCAGCGCTTGTATCGGGCTGTTGTGACTCTTCGCTCGACTTGACAAGGAAATCCTCGACAAACCTCACTATGTGTTTTTCAGATCCCTCTAGAGAAAGCTCTCCAATTAGCGGCGTGTGTTCTGTGCTTTACATGTGACAGCAGACGCTTACGTGAGGCGACAGTAAGCACTGCAAATCCGATTCGCTAGCGTTTGCTTTCTCTGGCAGCTGAATCTCATTCGCCTCTTAAAACGCCAGCGCACATCTGTGCCGTGAGCCTCAGTTCCAGCAGACGTGTCCCGTGGTGAATCCAGCAGCAGAAAGATAACAGGGAGTTTGGAAACTTTCAGTTTGTAAAGTTTAAGAAGTGCATCTTGTGGTTATCAGGTTCATATTCAGAGGTCGGTGTGTTGGGCTCAATTAGATCTCATAATTCTGTGAGCTGTATGGTAGAGTTTAATGCACAAAATAACAAGGACCCGAGAGAAATCCTGGCACGGCTGGTGCAAACAATTCCCATACTCCTTCCATATTAGTCCGAGCTGTTGACGACTTTAATGGCTTCTTCTCTGGCTCGACAGATTGCTCGATGATGTTGCAGAATCAAAATGTCAGTGCCGGGCGTCCAGGAGAACTCGCTCTCCTCCTCCTGCCTAATTGATTTCAAGAGCCACTCACTGTAATACTGCGAATATCACTGTTACATTTCGTGCATATTTAGCAACAAACGTTTCTCTTTTTGAGGATTTGATTTGAAAATGCAAATCAGACAGAACAGTTCTGAGACTCGGCTGTGATTTTAACTGCCTTTGCATTTTAATTTGGGATGTGGATCATTATTAATTGTTTTTTTTGTTCATTTAATATTGCTTATCAATCAGTTTTAGGACAAATGTGTTCTGTAATCATACGCAGTTATGTGTGGTAGCCTATTGTACTTACACACTGCTTGATGTAATTTCATTTGGAATAAAAATGATGTCCGCGATATTCTTTGATCCACTTTCTAGTTTTATTTAGTATCTGTGATGTGTGTTGAGTTTTAATGTAAACATTTACTCAATTGAGTGATCATTAATTTTACATTTATGCATTTGATAGACGCTTTTTCCGAAGTGACTTCTGAATTCTGGGGATTTTTTTTTTCTTACATTTTTAATAATTGTAATATTTTATTATAATTAATAAAATGTATTTATTTAAATTACAATATTTTTTATTCATTTAAACATGTAAGTATTTTATTAATATAACATTTTAAATAATTGAAATAAAGTTTATTTTCCTTTTTTTTTTATTCAATATTTTTATTCATTTTAATATTTTCTGATGAGCCATGTTTAAAGCCGTTGAATTGTTTCCAGCCGCTGAAATGTTCAACCCAATGATCTTCTGCTTCTATAATGTGATTTTAAGGGGTCAGTGTGTTGTGAATACGTCTCTATAATCACATTGACTAGAAAAACAAACTTCCAGGAATCGAATTATAGTAAACTAATCACCGAGACTGTCCGGTTCTCAGACACATTTCCACGAGGCCTTCAGTAAGTACACGAGCTGAGATCTGCGCTTCCTCTCGGTCCGTCCATTAACTCGCAGATCCTGAGTCAGTCGAGTTACCCAACGTCAGGTGTGTGTGTGTGTGTGTACTCCAGCACTATAGTGTCAGATGCTACTATCACAGCACTGCAGAATTACTGGGCTGGGTATTGACTTTTTCCCTTTAGAAAATTGATTTTTAGACAAGTTCCTCTTAGTTTCTTCTTTGTATTAAAAGCGCAGTGTTGGGCAGCCGTTTCCATGGCAACTGAGCCGTACCTGTGCTTTTCCCGGGAGTATATAAAGCATGTGAGATCAGGACCGCTGAGAATGTTTTTTCAGAGAAGCGATTTAAATATGAATGTTGCGTCTGTTGTTTTACAGTGTGGTTTTGTGTAAATGTCCCTGTTGTTGGTCCGCAGTGGAAGAGCTACATGTGCAGCAGTCGAGGGAAGATCCTGAGCTTCACGGTTGACTTCGAGTCGGGCTTCTCCTGCTCCGAGAGCATCTCAAAGGTGAGGGAATCAAACCTAGCGGTGTTTGCTGCTTCTGGTCTTTCTGAGCAGAATCTCACAGCTGAATCCTGACAGGAGTGAAGTCAGAAGAAACCGGCGCTCAGTGTTTCAGCTCATCACTGTTCTGCTGCTTCCTAAAGCTGCTCTCGTAAGGAACACACTTTAGCAAGGAAGCTTCCCGGTTTATATATTTTTAAATGATTATTTTTATTTATTTAAACATTTTTTTTATTTATATCTATATCAATATGTATTTTTATTTATTTATTTATATATTTATTTAAAATGTTTAAAATGTGTATTTATTTATATCTATATAAAACTATTTAATTTTGTTGTTTTTTTCTATCCAAAATGCTTCAAACAAAACTTGTTTTCTTGTGAATATTCTTTTAATCGGTGGTCAAACAATAGGTTTTTCCAGTGTCTTAAAAAAATCATCCTTTTAGTCTGTAAAATAGCAAAAGCCAGTTCCACAATGACATCATCATCATCATCATCCACGAGTGACATCATTTTGGGGGGAAATCTGCAGCACCGTGTCAATGGATCTGATGCATTCTGGGACGTTTGTGTCGCTCTCAAAACATTCATCCTGTTTTTGATTGTGTTATTATAGCTAACTAAAATTGAAACTAAAACTAAAAACCATTAAAAACTGTTTTATCAATGGAAATAAATACAAAATATTTAAAACTAAACTAGTTTAGACATGTCTCATTGTAATTCAGTTTAATGTAATGTACTAAAATAAACGATATAAACGTATTTTTAAATATATATAAAGGTTGGTTATATATATGAATACTGAATATATATTTGATTATATATATTTGAATATTTTGAATACTGATTCAAAATATTAATAAAAAATAGCATCTGAGTGATTCTAATATAACACTGGTTTTGATCAGATCAGATTTCATAATTTATTTAAACATTTCATAATTCATTTCATTTTTTTTTTAACTATGAAAAACTCACACATTTCATAATTTATTCCAAAAAAAAAAAAATACAAACATGAATTTTACATTGACATCCTCATGTAACCGTATACAGAACTAGATTCCTGATGACTCACTAATATTGATTTGTGTAATGAAGAGTTCAGAAGGTCGTGGTTAATGCATTGATTCGGGATCGCCACAGACCCGATCTGGAGTCCTGCATCAGTGTGAACAGAGGAACATGGCCTGATTTCAAGGCTGACAGGATGATTAAATTGTGCCGTGTAAATCTGGCATGTATTGTTCTGGGTTGGAATAGCAGTCTGCGATTTACACAGCAGTCAGAAGTGTGTTAAACATGCGCCTGATGACGTCTGTGTGTTTAACCCAAACCAGTTCAACTAATGAAGGTGTTTTCAGTGTCAGGCATCAAACCTCGCTTCTTTTGAAACATTAGGGTTTATTATATTCAGTTATGATTGTTACATTCAACATGAGTCCATATGAGAGCTTTCTTTATAACCGACTCTGCTTTTATTGTACACAGATCTTCACTGCGCATTATTCAGATTTTTCCCCAATGGTTTGCATGCTGTCTTAACATGAAGGTTTTTCTGAATGTTTAATTAGCAGTATCAGAACAGCAGATGGTTCTGGCGACACACACACACACAGACACACAAACACACACACACACACACACACACACACACTCAGTCGTCATTATTGCAGCTTTGTTGTTGTGCCAAGGATGAAGAAAGAACTGAAAACTGGACTTTATTTAAGGGAAATCTTCATGTGTGGACGACTAATATCAGCAAAACCAATGAACGTTCCTCCTTCAGCGTTAATAAATCATCATTCAGTGTTCGGGTCAATGACATGACACTCCCTAAGATTCAGATTTATTAAAAATTGCTTTTAAAATGCAGTTCATACAGATTAATTTAGTTAATTATGATATTTTTGTGTTTAAAAGGCTTAGATGGTGTAACCTTAAGGTTCAAAAAGGTATTTTTTTAAATGTCTCTTTTATGCTCACCAAGGCTGCATTTATTTGATTACAGATACAGTAAAAACAGTAATATTGTGAAAAATATTATTACAATTTAAAATCGCTGTTTTCTATGTAAATATATAGGAAAGTGTAATTTATTCCTGTGATCAAAGCTGTATTTTCAGCATCATTACTCCAGTCTTCAGCGTCACATGATCCTTCAGAAATCACTCTAATATGAGGATCTGATGCTCAAGATCAACATTTATGATTATTATCATCAATGTTGAAAACAGAAACCGTCATACATTTATTTTAGGATTCTTTTATGAATATAAAGTTCTAAAAGAACAGCATTTATTTGAAATATAATATTTTGTAACAATATAAATGTCTTTACTGTCACTTTTGATCAGTATGTATATTTGACATGTTTATAAATCTATAGAGTCGTCTGCTCTGCTTGATATTTCTCATACGTTTTTCCACAGAAAACCATCTGGAAATACAAATTCTCCCAGCTGAAGGGTTCATCGGACGACGGCAAGACACGAGTGAAGCTTTTGTTCCAGAATTCAGAGAGTAAACAGATCGAAATGAAGGTCAGAATGTGTTTACATGTGAATATTAGCATGAAACGTCTACAACGAACATTTTTGGCTGTATAACAATATAATGTTAATAATATTTATCGGGTTTAAAATATATACTGTTTTGAAGTCTTTTGTTTTGAAATTGTTCATAATAGAAAGGATTAGGTTTAATAACTGAAATAATATG
The DNA here is from genome assembly GCA_030578255.1 of Tiaroga cobitis. NCBI lineage: Eukaryota > Metazoa > Chordata > Actinopteri > Cypriniformes > Leuciscidae > Tiaroga > Tiaroga cobitis. The sequence continues at coordinate 3,345,806 of CM060607.1, forward strand.
CAGGAAAAATCGATTTTTTTTAAATGGAACAGTTTATTGAAACTTTAGATGTGTTTTTTGTTGAATATCAAATTTGATACATCAGGTTTTTATGGCTCATATAGTATGATATAGTGATAATATGGCGGGAAAAGCAGCAAAAAGATGAAATGTGGTGCAGATGCTAATATTTATATGGACAAAAAGTGAGATGAAATTCTGACACTTGTAATGCAAATCAATGAGATTTTATAACATTATAACAGACTACTGACATAAAATGCATATATCGTCGCTCTATATCTGCCAATAATAAGATGATATTTAAATGCTTAGATTTATGATATATTATGCAATACAATGATAATTGAGAGATGAACAAATAAACCTTCCTCAAAAGCATGATGATCATATTTGAGACTCACATTTGAACATGATTTTTCTATAAAATGATTCATGATAATCAAGTAAACCGAAGTTGCTTCAGTCCAGTAAGTGTTGATCTTGAATTATCAGTAACAATATTAAAGTTATTCGTACGTTTACTTGATAAAAATCAGTGCAGATTTCACAGGAAAAAGACGGAGCTGAAGGTGGACGTTTGTACAGTTACACTTAAAGACTTTTCTGTGCTTTTGTATTTAATAAACCATTGCTCTGCCGTGACAGATGTTGACTTGAAAGAGAAAACTGCACTCTCATGTGAAAGCTGACACGGGGAATTGCGTGGAAGCGTTTGCATAGACTAAGTTTGAGGCCTAATAGACTTGTTATGTATTGATATCAGCGAGAATCATCCTGTTGATGGTGTGTTTTCCAACAGGAGCTGGAGTTCGCGAATCTGACGGCTGTCCTTCATTGCATTCACTCGTTCATCGCTGCTAAAGTGGCCACGGTGGATCCCGTCTTCGTCAACAGTCAAAGTCTCACGCAGAAGTACATGTGCAACAGCTAGAAACATCTGTACAACCTCGTCTGGTTCTCCGATTTTATGCACAATATCGATCAATATATCTAGTTCTTGTTATTTTTGTACGAATCTTCTAAATTCAGAACGACGTTTAAGGAACACTTTGAGTAGATGATATTTTGACATGCATTGAGTTATGATTTCTTTCCTACCTACTAATATGATCAATCATGTGCTTAACCTGAACTCATATTGATTATGTAGCAAAGCAGATGTTGATATACGGTTGATGCATGAACTGCATTTGACAATTTTACAGGGCAAAACGGGTGAAACTTTCAGCTGTAAAATCAACCAAACTTTGGCCAATATATGACTTTGTGTTCTTTTGCCCTATTGTTTTCTATTCAATGCCTCAAACCTCTTAATTTAGCACAAAGCATAATAGCAAGTCATATATGATTTTAATGTAAATTCTGATGGTTCTCTGCATTTGAATGAAAGTGCTGCCTACGTTGAAATGAATTTAATATGTGTAAATATGAAGTAGTGGTTTTGAGTATTAGACGGTCTTGCCAGCTACTGTCCTTGAGAAGTGAGATTTTCTAAGAATCAAAGTCCCTGATGTTCTCTTTAGTTTGATGTTATTCCAGTTCTTTTGCAAATAAAGGAATGATTAGTTCACTGCTGACCCATACGGCATGATTCTTGTGTGGCTCCAGAAAATGTTTATATGTAAAAATGTGTATACTAGTTTATGGTTAACTACATAACAAAAAACAAGTAAATAAATCTATATAACTATATATATTCACATATTTAACTAAATAAATCTGTCTGTCTATCTTTCTATCTATCTATCTTCCTTTCTCTTTCTTTCTTTCTTTCTTTCTTTCTGATTTTGCCAAGGTCAAATTTATCCTGAACAGATTAACATTATAATAATTTGAAGGTAAAATACTAATTTACATGTATTTATATAACCCCTCAACAGGTGCAATATATAAATCTGAAAATATAGTACATTTGTTTATAGAACTATATATTATTCACTTTTATTACTATATCTCTTCAAATTTAATATAGAGCCTAAATTACATGATTAATTTGTTTGTTTGCCTGGGTCAAATGAATCCCAAACAGAGTAACATATTTAAATAATTATGAGGGGGAATAATTGGTTAATTTCACAATGACTTTTATTTTTTACACATGCAATCAGTCATGAAGAATAATTGAACATGAAGGATAATTACCATTATACCACAACACACGTGGTGAATTAATGATTGTCGGTTCGTTCAATTTGCAGCTTAAAACCTGGGAATCATAAACATTAAATGGCATAGCCAGTACTGTATAGTAGGCTACATGCAGCAGTTTTGATAGATGATACACAGACTTAAAATTGTTTTAAAATGTGTGATCGTCTAGAAATTATGAAAGCAATTGTCTTCTGTAAACAAATGTTGATGATGGTGTGTCAAAAACCTCATATATCAGACAGTGAAGCTGTCCGTTATGTAATCCTCTCATTGTCACGTACTTCACCGACTCTATGAAGAACAACAGGCCTCGTCTGAAGCGCTCGGTTCGAGTCAGTTCCAGAGGCGGAGGAAAACACATCTCGAGTGATGAAGGAGAAAACATCTCGAGTCGAGTGATGAAGATGAAAACATCTCGAGTCGAGTGACGAAGGAGTGTTGGAAACGCGTCATTCGTCGATGTCCACTCTAGGGCTCTTGAATCGCATGAAGAGCTTCAGGAGCCACAACCTTACGTCAGATGAGCTGGTGTTTTTGTTTCTGTCAAGAGTCATTGACGCCAGTCGCTGAAAGTGTTGATCTGTACATGAACATTAGAACTGTTTAAACATAATTGAGCTGTTTTGAGCCAGTTATTAGTGGTGTTTACTAAGGTAAGCAACTAAGCATGTTAATATTGCTCGCTCATGTTTACTTCAAAATCAAATCCAGTCAGCGAAATCCACACGATCAGAGTTTGGAAGTGAGTTCTGTGTGAGCTGTGCTTTATTGATGCACTATAAACAATACATAATGCACCATTTTGCCCACACTGATTCGCTAATATGTCCGCACCTTTGTTTAGTGTTAGTGATTTCAACAAAATGACAGGGAGAAACCACCTAGAAAGCACTCAGAAAAGTCATGAAAAATGCATAGCATGAGGCGGTGTGTGTTGCTGCGCTCATGTATTCTTCAGACAAAGTAATTGTAATCTATCACTTATATTTATGATATTGTTATATATAGGCTATGTGACATGCATTCTCATAAATGAATGATTGAAAATCTTTTTACAGCCTTTTAGATGATTATACTTAGTAGGCCTACTAAGGACATCAGATCAAGTGCAGTTACTCCCAATGAAGCCTTAATCTAGAATAATGACTTGACTTACTTTAATTATGGATCATTGTCCAGCCAAAGATCTTCTTTCAGAATTGACTATTCAAATGAGTTATGCCAAAAGCATCAGGTCATTCATCAACTACCACAGTCATACAGCTCAAATCATTTGAAGATTGAAAAGAGTTTGAAAAGATTAAAACGAGTTCACAGATGGACATTTCCCTGAAAATGAGATGATCATGGGTCATTTATTGTAATATTCCAGCCAAAAATGAATATGCAGTTTGTAAATGATGACCGAATGGTCTGTTTTAGGTGAACAATTCCACAAAGGCTGTGAAATGTCATGTTTGAAATCTGTGTTCAAAGCAAGCTTTTGCAGATGATGATGATTTCCAAGTCCTGACAGATGCTTGACATGAGCTTGTGTTGTGTTTAAAGAGGGCCACTCCAGCGACACGCTTCATAAAGCAAGAGCCTTGAAAAGCAAGAGTTTTGTTGGAATCAGCAGAGTTTGACTGTTCACAGTCAGCGAGCAAAACCCCGTACAGACGTGAACACAGGGGAGAGTGAACACAGCCGACTGGAAAAAACACACACAACCTCGCAGAGACCAGAGGTAGGAACTCGAGATATCATTACAAACAGATGTTAATGTTTTAGACTGAAGACTCTTCTGCTTGCCATTTATTTGATCAAAAATACAGTGAAATATTATTACAATTTAAAATAGCTGTTTTTTTTTTTTGCAGTGTAAGTCACTGATCAGTCACACTGAAAGAATTCCTGAAAACATTATTGGTGGATCTACACAACCTTTCAAAAGTTTGGGGTCAGTAAGATTATTTAATGTTTTTGAAAGCCGTCTCTTCTGCTCACAAAGGCTGCATTTATTTGATCACAAAAACAGTAAAAACTCTTTAAATCATTTTAAATAACTGTTCTCTATGTGAATATGTTAAACTGTAATTTATTCCTGTGATCAAAGCTGAATTTTCAGCATCATTACTCCAGTCTTCAGTGTCACATGATCCTTCAGAAATCACTCTAATATGATGATTTGATGCTCAAGAAACATTTATGATTATTATCAATGTTAAAAACAGTGCTGATTCAGATTTCTGTGGAAACCCCCTGATTCATACATATAGTTTGATGAATATAAACTTTGATGGACAGAAGGTTCTAACAAAACAGCATTGATTTGATATAGAATCTTTTGTAACATTATGATGAAACATCATGATCAATTCAATGAATCCTCCTTTCAAGAATCTAAATCTATATATACACGTGTGCACGTTACAGTGATGTATCACCAATTTATTGGTTTAATTTAATTTTAAAGCTGCAGTTCCTCTTTGTCGCCATCTCTGTTCGAAATCTGCAATTGCAGTCATTCGCGGAATTATCAACTTTACGTGAGTTGTGCCTCGGCACGGCACAGTGCGGATGAACACAATGTTTTGAGGAGAGTGCAGCTGTTAGTCGCCGCCGGTGTGGATGCTGGCATTCAGAATCACAGATTCTACATTTTGGAAATGACCAACATAATAATTTTCACCCTAAAATGTAATCTGAACAAGTAAGTAACATCCACTTTGCAGCAAAAAGCATTGCAGTAAATCGCGCTGATTAAATCTAACGATCGATTATCATATCACGTCAAACCGTGCAAATTATACTTTGTTCTCAAATTGTTAATGTTCACAACATCAGCATTGTGTGACTACATTTAATGTCCTTCAGATATTTGTCCTTGTTTTCGCATGGGCCGTTGCAGTCTCTTTCTCCAAACTCTCAGTCAGAAGTCTTTAGCATTTTACAGCGGGTGAATCTCTAGTTGTCACTGGTGATTGTCGTTTGAACCTTTCTGGATCCGCCATCAAATTAATAAGTTTAATTATATCAAGTGCAGTGAGAAAAGGCTATAAATCTCCACCTCCAACATCCTCACACGCAATATAGCTCACTAGCCGAGACTCCTTCTTTGTGTGTACAGATGTGTGTGTACAGATGTGTGTGTACAGATGTGACGTAATGACACAAAGACATGCTCGAATCTCCCGCTGAAATCCACCAGTACCACTGGAATTATAAACATTATTACAAGCGTACCGTTTTGAATCGAGCTAAGGCAAGCAGAGAGTTTTGAACACTGGCTGGTTATGCACTTGCTCAAAAATTTATTTTGGATCATTTTAAACCCCAAAAAGTTACGGACTGGAGCTTTAAATAAATTGTATAAATTTTTTTGCAGTCAGGAAATGTCTGGATCATACAGTAAAAAATAAAACTTAAAAAAAAATGTTTATGCTGCCTTAACATTTTATGTTTAGTCAACTCAAATATACAAGATGTCACTTACTACAACTTCACATTCAAGTTAACTAAACTTAACATTTTAGGCAGAAAGAACACCAACTTTTTTAAGTTGAAACAATTGTATATGTGCATAGTAGTATTTGTTGTGCTAAGTTTAATTGTTGCTAAAATAATCTGCCGATTCCAATGGTATTATAATGATGATATGCAAATAACAAACAATGGCTGATATGTACAGAAAATAACTGAAATGTTACACTTTTGACACAATTTTTCTCAAAATGAATTTCAATTCTTTATGCTTTTGGGGCAAGACTTGAAGATTTCTTCCTGAAATTCATATATACTTATAAGTAATAAAATGCATTTCATAGTTCATATAATTATATTGTTAATTTAGATCACTTTCAGTGGCGTATAGACATAATAAATAGTGTTTAATCATTCTGTGATGAGTGTATTTATACACTTCAAACAGCTTTTACTGTCTTAAGACATCTGTTGCCCTATTTTCAGTTAATTAAAAGCATTTTTCTTTTCTTTCAGGTCAGAGAGAGCATGGCTGGTGTTCTGATGTGTTTAACCTCTCTCATGATGTGCTGCAATCTGAGCACAGATTCATCTCAGCGTATGTGGCGTCTTTCACATATACTGTACAGTTCAGCATCTTAGACGTCTATAAATAAGATGTTCTGTAACATATGCACGCCAGTCCCGATGTTGATGATTTTGTTGGTAATTGCCGTTCTTTCACAACAAGTTCTGTAGCAACTAAGCAAAGACTTTCGAATGGGATTCGGTGGCAATTACCAGAACTCAACACAGAGTCTTATTCTTACAGCCAGCTGGAGACAGATGCATTACGGGTTATTTTGTACCTGCTGACATTTAGTTTAGACCCAATGTTCCAACCACATCTGGTACCTGACATCTGGAGCCAAATTTCTGTAATGACATCTCCTGTGGTGGCCCTTGGGATATTTTCCAAGAAATTGCAGGTCTCGACACGTATAACAGCAAGGTCAGATGCCAAGCGGGACAGCATTGTTATGTTACCGTCTTCTTGTAAAAAGTAGATGGGTTGTTGGTTAGTATTAGAAAGCATGTTGTATAATGTCTGATTCTCTCCCAGTGGGGAATGCCGTCTTTCCGATTCTGAATTATCTCACACAGCGGTCTGGATTTTGGGCTTCAGACGCGTCTCATGGTGTGTTTGTGCTGGTTTGGCCCCACAGGAAGAGCGTGGCTTTGATGCGCTTGTGCGGGCCGCATAATCAGAGCTGACATTGGGACTTTTCTAAAAAAAAACACAGCGTTCTTTAACTAGGCACGAATGCCAAGACGTCAAATTATGGCCCGTATTCATAAGCCCACCCTAGAGACATTACATTAATGGGAAACCTGAGTGAATCTGAATATTCCACATTTCATTTTCATATCACTAAAGGACATGAGCAGTTTAATTAAATTTTCAACACTAACACTTTTTATCTGCAATGACAATGTGGATTTCTGGGAGGATTTTTCTTGACGTCTGCATAATACAGACACAGCGTCGTGTAACAACCGCAACATAATAAAAAAAAGCACCAAGTGAAATATATTAATAATAATATATGTGTGTAGCAGCTAACATTCTGGCAAGATACTCTCAAAGTCATGAACAAACATTCATCTATCTTTAGGAACATTAATAGAACGTTCCTTCAAAGTTATCTGGTCTTTAATAATGTTCTCAAAACATGTTCTCATGGAATGTTTTAGATTAGATAACATTTTTTAAATGTTACTTCTTGGAATTCAGAATGTTCAGAGAACATTTAAATGTAACAGTCTCATAATGTTTGCAGAATGGAATGTTCCCTTAACAACCGTTCGTATAACCAAGAAGAAAAGTGTTTTTTTTTTAACACTTTACTTTATATATAATGCATTATAAAGTTATTCATAATACAGTATACTTTATAATTAGGGGTGTAACGATACCCTCATGTCACGACTCGATACATATCACGATACTGAACTCACGATACGATATTATTGCGATACTCCAAGACATATGATAAAAGGTACTGTTGATTAAAATGCTAACTTTGTTATTACATTGTGGGTTTAAATGAATAGGCTTGGACTTGGTGCTTGTAACCAAAGGACAATGGTGACAACAGAATAACAATATTCATGATTCTGAAGCTGAAAATACAGAATTATTTTAGACGAATATGCTTGCACTCTTTCACTGACTAGATATATTTAAAATAATGTAGGACTTTTTACTGGTAACATCAGACATTTGGCATTATCAGGACCCACAAATATTCCCCCATTTCATTATTATACATTATAATCAACATTATGTATAGTAGTTTAATGTAGTACTGACACTAAAACTCTGAAAAATTGAATTTTTTTCTCACACAGTAATTTTTATTTTGGGGGAACTTTCCACGATACAGATTGTCACTATCCACGATACGTATTGTTGCATTTTTGTATTGCGATATATTGTTACACCCCTGTTTATAATCCATTATTGAAATGCATTATAACATTCACAGATTCCTTGTTACATCTCCAATTGGTAGTTTGTGGTGTTAAGTACTTTAACTTTCTCTGAAAACTAGTGATTCCCGAGAGCTTGATTATATCTTCATTCCAAGAGAGTCTTCAGATGGTCAATGCCGCACTGAATCGAACCACACAAGGGTAAACTATAGTCTGTAGTCATTGTTATCATCTTAACTCATTTTGTCTCTAGATATAGTGAGGAAAGATGGTGTTTCCCTCTTTTCCTCTGAGTAGCAGGTTAGATCCTCAGACGCCCCCTTCACAGATGTACACACTCTCCAGACAGGGATCATCAGAAACACAACACATCTGCAGATCAGCCGAGGTCTTTCACATGACTTTAGGGCTTTTAAAGGAGAAGGCGAGCAGGAGACAGAGAAGATCACTGGCTGTGTCAGGTGAGGTGAGCATACGTACTTGACCAAAGCCCGTACACCGTGTCTTGAACTCAGTCTTCTTGACAATGACGCTTGCTTTTAAACCGCTGAATAATCGCTAAAAATCGAATAAAATTTGAATAAAATCAAGTACAATCAACTTGGATGTTTAGGTCATTTCAACTTAAATGGCATTGACTTGAGTTGAATCTTGTACAGCTTATAATGTTTTTTAAAAATTGCTTAACATATTTTGATGAGTTAAAGCATTGTAAAAACATATGTTGTCATAACTTATCGATCATATGATTTTCCACAGTGTGGGAGGGACTTGTCCTATTCAGTGTCTGATTATGACCCCAAAAACAATTTGGACAATCAACACGAGTTTGTAAATCACATTATATAACAGAAGTAAGGTTAGTAAAAGCTCTTGCAGCATTTGACCCCAGATGACACTTGATCTAATGTAATGACATTTTTAAGTGTGAATGAAGTTGGGGCCGCTGCGGTGTATCGGCGTGTTATTATGTATGGGAGATTCTGTCCAGCTCTATAACTGTGGAGTAATGCATCTCCGAAGCGCTTTGAATGTCAGATTTAATCTATGCGCAAGAGTTGATGAGAGCTGCGCATCTACGCTAGACCTCGGCACACTGTTTACTCTTCAATGTTTGAGTTGCGCTCGTAAACACATTAACTCCTTTTCAAGAACTCCTTTCGGTGAAGGCAGTGGAGTGGATAGCGAACCTGTCTGGATGCCCTCAGCGTTTTCAGCCGAGCACCTGCGCCACACGAGGAAAATACCGCAGCATCTCCGGAGTCTGCAATAACAGGTATCTCACTCCCATCTTAATCATTTATCCATAATGCAGCAGGAGGCAGTTTGAAAGCACAGGAATCAGGCTCTCGGTTAACTTCTCCGTGGCCTTTGTGAAGAGAATCAGGCCGATATGATAAGATGACCCGCGTCCAGACGGGTCAGAGCTTTAACCAGACGAGCGGCTGCTGAGAATATCACTAAACAATATAAGAATAATGTCTAGACCTTAAATATTCATACCCGCCCACCCGGGTCGTGGAAGACGCTTTCTTTTATCTACCAGTTCAACTGCAACTGCAATGAAGGACGTGCTTCTATTGAGCCGGTGCTGTGTGCAATCATATCAACATATTTTAATCAGAATAATCTCAACTTTTGCATTATGATGCCTATGATTGATTTAGTTTCATGGAAATCATTTTTGGCTCTCTGCACTGGCTCGGCTTGCAAGATTTATTGCATCAATTTTACATTTGCGGGAGGAAATGTACCATGTCCGTCCGTCCAGTTCTGATGCATCAAATTATATGTTTTTAATGCAAAAACATATTTAGTTCTGATTAAATGTATCTGAATGAGTAGTTGAACGCGGTGTGACATGCTGTGCTTCATTTAAAACTATTTGAAACATTTCTCCAAATCTTGTATATTTATTACTGGAGCTTGACCAACTATATAAAATCTGTCAATCCAAAATCTCGAGACTAGAATATCATACAGACTGGATGGTGGACTCTTTTACACATGAGACCATACGAAAACACCCAGAATATCCTAGCAACGCCCTAGCAACGCCCTGACAACAACATAGACACTGTTATTAAGCTGAATAATTCAATTCAATTCAAATTTATTTGTATAGCGCTTTTCACAATGCATATTGTTTCAAAGCAGCTTTACAGAAAGTGCATTTCAGAAATGTACATAGAACAAATATAATGACACTATTGTCTTCATTAATCATTGACTTTGTTATCTTCCTGTTTATTACTGTGAAGCTGCTTTAAAAGAGTCTGAATAAAAGTGCAATACAGTAATACAGTCTGTACTGCAAACAGTGCTATATAAATAAACTTCCTTGACTGTGCACGGGCAAACTTCACTCGCATCTTCTGCAGAAAGTGTCTGAAGTCTAGTTATAGATTTTATAGTGACCAAAAATGTAATATTTGTACTACGTTTGTGACTAAATAAGAGAAATGCATACAAATCTGATCTGAGGAAGAAAAGCATGTGTGACGGTTTTGTAAGTAATGTAGAAAGTGCAATAAGTTTAAATGTGTAATTTCAAAACCACAATGCATTGACAACTAAAAAAGAACATTCAATGAGAAAAGAATTAATTCCAATATTTGTTTATATTCAGTGAGAGAATTTATGCATTGCATTGAGCCAGTCTATGAAATGCATGCAAAGCCATTATTAGTCACGTCCTGTGATCTTTGAGATCATGCAATGCAGTGTTACAGCCCTTATCCAATGCAAGGAAGGACAAATAATGTGAGAATATTGCATTGACAAAATAACGCATTGCCTGTGAGCTCTCTGTAAACATGCAGTACTTTACAGTAGATAAACATGTGTGTTTTACTGTTTCCTTGTATTCTTTAAAACTGTGATGCCTTGAGACCTTTTAGATCCCATCCATTCATTCTGTGTTGTTTAGGAAGAACCCGCTTTGGGGATCAGCCAACACCGGCTTGGCCAGATGGATCCCTGCGGAGTACGAGGACGGAGAAAACCAACCCAAAGGCTGGAACGCTGGACGCCAATACAGCGGCTTCCCACTTCCTCTGGTGAGCGGCACAACAATATGCAGAATACACGGAAGAATCGACTAGGAATAAGGTGCAAAATAAAATGATTCACTGGGGGATTTATTTATTTATTTATTTAAATTAAAAAAGGGACAGTGTGTACATTAATTAACATTCATGAATGTAAATTTACCCAAATTATCCCGAAGGCTAGTTTTCATTGGTAGTCACTTTGCCAGATGTTATTAGGCCTAAAAACTAGAGGGAACGAGTTACCTTGAATGGAATATGCAAATGCTATGCAAAAATAAATTAAAGCTACAGAAATATATATTTTTTTTAATTAAAACTGCAAATTCAAAATATGAATATACTATAATGGTGTATAAATAATAAAACAACACTGTCACCAATGTGGAAAAATACTGTTTTTCAGCCTGAGAATTCACACTCGACTTCTGTCAACATTAAGCCCCGCCTCCTTTGATTTGATTGGCCATCTCAAACATTTTGACATTGACGAGCGCTGTTTGACCGGCCTAAACATGTCATTTTTTGGTCAACTTATTTATTTATTTATTTTTATTTTTTTTAGTGGGGCAATTTGGCCATTTCTAATTATTGGGTCGCCCTCAATATCTACGGCTGTTATGGCAAGAATATATATTTTTTTTAATTATGTTTATTATTTTATTTTATTTTAATATTTATTTACCGTAGTTTAGTCTTTTTTCAGTACAAGTATCTATACCTTCTTACATTCTAAACAAAATTATAATTACTCAAGACGTGAAGTCTGTTTACTGAACAAAATATTTAAAATGAAGTGAGTTTTGCTGAAAACAAGAACAAATATCTGTCAGTGAGGTCAGAAAAATAAACTTGCTTTTCCTTTCTATTATGTTTTAATTTTCTTACCCCATTGGCAGACAATTGTTTGTATTTAATTTTTTTAAAGCATAATCTCGCTAAATGTTGATACATTTTTCCAAAAACAAGACTTAAGTCATTTTGCTTCTCAAGTAAATGCAAGAAGACTAAATGAACAACAAAGAAATGTTTTTTTGCAGTGCAGTAATGAATGAGTAATGCAGTGCAGATTATGGTGGTCATAATCATGATGATTTTTGAACGAGCTGTTTTTGTCGTTTATTTTCAGGAAATGGTGTGAAAGAACTGATAAGAGAGTTTGAGAGAGCGTGTTGACATCGTACTTTAAATCATAGGATACTTGTTTGCTTTGCATACATACTGTATAAGCAGATTTATAATAAAAACTCTGTGAACGTCTGCCAAATAAGCTTGAGAAACCGTTCCATATTAAACAGCCTGATCTCACATCTACCTGTGTGACACATTGGCCTTTCCCTGCTCCATTATCGCATAAAAAATGCAAAGCTATGCGCGCTGTTTTAAATATGCACAACCTCTACTTTCCAAATTCAAAGAAAAACGAGCATCTCTGCCATCGTGTCTCACTGAAACAATTTTTTTTAATGAGGCGAAGGCAGCAGCACTTCAGTGCAAGAAGTTTCATGACAAATGTTCATTTTGTCACATCTCACATAGTGCAGAGAGAGCTCGCAAAAACACTTCCGTCTAATTTAGCCATACCGGTTTAATTGCTAGTTGTTTTAATGACGTTTTAACAGGTACACAAACTCTGGCAGAGGGGTATAATGAGATTTCCTTGACTACACACACACACACACACACACACACACATCAACACATCAGGGGTCGTTTTCTGTTCATGCATTTATTTCATTTACCAGAGCAAATCCCAATGTTTTATATGCTTAAGCACGACTGCATCGAATGAAGGTATGGTGTTGAGAATAGTTTAAGTGCAAAGGGTTTTTTGTTTTGTTTTGTTTACTGTAGTTAGGGTTATGAAAGGGCATTTTTTAACCCTATAAAGCCTACTCTCCTGTATCATATTTCATACACAAATTTCTGTGGCCTCTAAATGATCAACATGATCAACTTTCTGCCTTCTCGTCTGATTGATTTGACACGTTTTAGCAAGCAAAAGGCCTTGATTGAACAAATGTGTTCCTTCAGCTCATGGTTCATGACTTTTTGCTGTGAAATCTTCACAGATTTGAATAAAGTAAATATGAGAATAACTTTGATATTGTTAGTAATATTTCAAGAACAAGATCAAACAACTTAGGTTAACATGATAATGTGCAGCAAATATGATCATCAGGCTTTCGAGGAAGGTTTATTTGTTCATCTCTCACTAATCATTGTATTGCATTGCATTATATGTTTTAAAACTATGGAGTTTGATCATATTTTTGGCAGAAATAGAGTGACGACTGCTATTTATGTCAGAATTTCATTGCATAATTTGTCCATTTAAATATCAGAATCTGCACAAAATTGCATGTTTGTGCTCAGTTTGAGTCTCTGAATAAAACTGAGCTGTTTTTCCCTCCATATTCTCACTATATCATACTATATGGGCCATAAAAACCTATGATACTCACCATTTTTGTCTAAAGTTTTAATAAACTGTTCCATTTAAAAAAAAGAAGATTTTTTCATTCTTCATAATAGATGATTATTACCTATGTCAGGCTTTACAGGGTTAAAAATGAAGTGTTAGCCTTCAGCTTGTAACGCGTCCAGAAGCGTTTGTGCCACAGACATGAATTATCACAGACTTGAAGGTGAATTCCTCTGACTTTAAATCAAGGAAAGATGATAAAATCAGGTTATGTCTGTATATTTATGTTCAGTAGCTAGTGTTTGAGTGTAAAAATGATGATCATAATGACGGCAGTGCATGGGAGAATATGTAACTGGTCTCTTTTGATTTGATTTGTGTATTTGAAGGTTCATGATCAACTTTCTGCCTTCTCGTCTGATTGATTTTACACTTTTTAGCAAACAAAAGTACGGAAGCGTATTGCATTCACTTGAGGAAAAAAAATCTACTCTGTTTTTCTGAATTAACGAGTTAATTATCTCAGAATTACGAGATAATTTTTCATGGAAAAAAGTTTTTGCTCTGTTTTTCTGAATGAATGACTTAATTATCTCAAAATGAGTAACTCATTCATTCATAAATGAGTGAAAAAAATGTATCTCATAATTCTGAGATATTAACTCGTTAATTCAGAAAAACAGAGTAGATTTTTTTCCCTCAAGTTAACGCAATGCGCTTCCGTACAAAAGGCCTTGATTGAACAAATGTCTTCCTTCAGCTCATGGTTCATGACTTTTTGCTGTGAAATCTTCACAGATTTGCATAAAGTAAACATAAGAATAACTTTGACATTGTTGGTAATATTTCAAGAACAAGATCAAGCAACTTAGGTTAACATGATCCATACACATTTCTTTTTTTTTTAGAACAATAATGTGCAGCATAATCATCAGACTTTCGGTTTATCTGTTCATCTCTCACTCATCATTGTATTGCATTACATTATATGTCAGAATTTCATCACATAATTTGTCACAAAGTAATGAAAATGTAAAATCAGGTTATGTCTGTATATTTATGTTCAGTAGCTAGTGTTTGAGTGTAAAAATGATGATCATAATGACGGCAGTGCATGGGAGAATATGTAACTGGTCTCTTTTGATTTGATTTGTGTATTTGAAGGTTCATGATCAACTTTCTGCCTTCTCGTCTGATTGATTTTACACTTTTTAGCAAACAAAAGTACGGAAGCGTATTGCATTCACTTGAGGAAAAAAAATCTACTCTGTTTTTCTGAATTAACGAGTTAATTATCTCAGAATTACGAGATAATTTTTCATGGAAAAAAGTTTTTGCTCTGTTTTTCTGAATGAATGACTTAATTATCTCAAAATGAGTAACTCATTCATTCATAAATGAGTGAAAAAAATGTATCTCATAATTCTGAGATATTAACTCGTTAATTCAGAAAAACAGAGTAGATTTTTTTCCCTCAAGTTAACGCAATGCGCTTCCGTACAAAAGGCCTTGATTGAACAAATGTCTTCCTTCAGCTCATGGTTCATGACTTTTTGCTGTGAAATCTTCACAGATTTGCATAAAGTAAACATAAGAATAACTTTGACATTGTTGGTAATATTTCAAGAACAAGATCAAGCAACTTAGGTTAACATGATCCATACACATTTCTTTTTTTTTTAGAACAATAATGTGCAGCATAATCATCAGACTTTCGGTTTATCTGTTCATCTCTCACTCATCATTGTATTGCATTACATTATATGTCAGAATTTCATCACATAATTTGTCACAAAGTAATGAAAATGTAAAATCAGGTTATGTCTGTATATTTATGTTCAGTAGCTAGTGTTTGAGTGTAAAAATGATGATCATAATGATGGCAGTGCATGGGAGAATATGTAACTGGTCTCTTTTGATTTGATTTCTGTAGGTTCGAGAAGTCAGTAATAAAATCATGCGTGGCTCCAGCGTGCTCGTCCTGGAGGATAAGGTTTATTCCCAGATGCTGGTGGACTGGGGCCAATACATTGACCATGATATCTCCTTCACACCTCAGAGCTCCAGCCAAACAGCGTTCTCTGAGGGACTGGACTGTCTGAACACCTGCACCAATGCCAACCCCTGCTTCCCCATACAGGTAAACCTCAAGATCTGCAAGTCAGTGTTGAGGAAGACACTCTGAAGCTGTAGCTTCCCAAGATACAAGATACTAATCACTTCAGCTACAGCCAAGCTACTGACATTTGACTGACATTGTTGTTTCAACTTCTTTGTGCGGCATTAAAATGTTAAGTTTAGTCGACTTGAAATGTGACTTTGTACTAAGTGACAACTTGGATATTTGAGTTGACTAAACTTGAAATTTTAAGGCAGCACAAGCACTTTTTATTTTTTTAAGTTGAAACTTTTAATAGTGTTTTATTATTTAAATACTATTATGGTATTTTATAAATATTTTGAATGAACTTTTATTTATATATATTAACAGATTTTATTTTAGTATTTTTAGTAATCTTATGTGCTTTTGTCTTATATTTAATTTAATTAATTAATCATTTTTTATATTTATTTTATTATTTATATATATATATATATATATATATATATATATATATATATATATATATAAATTTTTTTTTAACAACACTGGTTGGTAAAGCTAATGTGTTCTAGAACAAAAAGACCAGTCTGCGCTATATAGATAAATATATATACATAAAATACTGTATTTTATAATATTTGGGAACCACAAAAGGGTTCTTTATAGGCTAAAATGTCAGTACATAAACATTTAAATATTTTGGGCTAATATTTAAATGTATTGATGTTAAGTGCTTAATTCATAAATGTTGATAGTAATGTTTTGTAAATAAAACAAAACTTCAATCCATCCCATTTAGGTTCTATACAGATCACAGAACCCTATAAAAAGTTCTAATTGGAACTTTTAAGTGATAGAACCATTTCTGTTCAAAAGAAAAAAAAATTGTGTATGCCTTTGACAAAACAAAAGCGATTGGCTCTTTAAATTAAAGGGCGGGGCTTTCACTCTTGAGTCGGTACATCAAGATGGCTCTCATTGGTTATTCTAGAGTCGCCTGCTCATACTGTCTCTAGTGTTGTGTATTATTAATCATGAGCAACATCTTTTTTCATATGAGTCACCGGCAGCTAGTTTTCTGCTATTGACTGGATAAGACATTCCCCCAGACATTTCATTAGAATTATCTCTTTTGCGTTGACATCCCGTGTCAAAGAGCAGGTTACTGTTCTCATTTTTAGAATTCATTGACAGAAGTTCATTTCGTTTAAACAGATAAAATGCCATGGGTTTCCTCAGGGGGGACGTCTTTGTCTAGCGCTCGCTTTGTCTGATGAGTCAGAGGCGGGAATATATTTGACTCCGAGGACAGTTCAGGACTGTTGGTTCGGAACAGCGGAGATGAATCCGGGAATGTGGCTGAGCACTATAATTAAAAAGAAAATATATCTCATTGATTACTTCTTTATCTCAGGCGAACCTCAAACGCCATTGAAAATGGGGGTCACGGCAGCACCTTTTTGTTGGCCGGTCTGGATCCTCCGGGGCTCCAAATGCTCATAAAAATGTTGGGAGTTTGTGCCGGTTTGTAACTAATCTCACTGTCCCCAGCCAGAGGCAAGGAGGACACTTCCATAGATATACAAAATAGCTTTTTATTCATGCCCACCCTGAGCCATATACTGCATACTGCATACTAATACTCATCATAGACCGGCCGCTCTCGGCATCCGATCATAAATGGCAGACAGAAAATAAATGAAAAGATTTGTGATCAACTTTGCAAGTGAGGCCACCCCTGAGGAGTGTGTTTTTGCTCTTCCAAAGCTCAGGAGATTCAGAGCGTAATTGTTTATTCAACATGAAATGACATTGCATTTTGCTTCCATAATATGAAAATTCCATAATATGAAAATCTCATAATGAGAAAAACGCAAAGCGAAACTGGATTATAAACATTGGGATTTCGCAAGTGGGACGTTTAACTGTCAACTTCATTATTACGATGCATCACGACGCAGAATGGATGTTGTGTGCATGTGTACTTTGTGAACAAATTAGCAACACATCCGAGACACAAGGCAGTGAGGCAATAAAACATGGAAATGTAAATGAAATTATATAAACTCAAGAGTCATGTGCAAATATGCTTTTTAGTTTCAGCTCAATATTGATCTTTATGCATATTCAGAAGCATAGCCTACTACATCGATTTAGCTCTGATTGATAATTTGCACATGAATAGATTCATGTGAGGAACATAGTTCAGCCAGTAATTAATATTCTGTCATTTGTGCAGCCTCATGCCATTTACAACCTGTATGATTTTTCTGTCTTTCTTCTTACAAGCAACAATTAAGTGGAAAAACATAGAAAAACGGCAGAAAATGAAAGCACCGTGATTATAGGGCTGGGTAATAAAAATACATTTTAATCAAAGGAAAGTCCCTTCAACATTAGTATCAGAAGCATCTCTGGATAAATCAGACTAGAAAGCACATTAAAAGCATGCAATATTCATAATGTTGCTTAGTTTTAAATCACCAAAATGAATATTCAAAATATCACCCAGCCATAAAAGTCCATATGACTTGTGCACTATTATTTGATATCAATGAGGGTGAACTATTGCTATAATTGGCTATTTTCATCACTTGATTTTGCTGATATTGTTAGGCCTTCTCACTTTCGTATCATATATAATAAATCGCGGTCCACTTTACAATAAGGTTCATTAGTCAATGTATTAACTAACATGAACTGACCATGAGCAATACATTTGTTACTGTGTCTGTTAATCTTTGTTAACGTTAGTTAAAAAAAATACAGCTGTTCATGTTAGTTCACAGTGCATTCACTAGTGTTAACAAATACAACCTTTGATTGTAATAATGTATTAGTAGACGTTGCAATTAACAAAAACGAATAAATGCTGTATATTCATTATTAGTTCATGTTAACTAATGTAGTTAAGTATCGAACCTTATAGTAAAGTGTTACCAATAAATCTTCTAGCTCCAACAGAATGTGAGTAGAAACACTTCTACATACAGTAATCTCTCTCTCTCTCTCTCTCTCTCTCTCTCTCTCTCTCTCTCTCTCTCTTACACACACAGATTCCCAAGGATGATAAACTGTCCAGGAATAAAAGCTGTCTCCCGTTTTTCCGCTCTTCACCGGCCTGTCTAACCAGCGTCCAGAGCCAGCGAGAGCAGATGAACTCAGTCTCGTCCTTCATCGACGCTTCAACCGTCTACGGGCATTCAGCAGAGCTGGAGAAAACGCTCCGAAACCTCTCCGGCTCCGAGGGTCTGCTGGCTGTCAATGTTAAACACACGGACGAGGGCCGGTCGTTCCTGCCCTTCGTCTCTGAGCGGTCCGCGTGCCTCCAGGGTCCCGGGTCGGAGCGGGTCGAGTGTTTCGCGGCGGGTGACAGCAGGGTGAACGAGATCCTGCCCCTGTCTGTCCTGCACACGCTCTGGGTGAGAGAACACAACCGGCTGGCCCGACACCTGACACGACTCAACCCTCACTGGGGGTCAGAGGTCATCTACCAGGAGACACGCAGGATCATTGGGGCGCTGCATCAGGTAACAGACGCCGCGAAACTGTGAAAAACACTTTAATGACCAGATGAAGACTAGTATTAGTGTACTACACTGTAAAAAGTGATAAGCTGCAATTGTTACACTGCATATAATCATATTCTCATTATATTATCAGTTCCTCCAGAAAAACGCGATTATGCGATCGCATGATTTAGTGCATAATCAGCCAAAGTCCGCATGTTTATGCGGGGGTCGCATTTTTTCAAATACTCCGCACTTTCGCCGCATAAATTGCCGATTTCCGTGCAAAATATGCGGGCTTACGTGATTTCATAATACTCGCATTTTCGTTGCAAAAAAGTCACATATATTTAGCAGAAAGTTGAAAAATGGTGTGTTTGCTTCACACAAGAGCCGCCGTTTCCCTCTGTTGCCATGGGAACGTTACGAAGTGACGTAATTACGGGACGTGAACGTCATCGAAAAGCTGTAAAGCAGGAGCACACTTTATTTTTTTATATTTCATTATTCATTTTTACAGAAGTCGTAGCATATTCCTCTAGTAAAGCTACAGAACTTGTTTGACTCATCAATGTTTTGTAAGTTTGATGTGTTTATTAAGGTCTAGTAACGCGTTGTGTCGGGAAGAAAAATAGGGATAGCTCACAGCTGAAGTTATTGCAGAGGCCAGACAGACTCACGGAGGCGATTGGCATCTCACAACTCGCACTTTATTCCCAAATCGAACTCGTATAACTGTCTGTCACACGTTCTACCGTCCACAAAAAACCTTCATGTGAACACCTTAATCGATCCGATTGGAATCTCGATCGGATTGAAAGGGGTGGTTTACTCCTTTTGTAATCCGATCGACAGAACATGTAAACACTTGATCGGATTGAAAACCGAAACTGAAAGGGGACTGCGCTTGTGCAATGACGTTGAAATAGCGTAATGACGTGTGACTCACTGTTCTTCCTGTTGAATAAAGTGTCTTATAAATGAGTGTCCTGATATTCTATAATTCTCATTTCACTCAGCGTCTGTGAAGTGGAGCTGGACAATATCCCTCCAGTCCTTGTTTCAGATTATCATCCACGGACGACTGGTTCTGGGCGCGGGGTTTTACTGCGTGATGAATGTACAGTATTGGACTAAACACTCTCTAGGTGTGCTTTTGTTTGGTTTTTGTAAAGTGAGCGACATAGGCTACTCGATGATGTCAGATCGCACATCGTTGAAACGACAATTATGATATTATTATCAATAGGTACGTTTACATGGACACCTTTTGGTTCAATCGGAATGAAATCAATCTGGTTGAAACCAATCTGGTTGAATGAAACTTTGACTTCATGTGTAAATTTATACATATCCCATAAATGACTTCTGCCGAACGAACGTGACCTCTGATGGGCAAGTACTGATTTTGAATGTCCGTAATTTTGAGTCTCATTGTCTGCGCTGACCTAAAGTCACACATCAGCTTTAAGAGCAGAAGAACAAACCCGTCAGAACTGAGACACACTGTTAGTTCTGAGTCTGAGCGGATGTTTTCTCCTGTGAAAAACACATATCGCATTTGACTGGAGCTGGAACAGTTTATTCCTGCATTATCAGTTTATTATGCATCATTTGTGAGTTGAAAAGAATCACACACATTCTGTCTTGTTTTCCAGTATAAATATCTAAACGTTCTAATATCAAGATACATTTAACCTGAGAAGCAAAAAGGCATAAGATATTAAGTCTAAATATATCATATAATATATCATATAATGAAAAATATATCAAAAGATGCTTAAAACTAGAATAAATATCTGCCAGGGTCGTCGGACTAATCAACTCGTTTTCCCTTTGAGTACGGTACATTCTTCTGACATTCTTTAAAATCTGTTTTTATTTTAAATATATATCACTTCTTTTTGATACATTTTCCAGAAAACAAGACTTAATATCTTAAATCATTTTGCTACATAAGTAAATGTATCTTGATTTAAGAATATTAAGGTATTTGTACTGGAAAACGAGACACAATTACTGAGTAAGAACTTTTTGCACACTTTTGGGTGAATAAGTATTATAGCCGACAGTATATTAGGGCTGTCAAGCGTTTAAGATTTTTAATGTAATTAATTACATGATGTGCCTATTAATTGATCTCACATAAAATTTGGCTGAGAAATTTCCCCCGAAAGATCATTTAAAGTCATTATTGTGTTAAATTAGAAAAGCATCAAATAGACATTACAAAAAGTAGCTTTAGAAAGAAATATTATGATTCAATGTAGAATTTTCTACACAAACTTTTAGGCTAAGTATTTAAGTAAAGTTAAATAAATAATATATATAAAATAAATATTAGGCTAAATATTTAAATACATTTACAGTCCGTTTATTGCAGATCAGAGCTGGCATGAATGCATTTACACTGCAGTTACGACTGCACAATTCTCTAATAATACATTTCTGATATCATTTACTCACTCTCATGTCGTGTCAAATATGTATCTTTCTTCTGTGGAACATAAAAGAAACAGACAATGTTGTGTCTAAAATATAACACAATATTAACTTCTTGTCTTGTAAAAAATCAATATCACATGTTTTGTCTCCAATCAACTGTAGGAAATGGGGCGGGGCTATGCTAATCTTTTTAACGCATTATTTTTTCCATAAGCAATTAATTACATTAACGCTTTAAATCAACACCCCTAATATATAGAATTTCAACACTCAAAAGAGTGTACCTTTAAAGATACTGTAGTTGACGTCTGGTTAACTGTGTTTGAAGCACCACTCATTTGCATAAACCACTTGCATAAAATGAACTTCAACAGATTTTTTTCTGAAAATATCCAAAACAATTCCTTTATAAAAGTGGCCCCTCTCATATAGTCATCGTTCAGTTCACAGTGTTTATAACCGTACAGCGGTTAATATCTAACACTGTTGCTTGCAGTCACACATGCTATTTTTCTCTTGTCTGAAAGTGTCCAATTAAAGTCTTATCGACAGTTTCAGAAACAGCTTTAGGGGTTAAAAACTCCTTTATAGTAATATACAGTTTTCATAACAGCTGCTTCAGTCCAGAGATCGACTGAGATGGTCCTCACTGCAGAACATGAAATCCAGGGGGAGGTGTTGGATCCAGATCCAACTCCTCCCACCTTACATATACCTAAACCTACCCATCTCCGCCCCCTAACCCCACCCCTAATCATACCCATCTCCGCCCCCTGATCCCTAACCCCACCCCTAATCATACCCATCTCCGCCCCCTGATCCCTAACCCCACCCCTAATCATACCCATCTCCGCCCCCTGATCCCTAACCCCACCCCTAATCATACCCATCTCCGCCCCCTGATCCCTAGCCCCACCCCTAATCATACCCATCTCCGCCCCCTGATCCCTAACCCCACCCCTAATCATACCCATCTCCGCCCCCTGATCCCTAACCCCACCCTATATCATAGCCATCTCCGCCCCCTGATCCCTAACCCCACCCCTAATCCTACCCATCTCCGCCCCCTGATCCCTAACCCCACCCATAATCATACCCATCTCCGCCCCCTGATCCCTAACCCCACCCCTAATCCTACCCATCTCCGCCCCCTGATCCCTAACCCCACCCATAATCATACCCATCTCCGCCCCCTGATCCCTAACCCCACCCCTAATCATACCCATCTCCGCCCCCTGATCCCTAACCCCACCCCTAATCATACCCATCTCCGCCCCCTGATCCCTAACCCCACCCCTAATCATACCCATCTCCGCCCCCTGATCCCTAACCCCACCCCTAATCATACCCATCTCCGCCCCCAGATCCCTAACCCCACCCCTAATCATACCCATCTCCGCCCCCTGATCCCTAACCCCACCCCTAATCATACCCATCTCCGCCCCCTGATCCCTAACCCCACCCCTAATCATACCCAACTCCACCCCTTAGATCTGGATCCAACTCCGCCCCCTGGATCTCGTGTACTGCAATGAGGTGCTACTGGATCGGCTCGTGTCTTATGATTTAGAACAGTGTTGCTTTAGTGTCATTCAGACATACTATTATAGTTCATATTAATATTCTGAGTTTGTTTTTATTTTACCTGTTTTCATTTAAAGTTTTAGTAATTTTGTTGTGCTTTTGTCATTTTTATTTGTTTTTTTAATGTCCATTTTTAATCAATTTCTATTTTAGTTTTAGTTATTTTAGGACATCAAGTTAAATTAAATGAAAATGAGAAACGTTATCTTGGTAGCTATAGCTGTATAAAACATAATAGAAAATATAATTGTAAGGTTTTAAACATTTTATTATTTTGGCATTTAAAATTTATTTAAAGTTATTGTCATTTTATTAGTTTTTTGGTTTTGAACATCTAAATGTATTATTAAAACTATTATTTTTTTGTTTTTGTTTTTAAACATGTCGAACAAAAAACAAAAACGTATTAGTATTATTATGTATTATTAATATTATTATTATTACTTAGTTTTTGGTTTTATTAAACATGTTTAAAAAACAAAAACTAATTAATAATAATAATAATCATTATTATTATTGTTATTTATTTAATTCCATTAAATAATTATAATTATTTTTATTACTATTATTAATTTGTTGTTTGTTTTATAATGTCTAACAAAAACACACACACACACACACACACACATTATGATATCACTTCATGTCTTTGCATTAGGGACAGCTCACCTAAAAATGAAAACTATGATCAGAATAATGTTAATTGTAAGATCTGTCATTAAGGTGTCCAAGCAAACCTGTTGACTAGAAGGGGGTGCACATACTTTTATCCATGCATGTGATCTATTATTAAACGTTACAGTATAAATGACTCTTTGAATGCAGTTAGATGATGAAGCTGATGAATGATGCACCGCTCTCCTCCTGTGCTGAACAGACAGACACAGATCCGCCACACTGGGCAGAGGAGAAGTTCAGGGATTAAAGGCCTTGAGCCGTGGATGTAAACGCCTCCTCCTCTCCAAGCGGTCCTCGCTGAATCAAAGACACATTTGATCGCTCCCACAAGCATCTCTAAGGTTGAATGCTGCCCGGGCCCCAGAAATTAAAGTGGCAGAGAAAGTGACTGTAAAGTAGTGCAGAGTCCACGGGCATGGCACACATCAAACGAGCGCAGTGTTTTAACAAAGTCCCGCAGGGCCCGACTTCACACAACCAGTAAAAACCGTTTCCAGTCCTGCTGTATTTAGGGCTTATGGACAGCGGGTTTGGATTTATACGTCCCGTTCTGTAAAGGGCCAGCCGTCAGTCAGACACGCTTCTGAAACATCTCTGTGCTGGACTGCTTTCATAACAGCGATAAGACTGGATGAATTTTTGAGGCGTATCACAGCCATCTCATCTTATCTCCAGGCACAGGATGTCCATCTCACACAGCCGAGTTTATGTACAATATCCCCCATGGACCAGTCCCATTCGCATTTGTTAGCAAACGAACCGTGCGTCTCTCAAATTAGCATCTACAGATTCCCGAGTCAGAGTATCATTTAGCAGATCTCTGGATTGTGTGCCCTGGGGCACAGAGAAGTGTGTTCAGAATTACAATTTTGAAGTTTTTTCTTGTGATGATGCGGTCCTGGAAAGATGATAAATTGCTAAATCTGCAAAATGCATTAGATCTGTTCCAAACCCGAGTGTGCCTCCTACCTAGACAGCATCTTATTATTTGTCATAGGCAATTCTTAGGCAGCACATCCATAGCCGATTCCAGAATGTATAAATGAAAATAATTCAGTCTAAATAAAATGCGCTATTTTAGCCCATGTGTGTCATTATCTTAGCATCGAGTCTCTGTGGTTCATGTTGGCAGTAAATACCGATTCTCTCTTTATATTGTTTTTCTTGCAGATCATAACCATGAGAGATTACGTTCCAAAAATCATTGGCCGGGCAGCTTTCGATGAGTATATCGGACCGTACGAGGGTTATAACGACTCCGTGAATCCTTCGGTGTCAAACGTGTTCGCCACGGCTGCGTTCCGCTTCGGTCATGTGACCATCTCACCTGTGCTCACGAGACTCAACCGGAGCTTCCAGGAGCACGAGCGCTTCCCTTCTCTGAGTCTTCACCAGACCTTCTTCAGCCCGTGGAGACTCGTACAACAAGGTCCCTGATCCTTTCTTTCTCATCATCTTTTGATCATCACTGTGTAGTCTGATCCACGTTACACTTTATTCTGATCGAGAGCGAGTGTGTGTGTGTGTGTGTGTGTGTGTGTGTCGGGCGCTGGAAGATGTTTTAGGTTGGGGGTGCTGCGGTTTTTATTTGGGCGGGTATTGATGTAAGAAACAATATTAACTCTATAAAACTCTATAAAACTCCACGAATCACAACAAGCGCTTATCAGTGAGAACACTCATTTAAACAGCACACACATTATACAGTGTGATGTGTTACACACACCCGAACTTGACTGCACATCACATTTTTGCCATTATTGAATCTGCTTTCAATCGTAATGCAACGGACCGGTCTACGGGACATAAATTAAGCCTTTAAAATTAAATAAAAGGGTTATTGGGCTCTTAACACTGTCAAATACAATAAAAGACCACAGCGACAGGAAATAAAAAATTAACTTAAAAAAACCTGCCTAGTGCCTAACAAACACAACACTGTAGAGCGGCTGCGGACGAATTATTATTATTATTTTTTTTTTTTGAGCGGCTGCTGACGAATTCTTTCTATACGAACACACAATATAACGTCACACTCTGTGCGTATGTTTTACAAAACATAATTTAACATAAATAGTCCTAAAACTTTTTAAATTAGATTGAATAAATGTAAATGAACAAAAATGTGCGTTACATTTACAATTCTGTGAAAACGGGGTGCTATAGTGTGTGTGAGAGAGTGTGAGTGTGAGTGTGTGCGTGTGTAAGAGAGAGAGAGAGAGAGAGTGTGTAAGTGTGAGAGTGTGTGTGAGAGAGCGTTTGTGTGAGTGAGTGTGTGTGTGTGTGTGTGTGTGTGAGAGACTGTGTGTGTGTGTGTGTGTGTGTGTATGTGTGTGTGTGTGTGTGTGAGCGCGTGTGTGTATGTGCGTGTGTGAGAGAGACTGAGAGTGTGTGTGTGTGTGTGTGTGTGTGTGCTGAAAGAGACTGCTGAAGACTTTTTTTACTCATGCAAAATATTGAAACGCATCCCAAGTTGATAAGAAGGTAAAAGAGTTTCAGGGAAGGCCGACTTCATTATAGAGTTGATTCATGCGAACATGTCCAGGCAAAGGGACAGAAATATTGAATATGTCAATATTAAATGATGACTGCTGCAACTGGCAGACTCATTAATGAAGCACTGAATAATTTCTCTCATTCAGTTTCTAACTGAATGATTTATAGTTTTAAGTTCAACTCAGTTGCACATCAAGAGGACATTTTACATTCATTCTGATTTCTAGAAAACAACTTGACAACAACAAAAGTAAATCCGAACATGGGGAGAAAATAATACCAAAACCGGGAACAATAGGAATAAAAAAATACATTTCAACATAAGAGTCATCAAACACAGAACAGAAACGCTCCGCTACATTTTACACCAATTATATTTGGTGTTCAAATTGGTATTCTTATTTTGATTGATTGATTTCTTTATTTTGAACATGTAAATACAATTAAAAAAGAAATCAGAGAAAGATTTTTTTTTTTAAAACAGATGAACAACCAAATAAAACTCCATACTTTCCAGTACTTAAAAAAAACAACTATATTTACTTATACAAAAAGGAGTAGGAAGAAGTAAAATGGATGTACTCCTACCCCTTTATACCCTTACTACCATTTAAGGAAATGGCTACAAAAGAATAAATCTACAGAGATAATACATCTATAATCAATGAAAATATATATTCAAAAGTTATTGTCACATACATATATTACACATACACAACAATATTTATACCCATACTACACATAATTCAATGTAAGCTCAGGTTATTATTAGCACTGTTTCTTTGTACCTCTGGAATATAATTTCTTTGCAAATCTTTTTAAAATGGAATATGTTTGGACATTGCTTTAACTCATTATTTGATTTATTCCACAATTTAACGCCACTGACAGATAAACAGAAACTTTTCCTAGTAGTTGTGTGTTTCTGATTCTTATTAAGGGAATTGACGTTAGCAGCTGCCCAGCACTGTGATCCACACTTGTGCAAATCTGTGTGTGTGTGGCGGTCAGTGTTTGATGGCATGTGTTGTTCTCTGAAGGTGGACTGGATCCGGTTCTGCGAGGTCTTCTGGGACGTCCAGCTGTCCTGCAGAACCAGGAGTATCTCATGACAGAAGAACTGACGGAGAGACTCGTGGTCCTCAACATCCCGGAGTCTGTGGATCTGGCGGCTCTGAACCTGCAGCGAGGACGAGATCACGGCTTACCAGGTGACTACATCAGAACCATAGACTGTAAAAAATATGGACAAAGCGTCTGTGACGTCACCCATAGACTTTCTGAAGAACTGTTTTGAGGCCGTTTATGGGGGGTATGGGCGGCGCCATCTTTTGAAAATCTTGGGAAATCCTAACCCCGCCCACCTTCTGGCCAATCCATATATGGGTAAAAGGGCGGGCTTTGTGTGAGACTGAGCCGGCCGGTGGACACGCCTCTTCAGCCAAGCAGCCTCAGCTATCTGTAACGTTACAAGATCGACTGGCAGACTAGGCTACTTTTTACAGTCAATATCATTCTTATGTTGAAACTCCCTTTCCTCGATTTACTGAAGCCTATCTGTAAAACGCATTTGCAGCTGCAGCTCGCTCATAGGCTGCGCTGCGGCAACTGCACATCCAATGGCGCGGGCGCCTCTGACGTGCGACCAACTAGCTCGCAGATCAGTCTATTCTTATGTTACATTTATTCATTTGGCAGACGCATTTACAGTGTTTCAAACGTCAGTTATAACCATAGGTAAAGTACCTCGGACGCTAACTTATCTGAACTTATTAGCGATTTAATGCTAAATGTTGCAGTGCCACCGCCCACAAACACTGATGCTAAATAGTGCTAACTAAGTGAAATAGTAGTGGAATGTCACCTACCGGAAAAAAAGGAGCGAAGTACTCCAAGTCCTACAGTGTCGGTTAGTGCAGTTCATAGTAGAGCAACCCATGTTATGTACGATATTTCAATACAAATGTTCAGAAAGGATACAGAGGTGGTATGATGTGTTGTGTCAGATCATGTGCCGAGACGTCAAATTTCAGGAATTCCACTAGGCGTTATCAGCTGTCAATCAAGCTGTCAATCAAAGTTAACCACGCACTTATTTGTCATACATTTTATATCTAAATGCGATCTAAACTAACGAGTTAGAAAAAAATTCACCCCCCTCACAGTTGTCAGGCACTCGGGACCTATCGAAAATTACATTAAAAGTCCATGGGACCAACCTGTAAAAACATGAATTCATGCTGTGAAAACGGACATTTTAACATGGGGTTTATGGATATTTGCTCCCTTTTGGGACCTCCCTCTAGCGGATTTTCGATGTATTGCAGTTTTTCGCACTTCCGGGTAGGCTTCATTTTTCAGATTAGAATGTTGCCGCTTGATCAGAACGCTTATTATTACTGGTGCTCTAAGCGATGTCACGCATTTTTTAGGCCAAAACATTTTTTGTCACATGCAGCAAACATCTCCTCACTAGGGGGGGGTGGTGAGAAAATCTTTTCAATGAAAATCTCAAATGAAGATCGCGAAACTCCAGCTTACTTGTCCGTGTTTCCAGATCATCCGCTCTTCGTCCAGATCATCTAGAAAGGGCGCGCGCGAGTGTGTGGTTGCCAAATACTATTGAAAAAAACGGGTATAAAACGTGCTCTTTTAACAGAAAAGCTCTCAATGCGGTTTTAATGATTGAAATCTGGCAACCATAAGCATGAACGCTCGTAAAAACAGTCTGTAATGTCTTCATTTATTTGACAAATAAGTGCTTTTGGTCAAGTTTTGATTTTTTTAAACATTTCTGTCTCGTCTTGTTTTGTCAACGATATTTACATTTAGTCATTTAGCAGACGAAGCGACTTACAACTGAGGACTAAACCAAGCGAGTCATCGTGAAGAGGCAAAAACAACGCAAGAAGTGCTCAAAATAGTAAGTTCAGACATTGCTCGGAGTAGCATAAGCCAGATAAGCAAGGATTTAAAGGAAAATGATTTTTTTTTTATGTTAAATGCTCACGGAAGAGATGAGTTTTCAGTTGTCCTTTGAATGCTGTCAGGGATTCTGCATTCCGGATGAGGGTGGCAGTGCCGCTGCTAGCCATTTTGGTGCCCTAAGCATAATTCCTTTATGATGCCCCGCCCTCCCTAAAAAAAAAACATTTTCATTTAGGATTTTCATTTAGGGGGTATGCTTTTAAAAAAATAAAAAAGTAACACTTTAGTTTAGGGTCTTATGCTTACTATTATCTAGTTTCATTACCATGCAATGGCATGGTTTTATAATCACTATGGTCCCGAATTTGAGGCAGGCTAGTTAGGGGGGTTCGGGATTTCCCCGAGAAAATTTTGAATTTCTCTGAACTACAGATGTGCATTTTAAGATGTTGTGAAGGCAAAAAAAAAAATTCGCTAGCAACAGCTTTAAAACCATGTCAGTGGGCAACTGATTATTTTTCTCTCCTCATCAGCATCACACTCTTTTTCTCTTTGTTTTTATCTTGCCCTGTCTCTTCCCCTCCTAAAGTTGGCTTTTTTAATTTACTAAAGGCTACAATTTGTATTTTATTCTCAATATGTACACATTCATTATTAATCCTGTGCCTAACATAATGAAAACGGCTTTGTTCATGTTTCTTGTCCCCTCACAATGACAGTAGCCTAAACTATTACACTAGGCTACATGTTACATAGGCCTATTTTGGCGAAATTAGACAAAACTATATTAGTTTGCCTAATTATTTTTTGTCATTCGTTTAACATTTATGACCTAAGAAAAACCTGTCAAATATATAAAGTTAAGTTAAGCTACTTACATCTTATCTCGCACTTGACCGTACACTGAAGCGTCGAGTTGCACTGTTAAAATTCGTGCTCAGCGTCTGTGAACATAAAGCCCGCCTACTTTGATTTGATTGGTCATCTCAAATATTCTGACATTGACGAGCAGTGACAGACCAATGAGGCTCAGAACACACACACACACACACACACCCTGTCCTCTGTTTCTGACGTGCTCTCTGCTCGGCGCCGCTGCGGATTAAAGATGAAAGATGAAGAACGCGCTGAATCTGATTATAACAAGAAGTTTGATGATTGATTTTTCATTAGGCTATTTTTGGTGCCCCCTCAGCACTTGGTGCCCTACGCACAGCGCGTGATGCGCGTGGTGGGAGCGGCGGCGCTGGAGGGTGGGCAGATCATTCCACCAGCATGGTACCGTGAATGAGAATGCTCTGGAGAGTGATTTTGAGGCTCTCTGTGATGGTACCACGAGCCGTCGCTCATTGACTGATCGTAGGCTTCTGGTAGGGATGTAGACTTGTAGTAGTGAGTGGAAGTAGGAGGGGGCTGAACCTGTGGTCAATCTGTAAGCAAGCGTCAACACCTTGAACTTGATGCTAACAGCAAGTGGTAGCCAGTGCAGAGAGATGAACAGAGGAGTGACGTGGGCCCTTTTGGGCTCGTTGAAGACCAGACGAGCTGCTGCATTCTGGATCATTTGTAGAGGTTTAGTTGCACATGATGGAAGACTGGGCGAAACCGAAACTAGCTGTTGAACAGCGCTACTTAAGTGCTACAATAAATTACACACTACAACCCTTTAGATGCGCGGCATAAATTCAAAATAGGAACGCGTCTAATTAAAAATACAGATATTTAGTGAAGATAAAAATTATAAGTAAGCAAAGAATCGAAAATAGCCCTACCTACTTGACAAATAGTAAACAGAGCAACAGGAGAACTGGATATTAAGAAAAAACAACTTACGCGCTCTTGTTGTTCTCACAGAGCGACTGCTTGTCCTTACAATATTGCATGTGTTGATATAGGCACAGTTATCGTTTAATGACGTGGGTGTCGTCTCTCATCGCCTTGTCTTGGTCAGGGGAAAAAAGGTCATCAACGTACATTTTTTTCGTTAGGCTAAGACATGCTGCTAAACAGAGAAAACGGGCCCTTGAGATTCTGGTTCAGGCGAAAAAGAAAAAAATGATCTCATGCTGTGTGTTTTGTGTAAATACTTGCCTCCGTTCATTCAAATATATAGTTGATTGGATTTGATTTTTTGCTGCCGTATCCTTTTCACCTTTTTTATGCCTGCTGTAGACAGCCCATGCTCCACAAACGGCAACAAAAACAAACTGCGGCCAACCCGCTCCACGAAACATGACAAACAGTGTTCCAGCCAATAACCAACAAGAAGGGTTTGGGGGTGGGGTTAGTGTGCGTACACATGAAGGGGGGTGTGGAGGAGAGAGAAGCATGAAGAGGGAAGTTAGAATTATAACTCTTTAAGTTTGATATGGCCGACACACGACCAAAGAGACGACGTTTCCGATGAACAGATTGCAAAAATGCAAGGGAGAAGGAGAAGGAACACGTGAAATCCCGAAGTTACATTGGAAAAGCCTTTGAAAGATGGCGAGATCTCCGCCTGCAGAAGGGCTTCCAATCCGACATCAGGTAGCTCTACTTTTGCTGGACAGGGTACATCCAGTTTGGTTTTTCTAAATGGATGTTCATGTTCGCCTAACAAAAATACAAACATGTACATGCATGTTTCTCACATATTATGGTAGCCCTGTTTGTGTGCTATATAGAGTGTAATTTCACCTGTGCCATTAATATGCTTATAAGCAACTGAAAAAAGCACAAATGTCAGGGCATGTCAAAACATCTCAAGGACCCCAAAAACACCTTAGACCGGTTAAGTATAATTACTATAATTCAAATAATTGGTAACACTTTACAATAACGTTCCATTTGTTAACATAGGCTAACATGAACTAACACTAAAATACTTCTAAAGCATTTAATGTTAATGTCAACATTTACTAGTACATTATGAAAATCAAAAGTTGTTTATATTATTTAATGCACATGCGCTAACATGAACTAAAAATGAACAGTTGCATTTTTTTTATTTATTTATCATTTACAAAGATGAATAAATACTTTTATATAACCTTTACCAAGTTTCGTACCATTCCGATGAAGTACAAAAAAAAATCGGTTAAGAATTACCGAAGAGAGAAAGAGGGTATATTAATATACTAGTCTACTACTGATACTCTGATGAGAGTTATCTGACATGTAGTTGTATAGTTGTGTAATAAACGAGTGATCTGTAAACCGTCTGTCTCCTGCAGGTTACAATGAGTGGAGGGTTTTCTGTGGCTTAGACAGAGTTGTAAGCCGATCAGATCTCGCAGAGGTGGTCGGAAGTGATGTTTTGGCAGAGAGAGTAATGGATGTGTATGGACATCCGGACAGCATGGACGTGTGGCTGGGAGGAGTTCTGGAACGACCGGTGTCTGGAGCCCGGACTGGAGAACTCTTCACATGCTTGATCGGGAAACAGATGAAGACGCTGAGGGAAGGAGACAGGTGAGATCTGATCTGAGTGTGCAGAGACTAGGGATGGGAATTGATACGATTTTATCAATATCAATGCCACTAACGATTCTCCTTTTCGATCCGATTCTTTAACGATTCTCTTATCGATTCCTGATAGCACTGTGTGGGAAAAAGTAGTCATATGCTTTTTCGGGGGAAAAAACAAGTGGTTTTGTTTGATTTAAAGCTTACACTTGACTAACCAAACTGTACTTTTTATGTAATAAATGGAACCTTATTGTAAAGTGTTACCGATTAGTTATACACCAATTAAACGTCCCGTGAGTTCAGTGTTGGAAAGATCAGTTGTTTTAACCATTCGTTAAAACGAATCAGTTCAAATGAGTCATTAGTTCGCGAATTGGACGTGTCATTATCGGACGTGTGCGCGTTGTGTGATTATCCTGGCGGTTGGGACATCCCACGAGATGTGTGTCATCATCACAGAAAACATTTCATCACTGGATCGTTTTATTGAAGTGTGGTTTATGTCAGCTGAATGTGCGAAACGCTTTTCAGAGAAGATAAGGCAAAGGCAACGTATTTTAGCACAATTCACACCCAGCGGTAATTCAGGAAAAACAAATCTCCGAATGCTCCACATGAAACTTTAGTCCCCCAACCTTACCATCGTGTCGTTTATTTTGATTAATATGTGCGAGGGAGAGAGAGCAAGACAGCGCTTAGAAAATAAGACTGAGATTGTAGTATGCGGGTCCAGAAGAACAAGGAGCTCAGCGGAGTTAAATTTCGGCCCACTCTCAACACGTTAAAAAACGTGTTAAAAACTTGGGTGTTTACATCGATAGCTCTCTGAAGCTAAATGCACAGATAAACCATGTGGTGAAGACAAGTTTCTTTCACTTAAGAAACTTGGCTAAGATGAAATCATGCTTGACGTATAAGAGCATTGAAATTGCTATCCATGCGCTTATATCGTCAAGACTTGATTATTGTAATTTCTTTATATAAGGGTATTAGTCAAGCTTCCATTCTACGGCTGCAAAAGGTCCAAAATGCGGCAGCGAGATTATTATTGAATATTAAAAAACGAGAACACATCACTCCATCTTTGATCGCTCTACATTGGCTTCCTGTACAATATAGAATTGATTTTAAACTACTTTTATTGGTGTATAAATCACTCCATGACCTTACACCGACTTATTTATCAGCTCTGTTAATAGAGTATCAATCAGGAAGAACCTTGAGATCATCAACTCAAAAGTTGCTGAAAATTCCACGGACTAAGTTAAGCCAGAAAGGGGATCGGGCTTTTGCAGTAGTAGCGCCAAGACTTTGGAATAGTTTGCCATCATATGTTAGGGATGCTGACTCTGTACATGTTTTTAAAGTACAACTTAAGACATATCTGTTTGCCATGGCTTATTCGTCTTAAATGTTTTTATTTTTTAGGGATGCACGATGATATCGGGACAACATCGGTATCGGCCGATAAAAGCTTAAAATGACCATCATCGGCATCGGCCGATATGAATATTTCTGCCGGTGAGCCTTGCCGATAGGGTGGCGTGTTTCCTATGCGCACGTGACGACCGCGAACGAAGCATGAGCGCCAGCAACTTAAACTTCCAACTAGGGGTGTGCGTCTCACGGTTTTTGATCGTGGACGATTAAAATGTCTCCACGATCTGCTTTTGAAGAAAAATCATAGTATCGTGCATTCTATCAGTTCAATTCTGGCGCCTTCATCTCAACATACTGTACAACGCGACGTACATTACCTCTGCGTTTACATGTGATGTGATGTGAGAGTTACACTTACGGGACACCGCAATTCACAAAAGTTCATTATTTGCATGTGCGTCAAAGTCTTGCTAGGTAAACATATCATTCACGTGCTGATGCGCTGTTCTAACATCCGCTTTTCTGAGCGCGTTACACCCGACGCTCACAGGAACTAAAAGCCCGTCACAGCGCGTGCATACTGGACTAATCTTTCGAGTCTTATTGCGCTGATACTGTCAAATACACACAAGGTTTACCTAAACGAAGTTGGTTATGTCTAAAGTGAAAGAAAACAGAGAAAATCTGCTTGTCAAATGCGTGTATATTAGACGCGTCGCGTGCAGTTCTTAAAGAGACAGTAATAATATGCTGCCGCTTGTCCTTAAAGAGATACTGCACCCAGAAATACAAATTCTGTCATTATTTACTCACTCTAATGTTGTTCCAAACCTGTATTCATTTCTTTCTTGTGCTTAAATATACTATGGAAGTCACTGGAGTACAGCAACTGTTTGGTTAGCCACATTCTTCCAAATAACTTTTATAATTTCAACAGAAGAAAGAAACTTGAGAGAGTAAATGATGACAATTAAAATTTTTGGGAGAACTATCCCGTTAATGTTAATAAAACAACAAAACACAGAGGAAATTACTCACTGCTCTTGACTGAGAACGTTAACAGAAGCTTTAATAAGCTTTTTTTGCACTTAAAAAAACAAAACAAATATATCGGTATCGGTATCTGCATCGGTCAAAATTAGTTTGAGAATATCGGCATATCGAATATCGGCCAAAATCCTATATCGTGCATCCCTATTATTTTTATTTTTATTCTATTACTATTGTAGTATGTCTCTTTTTCTATTTTTCAGTGAGAATGTAAAGCACATTGGTCAACTTGTGTTGTTTTAATAGCGCTATATAAATAAAGGTGACATTGACATTAGTTTTGAGACGGTGAAGCCGAAGAGAGAGAGTGCGCGCGCGACCGGGGTTCTCTCTCTCTCTGTGCTCGTTCAGTTTAACATGCGCCCTGTCACAAGCGCAGCGGTTCATCTACATTACCAGAGAGAGACAATTTTACTCACCGATCCAATAAGACTTTGGCGGTACAAAAATTCGCTTTGGACGCCGTGCTATGGTGCTTGATAAAGGACAAAAGGGACAGTTGTGACTCGTGAGTTCACGGTCTGTAGCCCAGAGCAGGAGCATCGATAAGAGGACTCGTTAACGTCGAGGGCATACAATATCGATGGATCGTAAAACTTAGAACCGGTTCTCGAGTGGAACCGGTTTTCAATTCCCATCCCTAGCAGAGACACTGCTCAACCACTGTTAACCTGCAACCTAGGGCTGCACGATTTGGGGAAAATGTCATATTGTGATTATTGAGGTCAATATTGCGATTGCGATATAATAAACAAATGGTTTCATGAGTCAACTGGCTTGATTCTAAAGCAAAACGCACACACAGATTTGTGATAATTCTGAAATGTGTATTTCTCAACTCAAACTAGCAACAACAACTAAATGATAATAACACCTATAATGATCAATCAGCAATTGATGTCTGGATAAAAAAATATTAAATTTTTTCTTTTTAAACATTTATTAGGCTTGAAAAAATATAACCGCTTTTAATTTAAGTGAACTTCAAACAATCCTCACATAAACCCATAATAAATGTCAGATTTACTTGTGCCCTTCCTGTCTAAAAGGTATACAGAAATTGAATAAAGTTGTCAAACAGTCTGCGCTGCATAAGTTATATATAGACTAATCCTTATTAAAGCTACAAAAGTTCTTTAGTCAAGAGCACGGAGTAATTTTCTCTGTTCTCTCTGTTCTTTGATTAAAGGAGTAGTTCACTTTTTAAAAAACTTTTGCTGATAATTTACTCACCCCCATGTCATCCAAGATGTCCATGTCTTTCTTTCTTCAGTCGAAAAGAAATTAAGGTTTTTGATGAAAACATTCTAGGATTTTTCTCCATATAATGGACTTCATTGGGTATCAAACGGTCCAAGGTCCAAATGAGAGATTCAGTGCAGCTTCAAAGGGCTTTAAAGTTTAAACGATACCAGACGATGAATAAGGGTCTTATCTTGCGAAACGATCTGTCATTTCAAAAATAAATAAAAAAGTCAAAGTTTTATAAGCACAAATGCTCGCCTTGCTCTGTTCTGTGATGCGCGTTCGTGACTCTGCTGTTCGAACTCGTTCATCAAAATGAACGAATCTTTTTTCGAGTCATTTCGTTCATTTCGTTCGTTGAATGAACGAAATGACTCGAAAAAAGATTCGCGCCATAATAACGTTTCCATCAGTGTTTACCGCATTAGCCGTATATCATCAAGATAAAATCCGATGAGACCAAACGCATTTCATTTGAGTTGATATTCATGAAATTCAATCGAATTTTACTGTTTCCTAGTGTTGTTTTTGGCGGCCTATTTTAATTTTAGTGTTAGTCTTTGTGTCAAGCTGTCATTTTAGTTTTTATTAGTTTTAGTCACGTTCATACTCTTTTTAGTCTAGTCTTAGTTGACGAAAACTGATGACATTTTAGTCTAGTTTTAGTCGACGAAAGAAATAGTCTAGTTTTAGTCAATGAAAATTGTATTTTAGTCTCTTTTTAGTAATGCAATTCTATTTAACCCAGTCAATATAAGTACCTACTAGTATAGACGAAACAAACATTTTCTTTTAGCCAAACCCATTTCAAACAATCTTATCTTCTTATTGTTATCTTATTATATTATTGTTACTTTATAGATCAAGAATACATCCATTCCAGACACAGAAGACGCTCTGATTTGAAATTACAACAAATAAATTTACATTTATTTTACCAACCAAACATGTTAGAAGTAGCCTACACACATGATGAAATGAAAGTTTTTCCAAATGTCATTTCCTCTTTTTCTCCCAAAGACGAATCCCTTTCTCTGTGTCAGACTTAACTTTGTTTGTTGTCGTTTATGCTACCGCCTGTTTCACATACTCCGTTTGCAGTGCGTATGCGATGCGTATTTTTCCCCGCACCCATGTTAATAGATTAGAGCGCTCACACCGCACGCGGATACGTCAAGTCAAGTCATCTTCATTTATATAGCGCTTTTAACAATGGATTGTTTCAAAGCAGCTTTACAGAGATAAACATATAATTTAAGGTAACAGAGATTGTTTTGGCTTTATAGCGGTTCTTGAATAATGTTATTTCCAGCTAAAGTTAATTGCAGAGATCTACACAGTACCTCAACAACGCAACATTATGGATGTAGGCTAAAAATATTGATTTGAAATAAAAAAAAATAGAGAATGTTGTGATTGTGGTACAGCCGTAGATCAGTTGCGCACTGCAAACGCAGCACATGTGAAAGCACAATAGCGCGTGCTGCTCCTGCATACACACCGCAACACGCACCGCATACGCACTACACACGGAGTGTGTGTGAAACAGCCGTAACTCACGCAGCTGCGTCTTCTAAATACAGGGTTTCCGCGGGGTCTTAAAGAGTCTAAAATTTCAAAATCACAATTTAAGGCCTTAAAAAGTCTTAAATTTGCTGAAGTATTGTGTTCTAGGTCTTAAATCATTTTAAACAGGTCTTAATTTTCCTACGTTTGTCTAATGTTGACCAGTTGCCAGATCTTGCATTAAATGCATTACATTCACACAATCCACACACAATATACAATTTCAACCCGTTTGTCATCTCAACCTGGTAACCTATACCCCAGTTGCGCAGTCGCGGAAAGCTTAACCCGAAAGCAAGCGCCCACCCCTTCCCCAAAATATTCACATTTTATCATACGTATTAAAAAAAGGTAAGGATTCATTAGTTTGAATATTGGAACAAACACTTAGAACATAAGTTGGTTAGTTTTGATTAAATGGAATGTGGAAAATGGAATTTTGATAAAATGGAATATATCCTTAACTGAACGTTTTTAATGTTCAGAGTGCAACAATGTTTTCAAAACTTAATGAGAACATTAGCGAAATATTCTTAGAACATATTTTTGTTAGCGAGGAAGCAGCTGTAAAAAGACCGAGCTCAACAGTGCCCGTCCACGTCTTCAGCACTGTTTTTTTCTGGTTGTGTTTTTTCTGATTGGGATTTAAAAAAAAATATTCATTAAAGCGTTATAAGCCATGAACCAAACCAACCAGCTATGAGGAGAATCACAACACTACAAACTTTAATTTGAAGCAAAAAAGTAATTGAAAATCAGACAAAAGTACAAGACTGTGTTTAGTGAGGGAAAGGACGATCCCATGAAGCAAATTAAAAACGATGTAGAAATATAAAACTACTCATTTAAAAATATTATAAAAACAAATATTTCAATATATATGCATATTTTGCAACAATCTTAAAATGTATTAAGTATTTTGAGATCGACTTGATTACATTCACAGTGCTTCATGGGAGTGGGCGGAGCTAAAGAGATCTTTTGGCACTTTCTGATTGGTAAATGTTCTGTACAGCATCATGGGTAATTTAGTTTTTCACTGTTTAGCATGAATATTTTTAAAAAAGAAGTTAAAATAATGCAATCTGATGGCTTCAACTGAAGCATATACCATTGATTAACAACATCAGAGCTCACAGTAGGGCTGTTTTTAAAGATTTATAAGATAATGTTCAAAATAATTTCCCTATGGAGAAAAT
This sequence comes from Tiaroga cobitis, assembly GCA_030578255.1. NCBI lineage: Eukaryota > Metazoa > Chordata > Actinopteri > Cypriniformes > Leuciscidae > Tiaroga > Tiaroga cobitis. Next base: position 3,385,006 of record CM060607.1, read on the forward strand.
GAATGGAGTTTTCACATCCAGAACCCGGCTGTTGTTGCAGAATCACGTGAACAATTCTAGGAAATGCTTTTTTTTTTATTGGTTGTTGCGTTAAATCTTACCTAGATACAATAGTGCTATTTTCTGATTGGCTAATTGTGTAGCCCTTTCCTTCTTTTGATTGGCTGATAAGTGGCAGGCTCGATTAAGGGGAGACACGCTTGATTCCTGCCGGTTCCACAGTGAAAGCGGCGCGGCCAGAGACAATTTTGGCGCTGCGGCATATTAAATATATTATAAATAGTTTTTCTGCGTGAGAAATACAACGTGTGGTGGGAGTGAGTGTTGTTTTTGGCAGCCCTTTTAGTTTTAGTCTTAGTCTTATGGACGAAAATGCTTTTAAGTTTTAGTCACATTTTAGTCACTTATAAACTTAATAGTTTTAGTCAAGTTTTAGTCGACAAAAACACAAAAAGATTTTAGTCAAGTTTTAGTCAATTTTAGTAAAAAAAAAAAAAGAAGTAGTCTTTAACAAATTAATTTAGGTTAAAAAGTATTGGAAATGGGCTTAGGTTTTACAGGTTGTAGCAAGTATTGCAATTCATAAAACAACAGCTAACCTTAAAACCTTTGCATAATAAACTAGACTTTCTCATTGATGGAGATGCAGTGTTGCCATTGCCAAGCTGTACTTCATTGTCACATTGGGCAGAAACCTTTTATCCCCATATTTCAAGTTATAGTTTTTCCATGAATATTAAATGCTATTTTCACCAGTAATCACAGTAATAAAGGAATGGTTTAAAGTTTAAACAGCAAAAAACTTTGAGCAACTACAACATAAAAAGTGGTAACAGTGGAATCACTGTTTTACTCCAAAAAAAAGCCAGGAATAAAAACATTCTTACTTTTTAGCAATTTCTCAAATAAAGCCACAATTGCCAAAAATATAAGCTATTGAGGAACACATACTTATGATCTACAACTTGCGCTTCAACTTGTCTGCCAGTGCAACAACAAGATGCTTATTATTTGTAAACACAAACATCATACAACCCTGTCTATATTTAACTTGTGCAAACTGCAAAGTTGCAAACATTCTGAAACAAAATAATACAATAAATAAATAATACTGAGGTGCATTGAACATAGGTTGTTAGGAATGCATACTTGAATATAAAGCATGAAACAAACATGACACTTGGAGTGTGTTGAACATAAAAATGAATAAGACAATCCCTGAATACTGTAAACACTGTATTTGGTCTTTAAATGGTTAGTTCAGTATTTTACACCGAAAGCCCTGTTTTAAGCGTCTCGTCATGTTTTAGTCACCTTAGAGCCATTTTTAGCTAGTCATCGTCGCATTATCGTCATAAAAAAAAAGTGCGTCAACGAAATCATTTCGTTATCGTCATCACTGACGAAAACATCATTGGGGAGTGAGTGACAAAAGACCGAAATGAGTGACACTTGAGAGCCCTGGTTCTGTTCAATAACTGTGTTAAAGTTGATCAATTCTGAAATGAGTTCAGTACAGCTATAAGCAGCTGAAGACAATAGTGCCGTTATTCAATAAATAGTCATGCAGTTCTGTTTTGACTAGTACAAATTACAGAGGTTAGAGGTTTAAACCAAGTATTGCTTTTCTCGATGTCATTCCAAACCCTTATTTAACTTGGGAGAAGCACAAGAGATGTTATTTGTCAAATGATTCCTTTAACTTGTCATGTCAAAATGCTAAGAATAACACATGGCACAATCAAAACGTTGATATTTTTGGTGTGATTCAGATTCTGGTGGGAACATCCCGGTGTGTTTTCCCCAAAACAAAGACAGGAACTCCAAAGGCACTCTCTGTCTCGTGTCATCTGTGAAAACAGTGGAGTGACGGAGGTTCCTCCTGATCCGTTCAGAGTCGAAACTTACCCGGAGGACTTCCTCTCCTGCGGGAACATCCCGTCATTGGATCTGGAGGAATGGAAAGAACAGCCGGATGACGGTTCGTATGGGACGGCTTTTAATTTACAGACACAAATCCTGCTCTTCCAGCTTTCTTCAGATTGAGATATTAGGTTGAAATGTACATATACACTACTGTTTATTTGATATTTTATTATGTAATTGTAATATATATATATTATATGAAATTCATATGAAATTTTATGTTTTATAATTCTATATTTTTATAAAAATATATTTTTATTCCCGTGATCAAATCTGTATTTTCAGCATCATTACTCCAGTCTTCAGTGTCACATGATCCTTCAGAAATCACTCTAATATGATGATTTGCTGCTCAAGAAACATTTATGATTATTATCCATGAAAACAACTTCATCTTTTTGTGGAAACCGTGATAAAATATTTTCAGGATTCTAACCCATGAATAGAAAGAACAGCATTCATTAGAAATATAATCTTTTGTAACTTCATCAAATGTCTTTACTGTCACTTTAGATCAATTTAATGCATCCTTGTTAAAGTATTAATTTCTTAAATAAACATCTCACTGACCCCAAACTTTTGAATGGTAGTGTATTTGCAAAGAAAAAAATATATCTGATGGCATGTAACTGGCAGTTTTTCACCATCTTTTCCTTCACTAGTTCATTTGAAATAGTCCTGAGGTGTAACAAATGATTCCATGTGGCCTCTCAATTGATTGAACTCATAAACGCTGCATGCATAATAACCATATAATAATTAGAAATAGCATGTCACACCAGAGGACACTGCTTAAAGTTTCATGCAGCCTCATGTGTTAACTCTCCAGACGCAGCTAAATATTGCTGTGGAACTTCATGAATAGCAAAGAGGCTTTGAGGAATTACACAGTCTCTACGAGGAATAAAAGACGTGCAGATTCCCTCAGTTAAACGGCTTGTGTTTAAACTCAAACTCATTCAGTCCCAGGAGACGCTGAGCTGATTTTATCCCCAGTGCGGAAAACTGCAGGTGTAAAATATTCCAAGTGTGAACCCTTGGCAGGATTTGTCATGTTCTGACAATGGACCATTTTTCATTTGTACTTACAATACACTATAGTTCAAAAGTTTGGGGTCAGCGAGATTTTATTAAATAAATAAATACTTTTTTTCAGCAAGGATGCATTAATCAAAAGTGACGGTAAAGACATTTATAATGCTACAAAAGATTCTATTTCAAATAAATGCTATGTTCTGTTCATCAAAGAATCATAAAAACAAAAGTATCGTGTCAAAATGTAACAGTATGAATCAAAATAACTGTTTTTTTCAACATTGATAATAATCATAAATGTCTCTTGAGCAGCAAATCCTCATATTAGAGTGATTTCTGAAGGATCATGTGACACTGAAGACTGGAGTAATGATGCTGAAAATTCAGCTTAAGAATATATATTCACATAGAAAACAGTTATTTTAAATTATAATAATATTTCACAATTTTTACTGTATTTTTGATTAAATAAATGCAGCCTTGGTGAGCAGAAGAGACGGCTTTCAAAAACATTAAATAATCTTACTGACCCCAAGCTTTTGAAAGGTTGTGTAGATCCACTAATAATGTTTTCAGGAAATCTTTCAGTGTGAAGTTTTTCACACACACAAAAAAAAATGTTGTTCTTCCTCTTGTTTTCCAGTACAAATATCTAAACGTTCTTAAACCAAGGAACATTTACTTGAGAAGCAAAACGACTGAAGATATTACGTTATCTGAATAATGCATATATTATCATGCTTAAACCAAACACAAGTATCTGTCAATGGGGTCAGAAAAATAAATAAACTGTTTCCCGTTTGAATTACGTTTATTTTTCATTGACAGATATTTGTTGTTCTTTTATGCTTAAACTCAAAACTTAATATTTAATGGCATGTTTGCTTCTCAAGCAAATGTACAGGTATATTGATTTAATAAACACAGAGGGAGAACATTATATGCAGTGCATCTAGAGAGAATAAAATGCTGATATATATGTATAAAACAATGACTTGAGGGTACAGGACTCTTTTAACTTCAGAAACCGCTAATGAACCACCGGAGCGTCTCAGGAACTGCTCATTTCGGCTCTGGCAACCAGCAGCAATTTGCCGGATGTTTGTTCCTTTTCAGTAACTCTGGTTTGGGCCACAGGTTGTTAAACTGCATTGTATTAACAATCATTTTCAATGTGTTCGCCGCTCCTCAGAGTCCGTAATTCTCAACGCTGGAATCCGGCCCAATGACAAATATTGATCCATAATGAGCCTGCGACGCTGCCAAAACAATTAACGTTAGCAGTCGCACCTGTTACGTGCAATAGAAATGAATCTTTCTAATGAACACTAGGCAAATCCCACGGTGGAGTCCGAGAGAAGCCGTTCACCTCATGCCAGATGTAGAGAGCCAGGCAGGTTTGCATTCGCTTGGCCTCCTGACATCACGGGTCCCGACCCGTTCTGAACACATCTACAGTGTTGATTCAGTCCCGAAGCTCAAGCTGCCTATCAAACAGACTGCTGTCGGCTCTGATAGTGTCCTCTGGAGAAGATTGAGCGTGTAAATGGATGTCACAGCGACGTCTGGTCCTCAGGGCATCAATGGCACACGACGACAAAAAGATTCTATACAAGGAGAAATGTCTGAAAAATGAAAATTCGGTCATTATTTACTCACCCTCATGTCGTTCCAAACCCGGTAGACATTCGTTCATCTCCAGAACACAAATGAAGATCTTTTTGATGAAATCTGAGAGATTTCCATCGACAGCTACACAACTGACACTGTGACGCTTCAAAAAGTTCATAAAACTAATCCTTATTAATTGAGCAGTTTAGTCCAAATTTTCTGAAGACACACGATCACTTTACATGATGAACAGATTGAATTTTGGCTTAAAAACATGCTTATTTTGATGTAAAAGAAGCGGAAATGCGGTGTCAGTTCAGAGCTGAAAGTAAAACTGGTGGTTGGATTGATGGTAAAGATGCAACATCAAAAAAATGATTTAATAAATATAACTGCCAGCTCTCTGAAGGACACAGATATGAGTTGAATGATGTCTGTGGATCTGCATTTAATTTTTAAACAATCTTGTATATATGCATACACATCAATACATAAATTACAGGAATGTCTGTCTGTCTGTTAATCGAATATCTCTCGAACCGTTAGTCCGATGGATTTCAAACTTGACAGCTGTCTCGCTACGGGCACGAGTAAGTGCAGTGCCGAATTTGAAATTGTTTGGATTAGAAATGTAAATGATATCGTTAAATATATCTGTAAAAGAAGCACACATTGAAGTTGTGGTTTAAAAATAAACATTCTGTCAGCTACACTGTTTACTTCTGAAGTAAAAAAGTAGCGATTCTTTTCGAGAAATGTAGCGATTCTTTTCAAGGTTGTTATTATATATTACAAAGTAATTATACGTTTATTACAGTGTTATTATACATTTGTTACAATGTAATTATACATTTATTACAGTGTTATTATACATTTGTTACATTATTATTTGAAAAAGTAGCGTAAAAAAGTAATTATACATTTGTTAGTCTTATTCATTACAATGTAATTATACATTTATTACAGTGTTATTATACGTTTATTACAATGTAATTATACGTTTATTACAATATAATTGTACGTATATTACATGTAATTATACATTTATTGCAGTGTTATTATACATTTGTTACATTATTATTATTATTATACATTTGTTACATTATTGTTACATTCTTTTTGAAAAAGTAGTGATTCTTTTTGTAAATAGTAGCGATTCTTTTTGAAAAAAGTAGTGTAAAAATTTAATTATACATTTGTTAGTCTTATTCATTACAATGTAATTATACGTTTATTACAATGTAATTATACGACTCTTTTTGAAAAGTAGCGATTCTTTTAGAAAAAAGTAGTGTAAAATTTGTATTATACATTTGTTAGTCTTATTCATTACAATGTAATTATACGTTTACTACAATGTAATTATACATTTATTACAGTGTTATTTTTTATTTTATTACAATGAAAAAGTAGCGATTTTTGTAAAAGTAGTGACTCTTTTTGAAAATAGTAGCGATTCTTTTTGAAAAAAGTAGTGTAAAAAATTTAATTATACATTTGTTACAATCTTATTACAGTGTAATTATACATTTATTACAGTGTTATTATACATTTTATTACAATGAAAAAGTAGCGATTCTTTTTGAAAAAGTAGCGATTCTTTTTGAAAAAGTAGCGATTCATTTTTGAAAAAGCATCGATTCACTTTTGAAAAAGTAGCGATTCTGAATCTGTAAGTCAGCTACAGTTTAAATCTGAATATTATATTTTATTCTGGTGCGCTTAACGTTGTCGTTTTCTCAGAGTTTAGGCTCTTGTGTAATAGTAAACTAGGCTATTCAGCAACTCAAACATACCAAACCAACAATACAACAATTACTAAAAACACAAAAACTGATTTTGCACGGGCATTGCACTATTATATCCAAATTCACTGTAAAATAATCAGACTCTTCAAACGATTAAATGTAAAACGTAGACAAAATTCATTAATTTTTATGCCATCTAGAATGGGCAACTTAATTTTAATATGAATGTCAAGTTTGGTGGTGAGGGTTCAAATATCAGCGCTGAGCTCTGATGATGCACATAATTCATTTGTGTTTTAGGTCAAAGCATGATTTATATTTTGCTGTAAAAGTCACCATTAGAGTGATTCCTGTTCCCTTCATTTCCAAGAGTATAAACAACTTGTTTTTTGTAAAGAGGTAACTCTATATAACCTTTTCAGTTTGAACAACAAACTGATACACAAGTAGACAAACTAAAAAAGTTCTGTGTCACTATTAATCCAATTCAATTTACATTTATATGTATCGCACTTTTCCCAATACATATCATATCAAAGCAGCTTTACAGAAAATGCATACGTCTACATTCAAATTTAGAGTGATTCTTTATCAGAGGTGACTGTGTCAAAGTAATGTAAGATAATACAAAATCATGCAGTTAGCTAACGTCATGTATAACTTCAGGCAGAAACAATGAGCTTATTAGGGTGATTATTGCAAATCATGATCACATTACAGGTGAAACTCGAAAAATTAGAATATCTTGCAAAAGTTCATTTATTTCAGTAATTCAACTTAAAAGGTGATATATTATAAGGTAATATGGGTAATAGGTACATTAGAGGTAATAAAGGTAATATATTATATAGACTCATTACATGCAAAGTGAGATATTTCAAGCCTTTATATGATTATGGCTTACAGCTTATGAAAACCCCAAATTCAAAATTAGAATATTGTGGAAAGGTTTTCATTGCTTTAAATCATCAAAATTATAACAAATAAAGGCTTGAAATATCTCACTTTACATGTAATGAGTCTATTAAGTTGAATTACTGAAATAAATGAACTTTTGCAAGATATTCAAATTTTTCGAGTTTCACCTGTATATAGGAAATCTGGCAGTGGTGCGCGTTAATGGTTGGCATCTATTATGTAATGTTAATGCTCGGTTGAATGTAAAATGCAAGTTTATTTATATATATATTTTTTGAGTTGAGGACAGAAATTCCGACTTTAAAGCTGATACAATAATTTTTCCATAAGTTGAGAATACTCAATGTCCTGAAGCTGGTTGCCTCGAGTTTTTGATTTCTCAAAAAACTGAGATTTTTACAAAGTATAAAACTGGTAATATAATGCATGCTATAATAGAATCTAAAATGCATGTGATGATGTGCAGTATTTCTGTTTGATAGATTGACTTTTTTCTCTGCAGAATAGAGACTGTGTATCCGAGATGCTGACGGCAACACCAGAGGCTCATTTCCAGCAGCAGAACGGTGACGTACCGCACAATGACAGAGAATAAAGAGAAAGAGCTGCTGAACAACACGCACGTAACCGCAGGACTGATGAATCAAGACTCTCTTTATGTTGGAATATAATACACTGAGCACAGGCCCTAATTAGAGATGGATTAATAATCTTTACACAGACCTGCCTCATTCTCCATAGCACTGATCAGCGGATCGTTTGAAAGCATTTATGAATATGAGCTCAACTCTGAACCAAAGACCAATTGTGCTACTTGCAGTGAAAATGCATTTTACATTGGGCTTCATGTATGTTGAGTGATGTCAGTTCACTGTCATATCTGGTTTCAAAACTGAAATATAAATGAAAACATTTTCATTCCCCAGTTTGTGATTTTATTACTTTTAGGCTGCATTTAATCCATGCATATTTATTATTAAAAATGACTATTTATTGCAAATCCCATATGCATGCAGGCAAATAAGTGATAATTTGAGCGTTTACGGCCTTTTGCATTAAGAACAAAAGGTGCGACCAAATTAAGTCGGTTACTGAGTTCGTACAAACTATAGTTGCTAATCCCTGAGTGTGAACTTCAGGTCTCCATTTAAAACCACACCATATGAATACTAGCTGAACCGAAAGCAATGCCGTTTGTTCCAGTGTCCTTTCTTTGCTATTAACTAAATGAGTACAAATCTATTGAAACAGATGTGGGCTACATTTACATTTTAAACCTTAAATGAAACTCTTTGGTGAGGACAAACTCATCCGTTTTGACACAAATAGGCATCACATTTGCATTCAGCCATATCTTGTCCTGGTTTTGTTTTAGATAATGGAATACAAAAGCAATCAGTTCTGGAAAATGAGACGGCCGGAATTAAATAAAATGGAGCCTTTTAGGCAATCCACTGCAATTTCTGATGTGTTGACCAATTACCCCTCGCTCCTGTTCAGTGTAATTCAAAGCAGCGTTTGAGCGCGGAGCTCTTAGAGCGATCTCAGTGTTTCCACAAGCTTAATTAGAGCAGATCTGTTGTTCAGAATCAATGCGTCTGTGTAATCAGTGATCCACACACACAAACAGTACACACACACACACACACCCAAAATCACATTTATAAAGCCTGATAATGCAGGAGACTGCATGTATCCCTCCGCTCATCTGAACTTCAAGAATCTTTCTACTCGATCTAAGCAGTCAAATTTCAGTGTTTATTTGTTACCTATAATGTAAAGTTCATAAGCATACAGGCACATACAGTAAACACTTCACAAACTGCATTCTGACATTTCAGAAAAAAATGATGTGAATTCATGTTCACTATGATGAATATGCTCCTGTACAGCACTTTGAACAGGCTATTCAATGCAACAACAACAAAAAAAGTTTGGATGGTGAAAAGTAACAGGTAGAAAATTACATTTTGATTTAATTTAGTTTAACATGAACTGATGAATCATTCACATCAAGACCAAGAACATTAATTTAAAGAAGCCAGTACATGCCCTTTTACAAAGTCTTGATGTTGTTTCAGGCTCTACTAGAACAGGTTTTCCTGCTTGAATGTTGATTATTCTCCTCATATTCTCCATTGTTGCGGCTCCTCTCTTCCCAGTCTGTCAGTAACGCTCTGGGGTGTGTTTCTCGTAAATCGACGCAACTCGCTGCTTAACAACTATCACAGTCCGATGCATCGTTGAAGAAATCAACTAGCTAGTCACGACTGTTTCCCGAAACCATATCGTCGTAAATTGGTCGTTCAACCACGTTGTTTAATGACGTCACACAGGAGGAGGAGAAATAACTTATTTTAATGAATCTGATTGAGATCGGATTAATGCTAGATGTTTTGCTATAAATTACGGACATATCATCTGAGGAATATTTCTCATTGTTCTCAGTTATTTTGTTTTATTTTCAGATTCAACCATTGGCTCGTTCTTACGCAGCAGAGCACAGGGCCGTGCACAGACCTTTTGAGGGGCATGTGTTGAAACTGAAAAAGGGCACCCCCCCCCGCCCCCCCCTTCCCCTTCCCCTTCCCCTTCCCCTTTTTTTATATTAAGATTATTTAGTAAGCCTACATAAAAGGAAGAAATGGTCACATCTTCATGACAAATTCAAAAACACAAAATAATAGTCTCAAAAGCTTTAGATTTATTCACTATTAATTGCAACCATAATAATAATATAGATAATATAGATATACAAGGTTTCAGGGCTTCTTTAGCCGTAAAGTCTTAAAAAAAACAACTATAATTTTACTATAATACTATAGATAAAAAAAATGGCTAGATAGCGAATAAGGGCATATTATCAGCCTTGAATTAACCATTATTTAATATTATTACCATAACATGATTAAATGTTAACAAAATTAAGTATATCAGCAATCATAAATCAAAGAAGAAATTTCTTAGAAATGTATGTTACCTCTGTGACGAGGATCACTCAGTCGCTTTGTGTCAGTTCCAGTACGAAACAGCGCGGGGGCGCACCTGTGCTTGTGATTTTCCGATGGTAAACCAAATTATATGTTGTTGGATTATTTATCAATATATTGTTAACATTTTACAAAAGTCAAACTCAAATGTAGTTACGGGGTTTTTGACCAGCGAATGTGTGCAAATGTGCATTTTTTCCGTCATTAAAACGTCGCCGGCGGCATCACATTACATTTTCATCAACAGATTACAAACTAGTTTGTTGTAGCTTTATGGGCGCTCAGTTTTTCCTGTTGTAAAATACATTTGGCCACAATCTCATTTTATAAAAGTTGAAATGCTACTATATGCACAGGCTATAAGTGTAGGCCATGTATTGGCTATGACTAGGTGGCAAATGCTAGACCTCGCTCTCAGCTCCCGCATGTCTCCATCAGACATCAAATAAATAAAATATGAGCCTTTATAGACAATGTTAGTACTTATTCAAACAACAAGATCTTTATTTACCCTTGCAAAACTTCGTTCAGCTGCTGTCTGCTGTGTGGCCGCTGCGGAGCTTCAGTTGATTCAGTCGAGAGAGCGGGGGCGGAGTTATCAGCTTTACTGACAGTTTGAGGATCGAACAAGATTTACACAAGCTCTATTTAAGAACTCATTGGCTAAATATTTGTAAAACAGACAGACAGACGTAAGGGGTGACCAATAGCCAACATTTTTTTGGAAGAAATAAAAACCCACCACCACCCAAAAAAAGGGCACTTCGGAGTGTAAGAGCAAAAAGGGCGTGTGCTCTGCAAAGGTTGAACCCGTGAGCCCTACCTGTGCAAGTGCCTGGTAGAGCACGTTTAACACATGCGCACTCTTCAAAAACTGTGCATTTAATCTCTTGTCAAACTAAAAGACTGTATGTATTCTAAATAAAAGACACAGGTTGAGCAAAATAAGCAAGCTGACATTCAGTACAAGATACGAATTTATTGAGTCCACATGTCACGCAATAAAAAAAACTCTGCTTCTAACCACAGGTCGACGCTGTCGTTCCAAACACACAACTCTGCGATGCTGTTTGCGAATGTTCGTTGGAACGATGGTTTCGGGAAACTCGTTGATGGACTCGTTGAACTGCTGATAACGACGGAACTTGTGACCATAGTTGGCTAACGATGCTTTTGGGAAACACACCCCCGTTTAGTTCCTGTCTCTATGAAGTCTTCTGAAAAGCACACTGTGCTCTGATTGGTCGGCTGGAGCAGTGTGTTGTGATTGGTCGAGCGCTTCGAGTGTGTTTGGGAAATGTCCCGCCCCTTTCCATAACCGCCAGTTTATCACACTACTAACTAACTCAACCAGGCCCCGCCCCTTTATTCTGAGTATTAATTATTATAATGAGGAATATTGTGACGTGTTCGTTCCCGGAAGAAACTCAAGACTACAATGGAGGCGTTTCAGGAGTTCAGAAACACTGACACTGATATAGAGAAGAACTGGAGCTTTCTCATCCTCAAACTGCAACATTACACACTAAAGAGAGAGGAACGTGGGGAACAGCAGAGAATAGAACCCATTTAAAAGCGGTAAATTGGGTCAACCTGTAAATTAATTCTACAATACATGTAATTCTACAAAAAGTGTGAAAACGACCATCAAGTACATATATTCTGGGAGATTTTCGAGCATAAGGGAAAGATGCTTGCAGTGGCGTTATATTATAGTGCTATAGTGTTATAAAATTCGCCCTCATGTTCCCACGTTCATAAACAATATCTCACACAGTTCAGCTCTGCAGCAGAAGCTCCTCATGACTCATCATCTACACAAACAAACACATGATGAATGACCGCAGCGAGCAGGAGAAATAAAAGAAGACCGGTCCACACAGCACCTTCTTCCAGCCAAAAACACCCACATCAAGAGAAACCGGAGGCAGCTTCGCTCGTCACGTGACCTCAGTTCGGTTAGTGCCATAGGGGCAGATGAACCTGACAGATGAGAAGAAAATTGATTGCTGCTAAGATCTTCAAACAAAACTCTGAATATCTTTCTTCATACGTATTCATATCATCAACCCCCTACCTTTTAAACATGATTTTATTTCCCAGCGGACTGATTAAACCCGTGCGCTTGACTCTCAGGCGTTGCGCTGCAGTCGATCCGTGATATTAAATCAGGTGCTTAACAGTTTTGGATGCAAAATTCACCAGCCGGTCAGTGAGCGAACTGTTGGTGGTCCGTTTAACAAAGCTGTGGTTTATGTGGCGGCAAATGCTGTAGCCTTAAATGACAAGTTCGGTATTTTACACTTAAAGCCCTGTTTTAAGATCGTTTCTGATGAAATAGAACGGTTAAGATTGAAATTTGGACACATGCTCTGCTGGCCCGAGAATGTTCGGTTTCTGTGGTTGTGTTAATAGCATATGCCGTAGAGACAATAACACTGTCCACATTCAAGCATTTCAAATGGCTTCAACAGCGCAGATTGAGTTCACATACACTCACCTAAAGGATTATTAAGAACACCATACTAATACTGTGTTTGACACCCTTTCACCTTCAGAACTGCCTTAATTCTACGTGGCATTGATTCAACAAGGTGCTGAAAGCATTCTTTAGAAATGTAGGCCCATATTGATAGGATAGCATCTTGCAGTTGATGGAGATTTGTGGGATGCACATCCAGGGCACGAAGCTCCCGTTCCACCACATCCCAAAGATGCTCTATTGGGTTGAGATCTGGTGACTGTGGGGGCCAGTTTAGTACAGTGAACTCATTGTCATGTTCAAGAAACCAATTTGAAATGATTCGAGCTTTGTGACATGGTGCATTATCCTGCTGGAAGTAGCCATCAGAGGATGGGTACATGGTGGCCATAAAGGGATGGACATGGTCAGAAACAATGCTCAGGTAGGCCGTGGCATTTAAACGATGCCCAATTGGCACTAAGGGGCCTAAAGTGTGCCAAGAAAACATCCCCCACACCATTACACCACCACCACCAGCCTGCACAGTGGTAACAAGGCATGATGGATCCATGTTCTCATTCTGTTTACGCCAAATTCTGACTCTACCATCTGAATGTCTCAACAGAAATCGAGACTCATCAGACCAGGCAACATTTTTCCAGTCTTCAACTGTCCAATTTTGGTGAGCTCTTGCAAATTGTAGCCTCTTTTTCCTATTTGTAGTGGAGATGAGTGGTACCCGGTGGGGTCTTCTGCTGTTGTAGCCCATCCGCCTCAAGGTTGTGCGTGTTGTGGCTTCACAAATGCTTTGCTGCATACCTCGGTTGTAACGAGTGGTTATTTCAGTCAAAGTTGCTCTTCTATCAGCTTGAATCAGTCGGCCCATTCTCCTCTGACCTCTAGCATCAACAAGGCATTTTCGCCCACAGGACTGCCGCATACTGGATGTTTTTCCCTTTTCACACCATTCTTTGTAAACCCTAGAAATGGTTGTGCGTGAAAATCCCAGTAACTGAGCAGATTGTGAAATACTCAGACTGGCCCGCCTGGCACCAACAACCATGCCACGCTCAAAATTGCTTAAATCACCTTTCTTTCCCATTCTGACATTCAGTTTGGAGTTCAGGAGATTGTCTTGACCAGGACCACACCCCTAAATGCATTGAAGCAACTGCTATTTGATTGGTTGATTAGATAATTGCATTAATGAGAAATTGAACATTGTTCCTAATAATCCTTTAGGTGAGTGTATAACTGACAGTCATGAGTGAAAACCGTCAGTTGCACACATCCGCCATGTTTGTAGTTTTTAACACTTTTTATTCGCGTTTGTAGTTCTGGACTGAATCCTCCTCCAAAACAATATTAGCCACAGATGTGCTCACACCCAAAGTGAGCAGATATACTGTAAAGCCGACTCTCAGTATTAAATAGGGTTATTTTTCGCTGCTTATTGCGCTCAAACAGTCAAATACACACAATAATGTCAAAATCACGGGCTTGATGAGTATTCACGTAAACAGTCAGTTATGTTAAGTTAAGTGCACATAAACAATTTACAAAGTAAATGCATGTGTAACAGTGTAATGGATCCATGCGTCAGGTCTTAAAGTGACAGGAGCCTAATAAGCCTGCTGCCAAATTATGAGATGATATTAAAAATATCTATATGGCCGTTTTCCCCATGGTATACATGCCAAAATTGTGGCCAGTGAAAATGCGGAGTGGCTAGTAACTTTGGAAAACGACTCACCACAGTGGCTGGTGAGCAAAAAAGTGAATGTCAAGCCCTGATAGTATGCATTATGGATGCGGGGTCAGTCCTATTCACCAATGATTTGTCAATGTGATTTGCGAACCGATTCAACAGGTTCAGTGAAAGAATCAGCTCTCTCAGGAATCAGACAGTGATCATGCGTTTCAGAGGGGTGGCGATTTATTCAGTTCAAAATAAGGAGGAACGATACGTTTTTATGAACTGTAGTGAAATACTCATTGTGAAGTAGCTATTTTTCATACTTAACCAAACGAAGTAAATCCTCACGTTCACACACTGCAGTTTGTCACATTAATAAACTGAATCTGAACTGAAGCACAATCCATCTAATGAAGAAGTGTGTTTGATAAAGCTCAGCCTGTTTAACATTCTCTGGGAGCGCTGCTGATATTCTCGATTGTACCGCAGTGAAAAGCAAATATTGGATTAATCTTCATTTCTCCTCGAGCTTGTTAAGTTCACTCTTCCGTACAGGATCGTGCTGAAACACAAACACATCGGCATCTACAGTTCCTGTAAACAGAACACGAGGGTTTGTACATGTTAAAGTGATCGTCTCTTGTATGATTCGTTCAGTTCTGTGTGGTTCTGGCCGTAGTGAGAAAGATGTACAACAGAGCGGCTTCTGATGCTTCGTTCTTCATATCAAGAGCATATTTGTGTTACGGAAATCTCCATTATGTGTCCATCACGTTTCAGATGTTCTGAACACATCTGATGCTAATGTAGACAGCAGTATCTCCAGGCTTGAAGCAATATCCCCAGGTATTTCCCATGAAAGGTTCATGCATGTGTTCATATGGACTAATCTTTACTGCATGACATCATAGTTTTACCTTCAGTTTGTAAAAATGGTAACATCTTACAATGAGGTTTTGTTTGTTAACATTAAAGGGTTAATTCATCCAAAAATGAAAATTCTGTTATTAATTATACACGTCGTTCCAAACCCATAAGACTTTCGTTCATCTTCAGAACACAAATGAAGATCTTTTTTATGAAATCTGAGAGTTTTCTGTCCCTCCATTGACAGCTACACAACTGACACTTTAAAAAGTTCATAAAGAGATCATAAAAATAATCCTTATTGATTGAGCGGTTTAGTCCAATTTTTCTGAAGAGACTCGATCACTTTATATGATGAACAGATTGAATTGAGGCTTTTATTCACATAAACATTCATCAGCGCACACATCAGATATGGTAAACAGAAGCTCGCGCATGTTCGCTTGACATGCAAGAACCAATGAGGTTCATTCTCGTGTTACACAGTGTTACCCATTTTTTCGGGTGAACTAACCCTTGAGACTAACTTGAGAGATCAACATAAGATGAAGAAATACTGTAGAGGTATATTGTTTATGTTGACTAATGTAGTTAAAGTACAAAAATATAAGAGTTAATATTAAGGTGTGTTCATTTTAACTAAATGGAGAAAAATGATCATCTGTGGTAATCAGCATGAAGATGGAAGAACCTGAAGATTAGAAATCATGTATATGTTGAAGAATATCACAAAGCAAAGTTCTATAGTGTCTATCTGAGGCGTTATACTGTAGCTTTAGTGCAGGAGAGGCACTGCGCTTGTGTTCAGTGAGAGATTGTACAAGCACACACACACACACACACACGTTTACTATCTTTGTGGGGACTCTCCATAGACGTACTGGTTTTTATACTGTATATTCTCTCCCCTTACACTAACCCTACCCATCACACAAAACTTTCTGCATTTTCACATTTTCCAAAAAACTCACTCTGAATGATTTATAAGCTTGTTTCCTCACGGGAATCTCAATTTAGGTCCCCACAGTGAGTCCCTATGAGTATGTGCAGTCAGGTTCCCACTGGGATAGAAAAACCTGCACACGCAAACACACACACACACTCTTGTCAGCATTGGTTCACCTCCACAGCCATTAAACTCCTGATATCAGAGAATGGACTTCAAGAGCTGCATTGCCATCAACTGTTCAAAGCCAGTCTAACCTGAAGCAGAACAAGTGAAATTAACTTTATGGCGGGCTTTTTGAGAGGATAAAAGGCGTCTGTTTTAAGGGTAGTGTAAAGGCCATTTTAAAAAACGCTTTGCATTTTACAACCCTCCTCTATCATTTTACTGGGCGCACCCACGATCACTTTCCTTTTAAAGCTGTTGTTTGGTTTCCGAGCGTATCATTTCTGACCCCTCTTATTATGGCCTCATCAAAAGTGTGCCAATCTATCAAAGAAAAGGTTAAATGATTGACTGGTTGAAGTGATAATTGCACGATTGCCTTCTTCCTCTTGCCAAGAAAGTGGCAGAATATATATCAGCGTGTGTGCGTGTTAAAATGTCAGATCGTAATCATCAGCCAAGTGGAATAATGATGAAGTGCTTGTGTCTTAATTGAAATTTCACCTCGTGAGTGGCGTGCCGGCTGTATTTTTAGTCGCCCTGCACTTCAGTTCTGCGTCGGCCCACACACACACACACACTGCCCTGACAAGAGAGCATTGTGTGTTTTTCTCTGCCAAATATCTCCATATCCATCCCTAGAGTACGAGAGAGAGAGAAAGAGAGAGAGAGAGAAGAGAATAGTGCACACTACTTCAGCATAGTGTGTGTTTTCTGTATGCATGAATTATTTGGATGAACAACTGCATTTGCTACAATGTGCACAGAAAATCTGTATCCCAAAATTCAATGCACCCCACTTGACTCATATTAAAAATGTATGTTAATAGAAATGCACAACATTTCTAAGATAAGTAGACATGATTTGCTCAATTACTGTTTTTCTTGATTGCCAACACAAATTATGAAACAATTCACCATTTTCTCACAACTATAAACACAACCTCAAAACAACACACCAACTTGTACTGTAACATCAAAAACATATTCTAGTCTAAAACATATTCTGTTATGTCAGAACTAGACTAGGCCACACAAACACTACTGTCCTGCTAGAGAACACTAATGAGATCCATTCAGAACACTTATAAAAACCTCTTATTGGGATTAAGGAATCATTTCGGAGCCCAATGTCTATTACAGTATACATCATAAATTAAAAAGTGCAGATACAGTAGGACAACAATACGTTTTAGGAAAATACATTTTCATTACATTACTGTAAACTGATTTTTTTTTTACAGTAGAAGAAAGGCACTAGAGAAGAAAAGTTCAAATACCAATGAATTGAATATGAACTTGGTATGGAACACAATACAGTGTTCTGTCACAGTACATTAAAAAAAAAAGATTAATTCAGCATCTTGCCAAATTTCATTATAGTTTACAGTACTTTAGCAGTTTATTGGGCTTTTGAAAAAATACTTTCTCTATACCTTCAGTCATCTCTCAGTTCTGCAGAAACACAGTACATGAAAAAATGGTCTACAAATAAATGACAATCACGAGTTTGAGGGTGTACAACGTGCTTCAGTTTACTGTACATAGCATAGGGGAATTTCCCTCATTTTAGTCAGATTTGAGTTTACAGACCCTGTAGATCTTCCAGCTCGCTCTCCTGTGTTTACATGTAAACACACAACAGCGAGTTATAGAATCAGAATCAGACTCGCAATTTCGAGAAAAAAAGTCAGAATTGCTGGAAAAAAAAGATTGCAATTCGGACTTTTCCGGAAATTGCAAGTTTATATCTCGCAATTCTCTTTTTCTTGCAGTTGACTTTTTTATTCAGTCGCGGAAACAAGCTTCCATGGATAACTGTTGTTTTAGAGTAACATGTTAAATTTACAATTTTTTTTTTACAGTGATGGTTGCTAAAGTAAGAGATGAAATACTATAATTAGCATAAAAATAATACAAATATTTTGCATTTGGGTAAATTGGCCAATTTCAACCAGACCAAACTATTTTAATAAATATTTGAAGTATTGAATGTGTTACGTCTTCCCCTTTTGGTCTAGGGGTAAAATAGGGAACGACGAACAAACAGTGGAGAGACTTTGAGGATCTCCAGCTCTCCAGTCCCAGATTCACAAAATAGTCAAACAACATTAACTTTGAAATGGGATGTCTGCCTTTTATTTCTGCACTCTAGCCGAAGTTGGAAAATAATTAATATTAAATGGGGGACACATTACAAATAAATCCAAAACAAAAAGTATTACCTCGGGAGGAGGGCCCAATTCAAAAGAAAACAAAATAACCTCTACCTAAAAGGGGAATAACCTCACTTACCTATACAAAACAGAAAACAAAAACAAAAGAACAGATAACTTCCCTCACTCCCTAACTAACCTTTAAACAGGAGAAAAATTCTGGGTATCCTCCACCCTACATTACCCACAAACTTTTAACTAATCATAAAAAATAAAATTAAAATAAAAATAAAAATAAAAAGAAGCTCAAGTCACATTAGGACACACATTGTGACACACACCAAAGAGCGCGACCAGCGCTCGCCTGTCTGGGCTTGGAGAGCGGAACAACCCCAAACGCCACGATATCTCTCTCCTTCCTCAGCGTTTTCTCTGCTGCTTTATTAGACTCCTCAGGAATCACGCACCAATCAGTGCGCGGACAGCTCTCCCGGGTTAACGAGCACAGGTGGTAGCCCTTAATCCTATCAAAGACACACAAGAAAAGAGAAAGAGAGAGAGAAGAAAAATACACATGCACATAACACCCCTGGTATGTTACAGACACAAAATATTAGTAGCGAGTTTGTTTGGTGGAGGGGGATTATGGTGCGGGGTTGTTTGGTGGAGGGGGGATTGTGGTGCGGGGTTGTTTGGTGGAGGGGGGATTGTGGTGCGGGTTGTTTGGTGGAGGGGGGATTGTGGTGCGGGGTTGTTTGGTGGAGGGGGGATTATGGTGCGGGGTTGTTTGGTGGAGGGGGGATTGTGGTGCGGGTTGTTTGGTGGAGGGGGGATTATGGTGCGGGGTTGTTTGGTGGAGGGGGGATTGTGGTGCGGGTTGTTTGGTGGAGGGGGGATTGTGGTGCGGGTTGTTTGGTGGAGGGGGGATTGTGGTGCGGGTTGTTTGGTGGAGG
Organism: Tiaroga cobitis; assembly: GCA_030578255.1. Classification (NCBI taxonomy): domain Eukaryota; kingdom Metazoa; phylum Chordata; class Actinopteri; order Cypriniformes; family Leuciscidae; genus Tiaroga; species Tiaroga cobitis. The sequence continues at coordinate 3,404,481 of CM060607.1, forward strand.
GGGGATTATGGTGCGGGGTTGTTTGGTGGAGGGGGGATTGTGGTGCGGGGTTGTTTGGTGGAGGGGGGATTGTGGTGCGGGTTGTTTGGTGGAGGGGGGATTGTGGTGCGGGTTGTTTGGTGGAGGGGGGATTGTGGTGCGGGGTTGTTTGGTGGAGGGGGGATTGTGGTGCGGGGTTGTTTGGTGGAGGGGGGATTGTGGTGCGGGTTGTTTGGTGGAGGGGGGATTGTGGTGCGGGTTGTTTGGTGGAGGGGGGATTGTGGTGCGGGGTTGTTTGGTGGAGGGGGGATTGTGGTGCGGGTTGTTTGGTGGAGGGGGGATTGTGGTGCGGGGTTGTTTGGTGGAGGGGGGATTGTGGTGCGGGGTTGTTTGGTGGAGGGGGGATTGTGGTGCGGGGTTGTTTGGTGGAGGGGGGATTGTGGTGCGGGTTGTTTGGTGGAGGGGGGATTGTGGTGCGGGGTTGTTTGGTGGAGGGGGGATTGTGGTGCGGGGTTGTTTGGTGGAGGGGGGATTGTGGTGCGGGGTTGTTTGGTGGAGGGGGGATTGTGGTGCGGGGTTGTTTGGTGAAGGGGGGATTGTGGTGCGGGGTTGTTTGGTGGAGGGGGGATTGTGGTGCGGGGTTGTTTGGTGGAGGGGGGATTGTGGTGCGGGTTGTTTGGTGGAGGGGGGATTGTGGTGCGGGGTTGTTTGGTGGAGGGGGGATTGTGGTGCGGGGTTGTTTGGTGGAGGGGGGATTGTGGTGCGGGGTTGTTTGGTGGAGGGGGGATTGTGGTGCGGGGTTGTTTGGTGGAGGGGGGATTGTGGTGCGGGGTTGTTTGGTGGAGGGGGGATTGTGGGGCGGGGTTGTTTGGTGGAGGGGGGATTGTGGGGTGGGGTTGTTTGGTGGAGGGGGGATTGTGGGGTGGGGTTGTTTGGTGGAGGGGGGATTGTGGTGCGGGGTTGTTTGGTGGAGGGGGGATTGTGGGGTGGGGTTGTTTGGTGGAGGGGGGATTGTGGGGTGGGGTTGTTTGGTGGAGGGGGGATTGTGGGGTGGGGTTGTTTGGTGGAGGGGGGATTGTGGGGTGGGGTTGTTTGGTGGAGGGGGGATTGTGGTGCGGGGTTGTTTGGTGGAGGGGGGATTGTGGGGTGGGGTTGTTTGGTGGAGGGGGGATTGTGGGGTGGGGTTGTTTGGTGGAGGGGGGATTGTGGGGTGGGGTTGTTTGGTGGAGGGGGGATTGTGGGGTGGGGTTGTTTGGTGGAGGGGGGATTGTGGTGCGGGGTTGTTTGGTGGAGGGGGGATTGTGGTGCGGGGTTGTTTGGTGGAGGGGGGATTGTGGTGCGGGGTTGTTTGGTGGAGGGGGGATTGTGGGGTGGGGTTGTTTGGTGGAGGGGGGATTGTGGGGTGGGGTTGTTTGGTGGAGGGGGGATTGTGGTGCGGGGTTGTTTGGTGGAGGGGGGATTGTGGTGCGGGGTTGTTTGGTGGAGGGGGGATTGTGGTGCGGGGTTGTTTGGTGGAGGGGGGATTGTGGGGTGGGGTTGTTTGGTGGAGGGGGGATTGTGGGGTGGGGTTGTTTGGTGGAGGGGGGATTGTGGGTTTGGCCTCTTAGTTCCAGTGAAAGGAACTCTTAATGCTTCAGCATACCAAGACAATTTGGACAATTTCATGCTCCCAACTTTGTGGGAACAGTTATAAGATAAACCGTTCCTGTTCCAACATGACTGAGCAACGTGTCCCTAAAGACATGGATGAGGGAGTTTGGTGTGGAGGAACTGGACTGGCCTGCACTGAGTCCTGACCTCAACCCGGGATTAATTAGAGCGGAGACCGCGAGCCAGGGCTTCTCATCCAACATCAGTGCCTGACCTCACTAATGCGCTTCTAGAAGAATGGTCAAAAATTCCCATAAACGCACTCCTAAACCTTGTGGAAAGCCTTCCCAGAAGAGTTGAAGCTGTTAAAGCTGCAAAGGGTGGAGCAACTCCATATTAAACCCAACGGATTAAGAATGGCATGTCATTAAAGTGCATGTGCATGTAATAGCAGGCGTCCCAAAACTTTTGGCAATATACAGTTTTTTTTCTGTATATCTCTTTTTTGCTTCTATATATATATATATATATTTTTTTTTTACACTTCTATACACGCAGCCTTAGACGAAGATGTCCTGAAAGGCAGGATAATTATGCGTTTTACCTTTTGGAAGCGCTTTAAAGCGAGCAGCTCAGCAGGTTGAGGAACAGCATGAACCCGACAGGGTCACACACTCCCTCCTCATCACAGTCCCGCTTCAGCAAGCGGTCGGCGGCTCCGGGTCGCTCTCCTCAGTGATCACCACACGCCGCTGCTCTCATACGGTCTTTATGGCCTGTGATTATGTTTCAGACATATGAAATATTCCCCACAGTCAGAGGTATATTTAACCTCTCGACAGGCGCAGTTAATTCTCCATATTTAACCTAAATGTTGAATATTCTGAAGAGAAATCTACCTCTCCCGTATTTCCTCGGATGATGATCAGTTTCATCAGCGTAAGGGGTCCGGATGCGAAACAATCCTCATCTTCTCTATTATTTATCAGGCTACAAGAGTTGCAGTATGACCGGGGGCTAAAACCTGTACATTACAGTATTATGAAACATAACCGAGCTGGATGTGTAACAGAAAACAGAGTTTGTGAGAAACTCAATCAATACAGGAAGTTCTCTCACTGAATCACGACACGCAACATGATTACAGTGAACAAACGAGACGCTGACAGACAAAACAGAAGTTCATACAGTACACTCGACTTGAGTGTTTAAATCCATGAGCCTCCCAGCTAACATGAACACTAATGTAACTATAATGTTCTTCTCAAAACATTAGGTTCTTTGTCTGTAATGTTTTAGTTGGACGTTCATCTCACAGTTTTTAAACGTTACGGATTGATTTAGATGTTAAATCTTTGCATAAAGAAAAAAAGTGTTTGGATGTTTTACAAGTTCAGAGAACATTAACAGAAATAACATTCTCATAGCTAAATGTGAACGTTAGCAAACCGTTCTTAAAACTTATTTTTGTTAGCTGGGAAACAAAACATAATGGAGGTCTACCATGCAATTCACCAGGAGAGTTTAAATCATACATTTAAAGCTTGTATTTTTTGTTAAAGCATGAGTTTATTTGTAAAAAAAAAAAAAAAAAAAAAAAATGTTAGTTGAGCTGCAAAAGTTTCTAACATTCTAAGAACTTAAAAATGTTTTTGTAAGATTTAAATAACGTCCTAATCACAATAGAAGAACTGGACATTTTAATGTTAACAAGTTTATTTTCACCGAAATTGCACATTTTATTTAATATTCTAAGAACAATAAAATGTCCAAGTGGAACTCATGTTTATACATCACCAATGTAATGAATTTGTTCCATATACTAGCCAATGTTTAACCCTCTGGTTATCTTCGGGGTCTTTTTGGCCACGTTCACACCGCAAGTCCTAATGCTCAATTCTGATTTTTTGCTCAGATCCGATTTTTTGATTGGCTGTTCACATTACCTTTTAAAATGTGACCTATATCTGATTGCAGTGTGAACTGTTTGAGGTTTCAAACGGCATGCGCAAAAGAACAATAACGACATCAGACGCAGCAAGCGGTTGCACTAAAGTTCGGGAGGTTATGGAGGATGTAAGCATATTCGAATTTATTTCATGATGGTTGTGAATGGACCAGAACTGCGCCTTGCATCGCTCATAGACCTTAAAACTGATCAAAAAATTCAAAAAACGAAAATTGATCAAAAAACGTTGGTGCGGATGGATGGCGGACAGATGATGAGTTTTGTGCTGCGGTTCCGTTGCGGATGAAATAATAATAGCCCATCCGCGCATCTCTAATACCTACGAATGTAATGCTATGTGTCATGGAACATTGTGCTCCCCAACTCGCGAAAGGGATTTGCTCCATCTTTTGATAAGTTTTGTTTAGAAAACCTTGAATCCATGTAAGACACACTATCATTAGAAATAATCCATGTCATTAGAATTAATGAATCCATATCATTAGACACAACGTGCATACGTGTGCAGGCCAATGTTTTTTTTTGTTGTTGTTTTTTTTGCGGTGATGACGGTGACGAGCTCAGACCCGCGGTTGGAGTCACGTGACCGCGGTATTGCGGTAATGCGGTAACCGTCCCAGCCCTAACTGTCTGTGTCTGTTGTGTCTAGGGCTTCGCCGGTGCATAATTGTGACAAATGTCGACGTAGATTGATGTAAAAGTCGCATCAAATCCGCCTTGATTGTTCACACTGCGGCTGCATTGAAAAAAATCAGATCTGGGTCTGATTCAGGACCACATATGTATGTGGTCTAAATCTGATTTGAAAAAATCAGATCTGGGCTAGATTTGAATGTTCACACTACCTCTGAAGAAGTCTGACCTGATCACTTGACCCCAAAAAAATCAGATTTGGGCCACTTTTGCCTGCAGTGTGAACGGGGCCTTCGACCCTCAAATGACTTTTGGTAATTTTTTTTAAAATGTTCTCTTTGTCCAAATGGTATGACAACTTCTACACCTCTTAACACTGTCTAGATCTACCAAAATATATATATATATATATATATTGGAATGATATGTTTTTATTAGGCCAGTAGCGGCGCGTCGATTCGACGTCAAAATGTTGTCGACGTCATATTTTTTTTGTCGACGCTTCTTTATTTATTTATGTATTTATTTTTTTGCACCGTTCCCGGCGGTACAGCTCGCCACACACACGTGGGAGACCGAAACATTGCAGAATCGAGGACGAAACCGCAACCTCTTCACAGAACTCACAACAAAGCGATGCAAAAGTCACAACAAAAGAAAAAGTCCTAAAAAACCAGCTCGCACTAAATCATCGAAGGTGTGGGAATACTTCAAATTTAGTCCCAAACGTAAAGGTGTCGTTATTTGCGCTCTTTGTCAAATATCCCAAGTCTCCCGCATATTGATAGCGGCTCCCTGATGCCCGCAAATTAGTTAAAATCTCCCGGAATCTAGAGCTCGCTCCAAACCGTGTAGCGCGCGGCAGAGAGAGAGAGAGAGCGAGAGACCTTGCGTGTGTGTGCAAATGTGCGTGTGTGCCTTGTGAAGCGCATGTAAACCCCACCCCCGTCAACAAAACCGAAAAATCAGTCCGGATGTTTTTTATGGGCACTGAAAACATTAATATGAGCACCACATCCAAGTGTGATAGGGCTCATCTGAGTAGCCTACCAAACATTTTACAGTGTAGATACTCTAAGAACCAGATCAAAATTGTTGTGCATTGAATGTGCACTCCTGCAATTTCCATGTTACATAAAATAATCGTTCAATTAGTCGTTAGATTAGTCGACTAATCGATAAAATAATCGACAGACTATTCGTTTACCCCAGCCCTAGTTTTTATATTAGCGTGAAAAAAATGCCAGCACTTGTTATCTTCGGGGTCCCTGGAGACCCTGCATAGTGAATATACAAAATTCATCATCAAAATCAGAAACAACGAAGAAACAATGCAGATCACATAGACAGAAATAAAGTGGCAAACTTCCAACAATGCAAAAAAAAAAAAAAAATCCACAATGCACACTCACACACACACACACACAGTAATACATTTGTACGCATACTGCCTGCAGTGCACTGACGCATAAACACATGCAGTGCACTGTAAACGAGACTGTGATGACCACCAATTATTGTTCCTAGTTGTTCGATTTTTTTCCCCATTCACTGTTTTTTTTAACTAAATTTTATTTTTTTACTGCTTTATTTGCTCATTTGTTTTTGCTGTTCAGTTCATTGCATTTTGATGTTCATGTCATGTATTTTTACTCAATATATAACTGTTAATTTCTGTAATTTTTTGTTCTTTTACAGTTGACAGTTAAAATCGTAGAATTATATTAAAAACAGATGATTGAAATAAATTATAAAATCTAAAGACTCTAACATTTGGAGTCTTGTTCAGGTTTGATTCTAAGCATAATGTAACATTATTGAAAACATTTGTCAGTACAAAAAATGCTAAACTTTGACAAAGTTTTTTTTTTGTGTGTTATAATTGTGATTTTATAATATTTAGATATGAATCCAACTGGAAAAACTTGTGAAAAGATATGTAGTTTGGTTAATCACATAGCAAATAGCTTATAGTGGAGGTCTATGGCCAGCTAGTGGTTAAAGTGATTTTTTTTTTTTTTTTGAAACTGCATTTTCTTTCATTTATGGGGAAAACATGAAATATCATTTTAAATAATTTAATGTAAGTTAGAAATCTGGGTCTTTTATAAAGTAAATTTGACATAAAATGCAGTTTTTTGTAAAAAAGCCTATTTAAATAAATATTTATTTATTTATAGAAATTTAACAGATATCAAAAATCCTCCACAAACTGCACAAATGTTGAATAAAAACATTAATAAACAGACTAAAATTACATTTGTAAAAAAAAATATATATATTCTGTTACAAAATTAAATGTTATTGTCTGGGGTCCATGGAGACCCCAAAGATAATGAGTGTAGACACAAATGAAGATAATCAGAGGGTTAAAGTAGCATATTTATCTTATTATTTATGCATGTATATTATGCACTAAATGTAAATTGTCAGTGCGCATGAAAGACCTGAATGAGCCAAAATGTGCACATGCATTTACAGACAAATGAAGCAAAAGTCAGATCAGCTGTGATTCCTAACATTAACTGAAGTCATTTGTTCAGATTGGCATCCTTGCACACGTACAACCTTGGATAAATAACACACCCCTAGTTTCATGTAGTCATTAGATTGCAAATAAGCAGGAATATTGCCTTAAGCGCAGTACAGCTGTTATTCCTTCAGTCGCATGTTTTCATGCACATTTCAGTGGGAGGAAAATGGATCATAAAAGCAGCTGTTCCAACACTGAGATATCATTAACTTTGCATTAAGGCTTTGCATTTTCACTCAATTAACTCATAATCTGCTTCAACGATTGTACGACTAATTCAGAGACAGAAAACACAACACGACTCAGTGTGTGTCTGTTATAGCATGTTGACTCCTCATGCATGCAAGTGTGTGTTTGTTACGGCACACAACGGCAACCAACACTAATTGAGAATAAGAATGAGTGAGCGGAAAACTGTGTGTGGATAATCTATAGACCACAGCAATCTTTGCATGCTCACTTTACATGACAATCTTCCTGCGATGTGCCAGACTTCATGCAAGACTCGATGCGTCAATAGAAACCTCTTACATGTCCGACACGGCCCTCGCGTGATTTGCGTTGTGAGGAGACGTTTCATCGTTTCAGTCGGGATCATTTGGTTCAGTGAGTTTTATGTGAAGGGGTCAGCAGACATTTGAACCCGTGTGAATGATGAAACCGCCTGCAATCGCACGCTTTTAAAGAAGCAATAGTCCTGATTCATTCGATCATCATCGCAGTCTCAAATGAAACACGTCGATGCTTTTGACTTAATTTCCTGCAATGGTGTCGGTAATTGAATTCATAATGTGGAATACAAAGGATATAAACAAAAACAATGATGACACGCTTCGTAAATACCAACAGCTTGGTTTTAGTGTGCAAATAAGTCAAGAAAGTATTACACAAACAATAATATTAAAAGCAATTTTCTGTGTTCAATGCTATGCATCTCTGACATGCTGCTGATTCCCACAGATAATCGTTTTAAAACCATCCCTCAGTTTGACAAAGAAACAAAAGTCATGTTCGCAGTAATGCACTTACAGAAATAGATGGACGACTATGAGGGAAAACACTGCAACATGATCAAATATGCGTAAAATAAACATTATATGCGTTAAGTCTCATTAAGCTCATCGTTAAGCTGCATTCACATAATCCCATTCATTTCAACAAACAACCGGATTTCACCAAGTAAAACATGATCCTTTGTTGATCCAGAAACAACATTTCAATCAACCAATCAGATTTAAGTTCACAGTTTGTGTCAAGTTTAGGGTTACAACCAGGGTTATGTGCTTCTACATCAGTGTTATTCACCATCATTTCACTCTGATTTTAGGGAGAAGTTATGGGTAGGGTTAGGACTAGGACTACATTTCCGTTTAGATCAGCAAACTGCTAAATAGGGCGAGTCTTACCTTTTAATGTAATGTTACTTTAGTCAAGTGTACGTGAGAAACCATGGCATGACCAAACCAAAGCTACCATCAGAGAAGTAATATTGGTCGACCTATATCTGTAGTAGTGGTCATGACCTCTGTCTAAAGAAAACGCTACTTTAATTCAAGTGTATACAACCGAGGGGGCGATACACAAATATCTTTGATTGTGTAAGCGTGAATGCGAGCGTCGAAGGTATCGGCCAATTACCTCTGTTTAGTGACCCGAAGCTGGCGAGTTTGTGATCGTGGGCCCGCATAATATTAACGGCCGGTGCGAGGACCACGACTTCGGGACCCGAATGAACGATTAATAAGAGAAAAGAGTTAAATAGAACAATCAAATGTATTGCTACACTATTATATAAATGACCAATAACAAATTGGCATTCCAAACTATGGTTGTGATAAAATGGAGTCAGATAAAAGCTTAAAGGTACAATATGCAGGAATTTTTCGCCACCAGGGGTCGCTAATCTCTTACAATAACAAAGGCGTATATTGATGACGTATATTCCACATTAATCTGAATTATGGATCTTGTCGTCAAGCTGATGGATCTTTTATGGATGAGTGAATACATTGATGTTTTTAACATGACTGTGGTATGAAGCAGTGCGCGATTGCTAGACGTATACCAGCGCCACACGCAACGCGAGTCCCGCGTATATAAAGGAATTAGGACATTTAATTCTACCGAACTACACGCAAGTTCTGAATTAATACTCACACAGGTCAGTTTATTAGAGGAATTAAACTTGAGGTATTGCAGCGCTGTTTCACTCGCTCTAGCAGTTACACTATCACACTAAACGGCATGCGAGTGTGTTGAATGTTGTTAGTTAGGTTGTTTGTTGGCTGTATGAGACTAGAAGTGAGCTAACGTTAGATCAACATTAGAATAACATACAGATCATATCCTAACATTTCATCATGTTGAACTAAATAACATTGATTAGTTTTATGTACATTGGCTCACCTGTCTAATAAAGTAACGTAGACTCACTGTATTCCGGACATCACGGTATTCCGGACACTTGACCTTTTCTCGCAAATTCTATAAATAAAAACTTTCAGGTCACGGCATATATATATATCCGTGTCATCTTTGCCTCCTCCTCTTTCAAATCCGACCAATCCTATGTTTCCAGAGCCAGTCGTTTCAAAGAAATCAACGTGAGTTTCTAACGTACACCAATGACTGTTCAGAAAATGGTGGGTTTCCGGCAAGACAAAAGGAAGAGGGGAGAATACCTCCGTAGAAAACGGCTCTTAAAACATGTTCACCCACCAGAAAATGACAAAAAAAACATTCTTATGGTCTTATAAAATAATTATGAGTTACAATTTGCAAATATTTGTACTTTTTTAAGGTATTTACATTTTTTTTAACATTTAAAATTCTTAAATATAACGTTAACGTTAGAATATAATGCTCACATGAGCAATCGTCGATTAAAATAGTGTATAGACGCTTGTATGTGTATGTGTATGAGTGTATGAGTCCTCACGGTAATCCGGACACTGCGTCTCCCGGCAGTTTTTTCAAGATTTCTCCAAAATGATTAGTCCAAAATGTGTCAATCAAACTTTGGAACATGTGGAAGGCATGTCCCCAGAGACAGACGAGCCAATCAGGTTTATCTTTCTGCGGATTGATATCTTACGGGACGTTTTACTGTGCAAAGTGTCCGGAATACAGTGAGTCTACGTTACATGTAACACTCGCGTCTCTGTCGAGTCGAAGTTAGTCGTGGACGTGGAGCTCTCGGCATCTCGGAAGATGTTGATCTTCGTTTTAGTCCTCTTTTTGTCTCAAAGTCTGCTTGCCATGGTCCATAATGTTTGAACAAAACAACAATAGCGTGAGCGTCTTGCTAGGCATAACTGCAATCACCCGGTTGTCCACGTCTGTCGCCATGGTTACTATCGCAGTGCGAGCGCAAACCTGGCGGAAACCGAGGCTAACACGGATATGAGGTCATTGACTGGCGACTCCTCACCCCTGCTCACACGCCCCGTTTCTTTGGTTAAAATAGCAATTTTCTTACGATTTACAAATAGTTGGAAACATTTGGGATATTGTAAGTAATCAACAAAACAAAATATATAACATTGGCCTAGTGGTTTTTGGATATTTTACTGCAAAAATCCCGCATATTGTACCTTTGATTGGATTCAAATTACTTTGCCACGTGGAAAAGACAATACATTAGTGATGGGCGATACTGCAAATTTCTGTATCGATCCGATACCAAGTAAATACAGGGCCAGTATCGCCGATATCGATACCGATACGATACTTTTTCATTTTAAAAGCATGCATTTGAACTTGTATGCACTTTCCTGTGCTAGAGCAGTGCGTCATGATTTATGAGGTGAATGCATCATTAATATGCTAAATCTGAACACGTTTTCATGACTACTAGGCCTAAATATTTTGTGATTTGTGCTCTCAACTCCACCTTTAATTAGTCAGTGACTTTTACAAAACTACCCTAATTATAGTACTAGCCTACTAGTACTAGCCTACTGTTCAAAAGTTTGGGGTCTGTAAGTCAACTGGTAACACTTTATTTTAAGGTGCTTGTAATAAGCAGTAATTAACAGTTAATAAGACATTTATAAGACCTTATAAGATGCATATAAGCATTAACTACTTTATATAAGGGTTAATTAAAGGTCCAGGCCCTGAAGAGATCAGGGAAACTACTCCCTCTTGGGAAGGTCAATTTTTAAGGGACTGGGAGTTTGTGTTACCATTTATGTTTGTTTGGCTGTTCTAAAAGTGCAATGTATTGATACTTGAGAAATGTATTATTTAATTTAATTTATTTAATATAATTAGTTCATGCTTATATGCATCTTATAAGGTCTTATAAGTGTCTTATTAACTGTTAATTACTGCTTATTACAAGCACCTTAAAATAAAGTGTTACCAGATTTTTATTTCTCTTAGTAAAAACTGTAATATTACAATTTAACCATTTAACATAGGCTATCTGTTTTCTATGCCATAGTAAACTGTCATTTATTCATGTGATCAAAGCTGAATTTTCGGCATCATTACTCCAGTCATGATGATAATTCATTTGAATATGCTGATTTGCTGCTCAGGAAACATTTCTTATTATTATCAATGTTGAAAACAGTTTCATATTTTGTTGGAAACCATGATAGGCCTACATTTTATGCAGAATTATTTGATGAACAAAGTTGAAAGAACAGCAGAAGTAGATTTTTTTTACATTTTTTTTTACAGTGTAAAACCCTTGACTGTCACTTTTGATCAATTTAATGCATCGATCCTTGTTGAATAAAAATATTAATTTCATAAAAAAGATCTTACTGACGTCAACATTTTAAACCGTTATGTACAGTTTTGGTTTGTTTATTGCGAAATAACTTCCGATTGTTTCTCTGTCATCTAAGCAAGGCTTCATTTCCCAAACGCACTGGGCCTGTGAGCTCAGTGAAGCACCAGCATCGAACGCTCTCTGTGATTGATTGGTTTCGTCTTGTATACAGATGACTTGGAGAAAAGGTTCTATCCTACACAATTACCCGCTAACATTCGCTTATTTTTCCACTTAGAAGCTTATTTTACGCACTGAATTGCGTGCTAAATTAATAAAAAATTACTGGTAAAAATAAATACACATATGGATCGATATTTTAATGTGAGGATCGATCCTTTTCGATACCACGTCAGTATCGAAGTATCGATACTTCAGGATCGATCCGCCCATCACTACAATACATGCAGTGAAGCTTCACACACTTATCGAAGCTGTCGTTGGACCGATTAGGCAGGCCTTACAGTACTTGTCGCTGTGCTCACTTCGAGACTGAATTGTTTCATGAACACAGTTAGACCAGCGCTTGAACTTTCAGCACAGATAAATAGCCGCGATGGCGAAGAACACTTGCTGTTTCTCGTTTAATATTAAGCGTTTTATGCAGCGACTGGCAGTGTGAAGCTTTCACTTCTATTGGTCGTCACTCCCAAAGTCACTCTTCATTTTGCATACTTTTAAACGCATCTTAAATCTGTCTAAGATGAGACTAGTGTGAGAAAATCACTTACTGACCTGGTCTGTTCAAGTTTTCCCTGTTTTTACAAACCGCTGGAGGGATTTTTGTTTCTGTGGTAATTGGCTTCATCTGTAATGAACCTTCATTCATCTGTAATTGAACTTCACAAAGTCATTGAGCAGATGGATTTGATCCAAAGCCATTCAAAAATAAGGAACATCACAAGCATTTCAAAATGTTGAAGAAAGAACATTAAAGGGACACTTTAGGATTTAGCATTAAGCTTTGTATCTGTAGAAAACCAGTAGTAAACCCCGTCGTGTTGTTGTTCACAGTAACCCGCCCCCAGCACCTGACGTAAGCATGACGTGGTAAAAGAACGGTTCTAGTCCAGCAAAGAGTTGATACCGCTTGGAACCAATTTTCCTGGCCGAGAACCGGTTCTTTGGCTGTCGAAACACAAAGAACTGGTTCTCGAGTAGGCACCGGCTCCGAACCGGCTCTCAAATACCCCTTTTTCAACAACAAGAACCAGATGCTGGTTCAGAGCTAGAGCTAGTGCTGGTTCGGAGTTGGTTCGACTGACGAGCTTTCAAAGAACCGGTTTGCCTTTCCACAGGCCAGAGAGCCATCACAGAGCCAGATCTTACGTCACTGAATACATCTCATGTTGCCCAGCAACGCTAGCGCGGCACACACAAACACACCAGGCTTGTTCGAGCTCGAGAATCTCGAACTGCGAGAGCGATCCAAAAGCAGGAGTCGTATGCTCTTCAAACACTCCCGCAGCTCCGATCAGTCCACGCCGCTCCGATGCATCTCGAACAAGCCTTCCATCAACAATGCCGGTGGTTGCGTTACTCATGGCTTTGCAAACCTACATCGGTACCCAAACACGGCGAATCCAGCACATTCATGCAGCTCGCCGTAACTTGCATTAACGGAAATTACAATCAAGCTGCTATTAGCATGATTAGCTGCTATTTAAAAAATGGCGGTCACAAGTTTCTGTTCGTCTTGTTGGTCACGGTAACCCCGCCCCCAGCCGCTGACGTAAGCGGTTCTTACTTCTAGACCAGCAATGATTTGGTGCTACTTAAGAACCACTTTTACTGGTTCGGAGCTGGTGCTTTGGTGGTCGAAAAACAATGAACCGATTTGAAACTAGGCTCTGGCTCCGAACCAGCACCAACTCTGCCTTGGTGGAAAAGGGGTAACATTGCTTTGGTGGAAGAGGGGTAACATTGGTTGTGGTTCTTTTTATAAACCTTTAGTGTTACTAGAGTATGGATTAGCTTAGAGAAATAGTGATTTCAATTGGAGGAAAACAGTTCATATGCAGAGCTACTAAGCTACTCTGTTGACATGGTCCTGCCTTGCATCATATTTTTAATGTGTAAGTCTAAGTTGTGTTATATACATTTGGCTAGTCCATCCCGGTACAACGCAATTTAGCACCATTTCGATGGAAATTTATCAAATAACTCACAATGTATCAAAGCAAGCCTAGTTGTATCCATTTTTCGGATTCTGCCGCCTGTAACCGGTAGGCGTGGTTTGGGAGTGGCCTCGTAAGGGCAGAAAAGCAAGTGCATTCTGGGAGTTGTTGTCTTTCAGCCACTGAGAAAAGGCAGAAAATGTATTTTTACTCTGTCTAGAATGCTTCAATTTCAAAAATAATTTCACATTTCTACTATATAAATGACCAATATTAAATACACATTCATCTTCCCAGAGGTGAAGTATCCCTTTAAGGATGAAAACGCAAAGTCTACCAGTTAAATTGCATTATGGTCAAATAGATTTTCTCTCAATGCAACACATGTGCAACAAGTATTTTGCATGATCTTTATAATATATCAGTATGAAAAACAGTGTTATTTCTAAAGACTCAAATACATAATTAATATTTTACAACTATATTCCACTGTAGAGGATATTTAAAATCAACATGAAAAAGCATTCACAATTAATTTTACTCAGGTAATGGCAGATTTACAAAATATATTTCTGAATATACAAAAATAAATTGATTGTGTGGTAAAAAGTTGGCGTTCTGTACCAGAATAGCTATCGCGGGTTTACAACCAGGGTTAATCAAGTTATTATATTTTGTAAAATACTTTTCTTTATAATAATAAGCACTGGTGAATCACTCACAATAATAGCAGGAATGTGTCTTTAAAAAATAAATATAGTCGATTTTAATTTCACGTTGACCTTAAAAGTTATTGTAAAGCAAAGATCAAAATCAAATGCTTAGTTTATCTCGTTAAGCATCTGTTTGCTCATATACAATAAATATTTCAACATTCATAAAAAGTAAATAAATATGAAGCGGACATCACTAAAACAGATTCTATGTGCATTTAAGAGTGAAAAAGTGTGTTTACGGGTGCGTCCTCACTGTGTGAGTCGGGAGGTTAATTGGTTCGTCAGTCTGTCCTCTCTTGTGTCCTCGTGTGCTGAGTCTCTTTGGCCTGTAATGACAGTGAAGTAGATGGTAAAAGGGCATAACATGGCTTTTTTAAAGTCTTGGTGTTGTTTCAGGCTCTACTAGAACAGGTTTTCCTGCTTGAATGTTGATTATTCTCCTCATATTCTCCATTGTTGCGGCTCCTCTCTTCCCAGTCTGTCAGTAACGCTCTGTTTAGTTCCTGTCTCTATGAAGTCTTCTGAAAAGCACACTGTGCTCTGATTGGTCGGCTGGATCAGTGTGTTGTGATTGGTCGAGCGCTTCGAGTGTGTTTGGGAAATGTCCCGCCCCTTTCCATAACCGCCAGTTTAACACACTACTAACTAACTCAACCAGGCCCCGCCCCTTTATTCTGCGTATGGATTATTATAATGAGGAATATTGTGACGTGTTCGTTTCCGGAAGAAACTCAAGACTACAATGGAGGCGTTTCAGGAGTTCAGAAACACTGACACTGATATAGAGAAGAACTGGAGCGTTTTCATGCTCAAACTGCAACATTACACACTAAAGAGAGAGGAACGTGGGGAATAGCACGATAGGCTCTCTTTAATGAGGAATTACAGCGCCGGCCTCTAGAGGTAATGCTATCGAGAGAGACCCGGGTTATAAAATGCCCTGGATTTCACAAATCCTGTTTATTGAATGACATATCAACATGAGATGTGCGCTGGGGAACAAACATTTTTGTATGGAGGATATTGCAAGCTCACAAACAACATTTTGAAGTTGGTCACATGACACGTCCTGTGTTTTGGTTAGATTAGGCTGGTTGGGAAGCGTATTATAGGACTCTGCACCAGCCATCAGTGGAAATGTAATGTGACGTTCAGCGTTTCCTCTGGTGAGTGTAGTAGATGAAGTGGATGGAAAAATCAACTAATTTATGCACTGCATTTAAATCAACAGCAAAAGAAACAATCCTCCAGCAGACACAAGCATTTAAGATGCACAACCTCAGTCTGGAGTTGTGAACATTTGCAATGTGAAACATGTTAAAGGAATAGTTCATGCATTGCACAAAAAATATATTTTTGTCTTGTTTTCCAGTACAAATATCTAAACATTCTTGAATCAAGATACATTTACTCGAGAAGTCATGTGTCAAGTCTTGTATGCCAAGAAAAATATTGAAAAATAGAGTCAGAAAAATACGTTTCTCTTCCTCTTGAATTAAGTTTATTTGTATGACCCTATTGGCGGATATTCTTTTCTTGTTTTAATCTGGCTTCATTTTGGTAAATTATTTTTAGAAAACAACACTTAATCTCTTAAAGGGATAGTTCACCCCAAAATGAAAACTCTGTCAGTAATTACTCTCCCTCGTGTTGTTCAACCCCGTAAGACTTTCGTTCGTCTTCGGGACACAAATTTAGATATTTTTTATTAAATCTGAAAGCTGGATCACTCCTGCTTGGTAATTTCATCTGCCGGCCCAAGAAGTTATGAAAGACATCGTTAAAATAGTCCGAGTGACTACAGTGGCTCAACCTTAAGTTTATCAAGCGACGAGAATACTTTGTGCGCAAAAAAACAAACAAAATTAACGACTTTATTAAACTCTTCATTTCCTTCTCTGTGGGCCTCGAGTGAGTTCACGTAGTGTAACAGCGCAGCGCTTCTGTGTTGTACATCACACACACACACACACATGACCAGCGCTGCGCTCTTACACTACGTGAACTCACTCGAGGCCCACAGAGAAGGAAGTGAACAGTTGAATAAAGTCGTTATTTTTGTTTGTTTGCACAGAAAGTATTCTCGTCGCTTGATAAACATAAGGTTGAGCCGCTGTAGTCACTCGGACTATTTTAACGATGTCTTTAATAACTTTTCTGGGCCGGCCAGTTTCGATCTCTTAGAAGCCTATGGAGGAGTGAGACAGCTCTCAGATTTAATCAAAAATATCTTAATTTGTGTCTCGAAGATGAACGAAAGTCTTACGGGGTTGAACAACATGAGGGAGAGTGATTACTGACAGAGTTTTCATTTTTGTGTGAACTATCCCTTTATGACCTTGCTTTTCAAGTAAATATATATTGCTTTAAGAATGTTTAGGTATTTGTACTGGAAAACAAGGCAAACATACTTTCTTCAGTGAAACCCAAAAGGTGAAAATTTGGGATTATTTTTTTTTTCCTTTTTGGATCTTGACGGACATGAGTGAACTCAAAACATAGAAAGTCAAAAGAGTTTAGAATGGCATGACGTTGAGTAACTGAGGTTTCACTTTTGTGGTACAAGAGGCAAAATTCAGTATTCAATCAATTTTTTACACAGTTGTTTATAGCATGAACACGCACTGACATCTCCAGATGAGTGCAAGCTTCCTGACGGGCAAAATAAACAGAGAACCCATGAGGAACGGCTCGACCGCGTCTGTCTGCTCAGTAGTCTGTGAACGTGGAGGACGAGCAATAACTCACACATATGATGGACTGGACTTCCACACGGGGAGAAATGAAAGAATCATGGGAAGGGGAGGCGTTGTAAAATTGATTTAAGAGAGGAAAGTCCTACCTTGGCATTGTGATTTTGCATAGCACGAGTTCAACAGCTAAATAAAAGAGCAAAATGAAATTCATGGTGAGTGATATATTATATATCCACATGACAGTTTCATGCATAATCAAACGGGTCATTCCTGCTATGCATTATATTGTCATGCCACATTATTATATATATCTTAAAAAATATTTGTATCCAATAATTTAAGAACAAAACCATATTAGTAATTTATTAGGATTTAGAAATATTCCTAATGTTTCTTTTTTCCTCCCTCTAATCAAGTTTAAAAAAAATCTAAATGATCAACATGATCAATTTTTTTGCTGTAAAACCTGTTACACTCAATCTACGACATGCCTTCGGTCGTCTGAATGATAGTTTAAACTTTTTTAGCAAGTAAAAGCCTTTTAGTGTAACTGTACAAACGTCCACCTTCAGCTTTGTCTTTTTGCTGTGAAATCTGCACTAATTCATATCAAGTCAACATAACAATAACTTTAATATTGTTCCTGATATTTCAAGATCAACACTTACTGGACTGAAGCAACTTAGGTTTACTTGATTGTCCATATATTATTTTTTTTTAGTAAAATCATGTTCAATCGTGAGTCTCAAATGTGATCATCAGGCTTTTGAGGAAGGTTTATTTGTTCATCTCTCAATCAGCATTGTATTGCATTGCATTATATGTTTTAAAACTACAGAGCTTTAATCCTAAAACTAAGCATTTAAATAAAAAATGTAATGAATTAAATTTAATTACATTTTATTAAATCTGAATTAAACTCATCTTACTAAGACATTATTGGCAGATATAGAGTGATGACTGATCTTTATATGCATTTGATGTCAGTAGTCTGTTATATACTGTTATTAAAGGGGTCATTGGATGCAAAATTATATAAATGTGTCTTTGCAGTGTGTGGACACAACCACCATACAATGGAAAAAAATCCATTCACTCCTTTTTTTTATCCTCAAAAAGCCGAAACACTCAATAATCAAGCCGTCTGGATTTTCTGAGCAATCTGATGTCATATTGCTCATGCTCCGCCCATGACCGCTGACGTATTAGAATATTAGCATATTTCCTATATGTCTATATAAATATCAGCATCTGCATCAAATTGCATACTTTCTGCTCAGTTTGTGCCTGGAGTTTTACTCCATATTTTCACTATATGAGCCAAAAAAGCCTGATTTATCAAATATGATACCCAACAAAGACACATATGCATACTTAAAGATTTAAATATATTGTCTAAAGTTTCAATAAACTTTTTAATTTCTTAGAACAGGGTTAACTGATAATCAGTTTATATTTTTAGTTTTTCCTATTCAATTAACATCCTTAAAGGGGTAATATAACGGTACATGCACTTTTTCAAGTTGATTGTACTGAAATGTGTGTTGGCAGTGCCTGTACACAACCATCATATAATGATAAAAATCCATCCAGTGTTTTTGTTTTAATCTCCTTATATGTTTTCCCGTCTCAAATCGAGCCGTTCGACCGTGTGACGTCACTAGATCTGACGCCCCTCCCACGATTGTTGATTGACAGCAGCGTTTCAACACAGACCCGCCCTGAGTGAGCTGTCATCATAGTCCGCCATTGTTGATACGCTGGAGCAGAATGGCGTCTAAGCGATTGTGGTGTTCTGTTCTTGGATGTAATAACGAACACAGTCATTTTGATGTTCCTAAATCCGAACCGCTGAAGACGCAGTGGCTGAGTTTTGCTCTCGAAGGGAATATTCCCCACGATCAACGTCAATGCTTTCATGTTTGCGCGAATCATTTCTCACCAGACTGCTTTATAAACGAGGGTCAGTATAAAGCTGGTTTTGCTAAGAAGCTGCTCCTGAAAAAAGAATCGGTACCAACTATTCGTGTTCCTGCTGCACCTCCAGAAGAAGTGAGTGTAAAGTTTTATTAACCTTTATATTAATATTTATATTAATCTTTGCAAATCACTTGCACGCTTCACCATGAACGAGTCTAAATTACACTCAGGGTACATTACGGCATGTTTTCTATGTACGACGTTCTCAATATAATTCATAATCCCACGTTTATAATGAACAACGCGTTATGGTTATTGTGTTCAAATGGTGTAGGCACAGAACAGAGGGGCGGAGTCAGCAAAGCTCATTATCATTTAAAGGCACATGCACTGAAACGGCGTGCTGAAAACAGAGCTGTTTTTGACCAGTTAAAATAAGTGTTTTCTTACAATACTAATGAGAATTTTTTATTAAAGTTTATTAAAAACTTTTAATTTAGACCCTTAAGAATCATATTAGCTAGCTTGTACAAAAATGGCATTATGAGACCCCTTTAATGACATCATCTTCAAGGAAGTGACATCATTTTGCTGGGAAATCATCATCATTAAGATCAATGAATTCAGTGGCGTTTTGTGATGTTGGTTAACTGGTTTGTGCCTCTAAAACATTTATCCTGTTTGATCAAATCAACATTTCAATAGATTCAAAATATATAAGAAGTCTGGGCGCTTCTGAACGTCTGTTATACCGTTATATGGATATGCATCCTTAATTACAGAAGCACATTCATTATGTGGAGGTCACAGAGCTGAAGTGGCACAGCACAGCAGGAACGACCCAAACATTGAAATACCTCCTCGCTGTGTTTCTCCAGCCTCTCGAGGTGTTCACGCTGAGCCGCCTGGAGTTGCTCGCTCTCTTTGGACTGTTTCATGGCGAGCTGTCAATCAACGCCCATGTTCATTTACATAATTAGAAACATGCATTTGAAAAAAAACACACATCTGAAACAAGATTAGAATCGTTACCCTCTTTCTTTCTGTGAGAAACTTCCTTGTGTTCGTGCTGTTGAGCTCTCGAACTCTCCTGCAGAAACAATATCAGTCATGGAGTCACGGACAGTTTGTAAAGCCTAGAAGTATATATTATAAGTTATAACTTTAGACCATTAGGTGGAACTGGCTTAAACTTTTGTGCACACCCTAAGTGGATGATGACAATGATGATTACCAAGTTTCATTCAAATATACGTAAGCTTTCCCAAAACACACCCTCAGCTCCTCTTTGGTGTGTTAATGTCAAAAAGCTATGAAAACCACATTTGTGAAGTTTGGTCTATAGATTGGTGATATGAGGCTTTTTTTTGTTGTTGTTGTAGTTTTGTAGAAGTTCATTACGGTGCAAAAACAGATGGTTTACCTAAAAAACAAAGCTTAAGGAACCTTTAATGTCAACATATCGAAGCATTGTGGAGATGGGGTTTATTTTCCTGAATGACGTATGCACTGTATGGTCAAATTTGGAGAGAATAACAAAAAAGTCGAATTTTACAATGGTGGAAACTAGTGCACTGACCAGAGCATCACTAATGCAATCAGAGAAGAATACAATAATAGTTATAGATGGTGTTTTCCCAAATTATATGGATGAAATTGCACAAGATTGGTTCTGTTTGGTCATTACACTGTAATAGCAACGTCTCAAAATACAAGCATAGCCCAAAGGAAAGTGCAACTATAAAGTAATGCTGGCCGTATGATCTTTAAAGGGGGGCAGTTGTTATTACCGTTCCCTCTCAGCCTTGTTCTTTATGCTTTTGTCTTGACTGATGGCTTTGCTGCTCTCCATTGAGGTCTTCGCTTGGTTGGTTCGCAGCTCTTTACTCTGTCTGGAAGAGGAGAAGGACAATCATTGCTATGACAAACAGTGGTTTGCTCTATGATGTTAAAAGTAGGGCTGTATTTACGTTTATATATTTATAAAAAAAGTGTCCCATGCAAGTTTTGTACTTATATGTTTTTTTATATTAGAATGAGTTATTTGTTATGAACTCGATGTGACATTCATTTTTTTATTCGAGTAACACTTTAAAATAAGGTCCTAACTATTAACTGAAATTAACGATGAGCAATACATTTGTTAGAGTATTAATTCATCTTTGATCATGTTAGTTTAAATACAACTGTTCATTGTTACTTCATGTTAGCTCAGGTTCATTAAATAATGTATTAGTAAATGTTGGAATTAACTAACTAAAGGTTAATATAAATGCTTTTAAAGTATTTTTATTTTTGGTAAAGTGTTACCGTTATTTGTAATTGAGTCCATCAAATTCCTAATAAAAAGGAAAATAATAAAATGAGTATTTAATACATTTAATTATACATAAATACAGTAGACTATCACATATATGGACTATTTTTATTTTATTTTCAGCAAAAATATCTAATTTGTGAGACCGATATTGCAATATAATAGGACTCATATGGTGTGATAATATCTTGTTTGCACTGTGCAACAGAAGTAGAAGTATATGCGGTTTAAAGTGCAATTGCAATAATAAACGCTTGATAACTCTGTGGAGTTAATGTAAAATATACAATAAGAACACAGAGAACAAAACAGCAGCTGCAAGAACAGACACACACACACACACACGTCGTATGGAACAAAAGCCCATAAGAAACGCACACAAGAGAGAATTCAGTGAGAATGAATTGCACCCACTGATAGTGCTGTTTAGCAAGCATAGACTGCATTGTTTCAGCACTCGATTCACTAAAGGAATTATGCAAATCAGGTTATGCCACAAACATGCCTACAAAATTAGTGCTGCTCATACTTCGCATGGAGCAATTCCCCACATTACAGGCCGGATCTGACGACTTTACCGGTACTGCAGATGCTGAAGGTGCGCTTGACTTCACTTCTGGATATATGCCTGGATATACCCATCACTTAATGAATTACTGCGGACACGATCAATAACAACTGTACACAGACGTTAATAGCAATTAACCGGCACACAGTGATGTCCTCTGTTAATCCAGCACGCACTATTTGCATAAAAAAAGGAGGCATGTGTGCCCATAAAATAATGACACTGGCTTCATTTAAATGCACACGGCACAATCACATGTGACCCTGGACCACAAAACCAGTCTTAATTTGCACGGGTATATTTGTGGCAATAGCCAACAAAACACTGTATGGGTCAAAATTATCGATTTTTCTTTTATGCCAAAAATCATTAGGATATTAAGTAAAGATCATGATCCATGAAGATATTTAGTAAATGTCCTACCTTAAATATATCAAAATTTTATTTTTGTACGTGGATGCAGCACAATCGCCAACAGAAATGGAAACCTTTAACCCTCTGAGGTCGGCTATCGCGCCGGCGCGATAGTCTCGCTTTTTTCTTATCAGTGCAAAAGAAACTCAAAACACTCTGTTGATTTTGATCTAACATATTAAGTGTTGTACATCATTAGATCCTGATAAGTGTCTATTTTTTTTGTGGATACTCACAATAAAAACAAAGTGTTGTGCTTTTCGCCAAATAAAGAAAAACAAACATGATGCGCGTTCTGCCTTCTCTCTGTCAGTGAAGTCCATTCTGAAACGCGTCCTAAGATTATTTTTAATTCCGCGAATACTTGTCATACAGGCACAAGTGTTTTTCCATAATGAAGCTTGAACTCTCTTTTAAATGAATGAATTTATATAAAAAAACAAATATTCTCAGCTTATGTAATCTGTATGAAAAGAGAGAGATGTCAGTATTTTTCTTTCCAGCTCATTATACCTAATTACGCGTTAATGCGCCACGCCCACGGAGAGCGCGCGCTATTTAAACGCAAATGATCTAAGACGAGCCGTTCAAACATGCCAACGCCCACCAGCTGGATTATAAAACACATCGTGTTTAGTAAGTATCTTGTACAGCTGTGTACACAGTGTATCCTTTCGCTGTGAGGAATAATACTATCTAATCCTGGAAAATGTACCAGAAGTGCTGGTAGTTTCATTTCGAGGAGCAACGGATCCAGCTGATGTAGTAAGTAATTTATTCTTAAGTGCTTTGTTCTAATCGTGATATTGAAGTGTCGGACTGTAAACCGCAAAAAGACTGTTTAAATATGAATTGCGTGTATGTGTGTAGGCTAAATGATGAGTGAACGGCAAAGGCGCGCGCGCTTTGTTTACTACAGTTATACAGTGCGTGCCTTGTTCATTCACTCTCGCACCTACATAAGTAAACGTTATGTTTACATGAACAACACATACAAACTATATTGCTATAGCCTACTAAGATGAGTAAAAATAGACTGAAATATGTTGAAATAAAATGTCTGAATAAGCAACAAGCTGCAAATTCACATGTATATACTGATATATCATACACAATATATTACAGACTAAATATGAATATTTAGACACGATTTTGTGATTAGTTTTGGATAGATTATAAAGTTTTGACTGTAAAAAAAGACTACTGTCACATTAAATAGGTACGCTTTTGTTCACCAATTTCTGCTCATAGTTAAATATACTATAGTATGATGTTTTGTCAAAAATAAAGTAGGTATATTGAATTATCAACTAAGATGTTATTATAGTGTTTGTTCCAATATTCAAACTAATGAATCCTTACCCTTTTTTAATACGTATGATAAAATGTATAGTTTTTACAAAGAAATACACTTGAAATATTGTTAAAATTGTAATTATTGTTGTAATTGTAACCTATTTGTAATTGGTTACAATTTCTAATTGTAAAATATGTATAGGCTATATAGATCATTTCTTTTGTCCTTGCATTCTTTGGGATCCTGTGACACACCTGTGTGAAAGGGCTAATTAATATGCAGCTCATTATGCGGCACATTATCCGGCCTTTGTCTTCTCAGGTGTGAACACGCCTCCACGCATATTGCCTTTCCAAACCAAAGGTCTCTAATAAAATTTAAATCAGTGTATGTGTTTGTGTAAATGATTAGGCAGGATGATTTTCAGATCATTTTGAAGCAAAAATTCTAGGCAACAACACTGATTAGTCAAAAGTCTTGTGGACACATATTTAGTATGTGTTTTGTGGCCTTATTTCAGACACTTTAAGTTTTAGTTTTTTCAATAACCATGCATAAGCAATATTCTCTCAAAAATACAAACATGTTTCATAATTGTTGCTGAGAAATTCCGGTAGCCCCGTTTGTGCTATATTGAGTGAATTTACACCTTTGCCATTAACATGTTTATAAATAACTGAAAAAAGTACAAATGTCAGAACACCTCAAGGACCCCAAAAATCCTTAGACCTCAGAGGGTTAAAGGCGATTTTCTCAATATTTAGATTTTTTTGCACCCTCAGATTCCCGATTTCAAATAGTTGTATCTCGGCCAAATATTGTCCTATCCTAACAAACCACACATCAATGGAAAGCTTATTTATTCAGCTTTCGGGTGATGTATAAATCTCAATTTTACATCTCAGCTTTTGTGGTCCAGGGTCACATATAAACTGTGAAAAAAATACTTTTTGAAGTTTTAAAAAGTTTATTGGTAGATCTTTTACAAGAACACTATATTCAGTCAAAGTTTAAATATTTGTATATATATATATATATATCAGCAGTATATATACCTATATTACTACAATTTAAAATAATGGTTTTCTATTTTAGTATATAGTAAAGTGTAATTTATTCCTGTGATCAAAGCTGAATTTTCAGCATCATTACTCCAGTCTTCAGTGTCACATGATCCTTCAGAAATTTTGTATCAATGTTGGAAACAGTTGTGCTGCTTTTGGGTTTTTTTTGGAACGTGTAATATTTTTTTTTTAATTATTTATTCAAAATAAAATTGTTAGTAAAGATTTATATTATCAGAAAATAATTCAACACATCCTTGCTGAGTAAAAAGTAATAATTTCTTTCAAAGAAAGAAAGAAAAATGACTGACCCCAAACCTTTGAACGGCAGTGTATATTGTTACAAAAGATTTATATTTTAAATAAATGCTGTTTTTTTTTTTTAAAAGTTTTTATTCAAAGTATCCTGTAAAAAAAAAATAAAAAAAAAATCACAGGTTTAAAAAAAAGAAAAAGAAAAAAAGTAGCACAATTGTTTCCAACATTGATAACAAACCCACATTATAATAATAATAATATATTTTATTTGTAATGCGCCTTTCTCAGACTCAAAGAGCTACAGTACAGAACCAAAACAATCAAACATGAGGATAAAATAAATAAATAAATAGTAAAAAAAAGTACAACAAAATAATACAATTATAAATTGAAAGCTTGACTAAAAAGATATCTTAAGAAGTTTCTTAAAACAATCCAGAGAACCAGCATCTCTAATAGTTGTAGGTAATGTGTTCCATAATTGTGGTGCGTTGTAGGAAAAGGCCCTTCCCCCCATGGTTATTAATTTACAACGAGGCTGCCACAGAGAAAGAGAGCCAGCAGAACGGAGAGAGCAAGCGGGAATGGATGGAGAAACTAAATCACGGATTTTAACCTATAGAGCAGTACATGGGTTGGCTCCAGACAGGGCTGGACTCATAGACAGTATAAGAAATGGACAGAGGTATCTCATAGAACTCAGTTGAGACAGTTGAAGCCCACTTTTAGCGATTTTTGAGCACTTCCGTTCCTGACGCGCAGACTCAAACCGACTCAAACTAAGCTTGATGACGTGAGCAACCTGTCTGACAGACGTTAATCTTCTAGTAGCTGTGCGTGAAAATGGCCAACGTTAATCTTGCAGAGACGGGGAACTTGAGCAAAGAGTTCTTTGGCGTGAGTGAGCAGGAGTAAGTATTCCGTTGCTTTTATGGACTCATTATCTATGGGCTTCTCCCTTGACGGGACGTCCCCCCGATTGCCTGCGAGCTTCTCCTCCTGTCTGTACGGTAATTTCTGTACAGCGCGACAGAGAGTCGAGTGGTTATGACGCAATCGTTAGCCTATTTTTACCAAAACTGTTTCTACGGGGCCATAATGTAACATAGAAGGTAATGGAGCCCTTTATACATTGTCGTGTTTCTTTAGAAATAAATAATGGACAAATGGAGTCTTTAAACGCCTCAGATGTAAAGTTATTCGCTGTCAAAGTGACGCCAAAATGAATGGGAGTCAATGGAAATGCTAACGCAAGTGAAGTTCTGCTACAAGATGGCGGCACCCGGCCGACTTCAACTTCCGGTCGATGGATTACCCCCTTGGCTGGACTGCGACTAAAAATCAGCCCGGGCATTTTGGCCCAGACTGGCCCACTACATATACCGGTAATCATAAACACAACCGATCTTTTCATGCCCCTGAATATGTATACTAACTCCTATTAAAACCACTAAGTCCATGTAGCCTAATGAGTGAGTAGGAATGAGTAGGCTAATAGATAATGAATAGTTAATAGATGAAATAACTGCTAATTGTAAAATACAATCGAATTACTCCACAATGATGGATCCTAAAACAAGCTATAAGCTGCATTGATATAGCAATACCAGTGTTTGACATAGGATTTCTGGTAAATCTGTGGTGAGTGGACCTCTGTCCCTTTAGGGGGGTTCGGGGGCATGCTCCCCCGTAATAAAAAATTGTGCTTTTTAATGTTAAATTCATCAATCTGGTGCACTTTGAGAGTTAAAAATTAAGAGCTCCAACACAAAATCAGTGTGCAAATTGAACAAAGAAAAACTCAAAACTCTTTTAGCTGTTATATAGTGTCTGTCTGCATCACACTACTACATAATAATAGTTATAATATTAATTCCATGACAGTTATAGCCATATATTGTAAAACAAATGCACTGAAAAATAAAAGGAACTTTCATAATTAGTTTTGTACTAATTTCCATGCTTGAAAGAGATAAACACATGATCTTTTATTTTGGCGGAAAACATGGTTTACAAACGCGTCTCATTACAATTCTAATAAAATGCGTAATCAACTATGCCGATGTGTAAATAATGCGTAGCTGGGTGATGGGTTCCTACACTCATCGCCTCAGTGTTCTGGAAGTTGCCTAGTTCTGCTTCCCACAGTTCTCTACACTCACTCATCCTCTCCTGATCCTCCTCAGTATCCTCATCTGACACTTGAAGGGCCCGTTTCTTTTTTTCACGCTATTTCTCTGCACATTCCTTGCGTTTCTTCATCTCTGACTATTTTGACAGATATACACACTGACACTGCACGCGCGCTCAAAGCCCAAAGGGGAGGAGTTTAAAAATGTGATTGGACCAGCCCAGTGCCAATCAAGAAAAGAACCAATGGGCCGCTGATCTATGCATTTCATGGGCCGGTCTATTAAAAAAAAACAAAAAAACCTATGCTGACTTTTTTTGTCCAATGCATTACACCGGTACAAAGATCCCAGCGCCGCCAATTAAGCAAAACTAAACGAATGGGCCGCCGATGTACGAGTATTATGGGCCGTTTAGACAAAAAATTATTTTTATATTTTTTTTAAAGAATGATCTGTATCGGCCCAAAAAGCACGTCGGCCCACCGGGCAAATGCCCATGCCTGATGGCCAGTCCAGCCCTGGCTCCAGATTACATCTGAGTTTTAAAATTATACTAATTTCTGAAGGATCATGTGACACTGAAGACGGGAGTAATGATGCTGAAAATTCAGCTTCGCATAACTGAAATAAATTATATTTTAAAGAATATTAAAATAGAAAACTATTACTTTGAATTATAATAATATTACTGTTTTTTTTTCTGCATTTTTGATCAAATAAATGCAGGCTTGAGAAGCACTAAGATCCTATATTCACAATATAAGATCCTTCTTTCAAAAACATTAAATAGTAATGTTTCCATTTATTTATTCATACATACATACATTAGGGGTGTAACGGTTCACAAAATTCACGGTTCGATACGATACAGTTGTGTCACGGTTCGGTACGTTTTCGATACAGCAAAAAGAAAGAAATGCCAGAGAAATTTCCTTGATTTAATTTTTTTTATTATATTTTTTTATTAAAACTAACATCATAAAGTATGATATTTTTTAACTTTGAGCAATGATGGAGCTATACTTGATTTTTCTTAGGAGCTTATAAAACAAAACAGCTCCTTGGACAAAATGAAATGTAATATTGTAGTAGTTATAAACAAGGTTTATTTTAGTTCAGATTAACATTTGAGGGCAGCAATTGTATTCATAATGTCAAAATAAAACCGTCACAATGTTACTTGAAAGCATTATAGCCTCCTTCGGATGAGACGTTAAACCGAGGTCCTGACTCTCTGTGGTCATTAAAAATCCCATGTCACTTCTCGTAAAGAGTAGGGGTGTAACCCCGGTGTCCTGGCCACATCCCACCCATTGGCCCCTGCCAATCATGGCCTCCTAATAATCCCCATCCACTGAATTGGCTCTATCACTCTCTCTCCTCTCCACTATAGCTGGTGTGTGGTGAGCGCACTGGCGCCGTTGTACTGTGGCTGCCGTCGCATCATCCGAGTGGACGCTTCACACTGGTGCTGGTTGAGGAGAGAACCCCTGATATGATTGTAAAGCACTTTGGGTGTACAGTAGTACATATGAAAGCACTATATAAATGCCTCATTCATTCATTCATACTATTCCTGCCAAACTTGCATGGTTACAGTTAGTAGTGTTACTACCAGGGTTCCTGCACACTTTTTAAAGTCAAATTTAAGGCTTTTTAAGACCTTTTTAAGACCTGAAGAAATCAAAATGAATACCGTACATTAGGGGTGTGCAATATTGACAAAAATATATCTCGATATTTTAAACGTTTTGTTGATAATAATTAGATGATATTTTACTGATTGTGTTTTTGTGCTGGTGCATTGGCTGGTTTAGGCCTGTTGTTGACAGCAGACTCACGAAGATATTCATATTTTTCACATTCTGCAGTGGTCAGTTCACAGTAGTGACAGAAATGATTAATTAATGTGCAATATTTGCCACCTTAAATTGACTTCCAGGGGCATTTTCAACTATATGTGGACATTTTTTCTAAACTTATTTAGAGTTATGCATCACCTCAATGTCAAATAGCCTACTTACATTCAAATTATTCAAATTAAATTATACAGTAATTATACTTATTTATACAATAATACTTAATTACACAATAATTATACAGTACCACCGTTACCAGTCAAATGAAATCATTCAATCAAAATCCATCTTTGCAGTGCAGAGGTGACACAGAAGCGGCATCAGAAGTGGCATTAATATTTACACTCCATTTACAATTGCATAAAGCTATGAGATAGTTTTATTTAAATCAATATTCAATATTTAAATATGAAATGATTTCTAATTTTAACGTTTTAATTAAAGGGTACTTTAAATATGAAACTAAAAACGCCAGTATGCGGCAGCAAGTCACTGTCTTAATACCGTAAGCGAGTTGAGCATACTGTCTATGGAGTTGAGGGATTCATTCATTCAACCGATTTGTTCAAACGGCTGATTCATTCGGGAAAGAAACAAGTGTTTGTTCATTGAATCGTTAAAATGACTCGTTCAAAACGTGGATTTCAGTCAAGAAATCATCGCTGTCTGTTGCATTAAGACTCTGCTACGGTTTCATTTTGAAATTCTAGTCGGCGAAATAAAGGGAAAAAACAATATTGACAATATGGTGTCTAAAAAGTAACTCATGTTAATTTATTTTTAAATTAACTATTGTATAACATAAATATATCACACTTGTGCATGGGAAAACGGCACTCTTACTGATGTGATATTCTAATATAAGAACAGAATATGATATATAAGACAAAAACTAATTTGGGGACATAGGCCTAACTTACAACTGCACTGACACATCACGCAGTGAAAGCACGAGAGACAAATGCGATGTCAGCTCACAGTGCCTCATACATCGTTAAAACAATGATTACAATATCATTATAGACAATACACATCGCACACCCCTAAGGACATAAAGAACTTACGACTGAACTGACATTTGCCAACTTTCTTCTTCTCTCCTCTCTCGCGTGCAGGAGACAGACCTTATTCTGCCGCGAATGTGATGCGAACTGTCACGTGAACAAGCAAATCCATAAAAATATAGAATAATAAAAAATAATACTACGCTAATTAGATAGTTTTAATTTGGAAAACATTTAGATATGTCTAAGTCGAAGTGTCATCTAAAATGTAAGACCTTTAATAAATAAAAATAAGACTTTAAGACTTTTTATGGCCTTATATTTAAAAAATCTAATTTAAGACTTTTTAAGACTTTTTAAGGATCCGCGGGAACCCTGTACTACAGTAAATCCATGGGGAATGTTGCTGAAATGGACACTGAATAGTTCATTCATGGCACAAAGTTTCTTCCTGGTTTATCCGTTAATAATAACGGAGAAATGTGAATGTTTCTCGCTAGATCTCGCAGCGATGTTATTACTTCAGTGGCGAATTCAAGTTTTTTCTTTACTGGATTTGGCTGTGTAGTAACTGCTTGATTAAGATCGGCGCGCGCTGCATTGGGCCAAACGGTCCGTCAACCACACAATAACGAGTAGCTCAGTCTCGTTCCGCTTACATTTGCCATTTGATGTTGGGCGATGTTGTGGTCACGCCAGCGTCTCATATCATTATGAGCGTGCTTGCCACGCGCGACGCGCCTACATTTGAACTAAAGAAATTTTGGTCGGCAGGAAAAATGGTCCAACGAACCGTTCGGTTTAAAAATGCGTACCGAAAACCGAACCGAAAGCCTCGTACCGAACGGTTCAATACGAATACGTGTATCGTTACACCCCTAATACACACATATATATATGTATACATATATACATACATATATATAAAATATGAATGCATAAAATATTGTAGAAGTATAAAAATACCAAATACAGTCACTTTTCATGTTCACCAAATTAGCTGTATGCCACAAAATTTTCCAACACATCAGAAACGGTGTGATTCAGTAGCGCAGAAAGCTTTAAAGTCAAGAACATCTTTGAGCGATAGAGAGAGATCTGAGTAGGGCTGGAGTCAAGACCACCTTTGTCGAGTCCAAAAGTCCAAGACCAGGACTAGTCGAGTCCAAGTCAAGACCGAGTCCAGGACAGGAGGAAAAAAAAAAAAAAAGTATTATGCTTGACATGATCAAGACAGTAATTTTGGGTTATTATTTGTTGATCTAAAAGCAAAAGTGTCACAACACCCAGGATTTTTAAGTAGTAGCTAGTAAGATAGTAACTATAGTAACAGAAAGAGAAGACGCGTGCCGTTGTAGTGAGCACTTGGTCGGTTAATTTAGGCATTTTCTAAGTTAACGTTACCCTAATAGGCTAGTAATAAATGAACACACATACAAAAATGTCTTTCGTTCTGTAGGCGTCCTGGAGAATATTTCTGTTCGTCCTAAACACATTTTCTATTGTCAATTTAAAACTGAAGAAATCATCACCGATGTCAGATAACATTAACGTTACCCAAATGAACGCATATGACACACACACCCACACAGCTAGCTACCACCACCATACGTAATCGAACTTATAACTTTATGCCGTTAGGCTGATGCAAAGTTTACAAATGCAAAATTAACGGGCATGCAGACGCAGAGCGTGACGTGCGAGGATAATCTAGTGTGATTGGTTATTAGGTGGCCAGTGTTTCACTTTTCCTTCAATAGTATTAACATAATAGAAAGACACCTGGACTCGGTCGTGACCAAAAGCCATATTTGGCAAGACCAGTGGCCGAGACCGAGACAAGTCCGAGTCCGAATACCAGCGAGTCCGAGACCATAGAAAAACGGTCTCGAGTCCGGACTCGAGTACTACAGCCCTAGATCTGAGTCGTCAGCGATGCAGGTCATTGTCCTGAGGCCAGCGATGAAGACTTCACGGACACTATACTAGCTTTCATCTAAACTCAGTCGAACTCAAAGCTTTGCGGTTCTTCAGAAGCAGAGCTCTCTCTCTCTCTCACCTCTCATGGACGAGTGTGAGCTGGTGTGTTTGCTGGTCCTGCTCCATGAACATCAGCTTTCGGAGCTGCTCACACTGCTGGATCACGTGCTGCTCTCTCACAGCCTGTTCTTCAGACGAATGACATTTGATCATCTCCGCCCATTCAGACGCGTGAGCCGCTACCACGTCCTTCACCTGGCGTACAGGGACACAAGGACATTTTCATTTTAATATTCAAATTGTAAAACAAGTAGCTGGAATGAGAACGGAACAACTGAAATTCAACTCAATACCTTGGATTTGTGATTGGTCGTTACGGTCTTAATTTGCCCTTCGATGTCTCTGCTCATTTCAAGGCTGTAACTTTCACTGGTGAACAAACAATGAGAGCGTGTTCGGTCCTGTACTCAGACGATGACTGAGAAGAAGCGCTTATACTTCACAATGCTCTGGCTTTGATTTACAAGGGGCATAGCATGTAGATCTACAATGATTCAGATGTAATTGGATACAACTGTCTATCCATCCATCCATCCATCCTTCTATCATCCTTCCTTCTATCTATCCTTCTATCTATCCATCCATCCATCTTTATATCTATCCATCCTTCTATCCATCCATCCATCCATCTATCTATCTATCTATCCATCTTTATATCCATCCATCCATCTTTATATCTATCCATCTTTATATCCATCCATCCATCCATCCATCTTTATATCTATCCATCCTTCTATCCTTCTATCCATCCATCTATCTATCTATCTATCTATCTATCTATCTATCTATCTATCTATCTATCTATCTATCTATCTATCTATCTATCTATCTATCTATCTATCTATCTATCTATCTATCTATCCATCCATCCATCCATCCATCCATCCATCTATCTATCTATCTATCTATCCATCCATCCATCTTTATATCTATCCATCCATCCATCCATCCTTCTATCCATCTATCTATCTATCCATCTTTATATCCATCCATCCATCCACCCATCTTTATATCCATCCATCCTTCTATCCATCTATCTATCTATCCATCTATCTATCTATCTATCTATCTATCCATCTTTATATCCATCCATCCATCTTTATATCTATCCATCCATCCATCCATCCTTCTATCCATCTATCTATCTATCCATCTTTATATCCATCCATCCATCCACCCATCTTTATATCTATCCATCCATCCATCCATCCATCCATCCTTCTATCCATCTATCTATCTATCCATCTATCTATCTATCCATCCATCTATATCTTTATATCCATCCATCCATCCTTCTATCCATCTATCTATCTATCCATCTTTATATCCATCCATCCATCTTTATATCTATCCATCCATCCATCCATCCTTCTATCCATCTATCTATCTATCTATCTATCTATCTATCTATCTATCTATCTATCTATCTATCTATCTATCTATCTATCTATCTATCTATCTATCCATCTTTATATCTATCCATCCATCTATATCTTTATATCCATCCATCCATCCGTCCATCCATCCATCTTTCATCAAACCGGAGCTGATTCAGACACTTTGACTTCAAACATCATGAGGAAAATTCACATTCATATATATGTGCCTGAAGTGAACACATTTTTTCGGTGCCACAGTACACATGTAAACCTGAAACTTTGATGGTGAATAATCAACGACTTGAGTACCTGAAGAGAAAAGTACATCTGAGTGTAATGAAAAACTAATATCACATTCACCTCGCTTTCTTGCAGCCTTTTTCGAGTTGCTTCTCCAGCGCTTGCTTCTCTTTATCATGTTGAGCAACAATCCTGTCCACTTGAGCACAGTGGGAGCTCTGCAGTGCAGCGTGTGCCTGAAATAGGAAGCAGGATTGTCTTTGTATCCGTGCTGTCAGTTTTCCTGCCCTACAGGCTTCAGTGTGTGTGACACTCCGGCAAAGTGTTCATAATCAATTCAATGAACTCAAGGATACAAAAGCCTTCGGTCACCTTAGCATGCTTCTTCTTCAAAGCCTCCACATCCTTCTGCTGCTTCTTGACTAGTTTCATGTAGGTCTGGGGAGAGGTTAGACAAATGAATGCAGCCCTTTTCAGATTTCACATTTCAGCGATGCAAATCACATGCTTTATTGTGTTTCCGACAGAAGCGTTTGGTTGGGTTGTCACCTTCGTTTGCTGCAAGTCATCGATAGTCAGTTGAGGTGTGAGAATTGATGCATCTAGGTTCACAAAACAAAATATGTTAATGCAAATGTAAACTAATGAACTGATTCTGAGATGTGTGCTTTAGTTTAGTGCAATCTTTTAAGAGACGGATGCATAATGTATGATTTTTGCCACATTTTCGCCTTTGGGAATTACAGGGATTGTGAAAGATGTGTTTTTCGCCGTAGGACAGTCTTGGATTGCTTTTTGATGTCAGTGTCAAAGTCTTTCGTTTGCCTGAGCTTTTACCCAAGATCTCACTGGAGCCATATTAAATCTGACAAGCAACAATAGTAAAAGACAGAAAAAAAAAAAAACTGAAAAAAAAAAATCACAGTCTACATGCCGAAACAAGCAAATGATTTGAAATGCGTGTAGATTAAAGGGGTCAGGACATGGATTTGTTTTATTATTTTAATGTTCATAAGTTTTTTTGCACAAAAACACAAATATCTATGAGGAACTTCGTTCTGAGCCTCTGTCTGGAATAATCCTTTTTTAAGGCTTGTCATTAAATGGACTCTGTTATGATTGGCTAATGGCATTGCATAGGAAACAGTATCAACGCTTACTATTGCACATGAGTAAGAGTTTTGAAAACATTATCCATATATAATATGTGGAGAATGTTAGAAACTGATCGCGCATCTGTATACTGTATCAGTGTAGACAGTGTCTGAGATTATAATGGCTTCTGTTTGCTTTTGACATCCAGTGTAGTCAATGGCAGCTGCCAGTGGGCGGGGCCTATGGTGTGATGATGTATAACTATTGGTCGATGTCTTGCTCATATGCCCCCGTCACAAATCCCACAATATCAAAACAAGCTGTTTTTGGAGCTTGATTAAATAAAAGCTTTTTTTTTATAATAAGCTGGACATTTTAAGTTCTGAAATAAGTAAAAAGACCACTTATATATCAAAAGATCAAAGATAATTGATTTCTCGTGTTATGATCCCTTTAAAGGTCCACTAACCAACTTGTCTTGATTAACTATTTATCATATAGCCAGAAAACCAAACATATACAAATATATACAATTGCTCATTTAAAAATTATATTAAATGAAAAAATTTGAATTATATTACATTTTGAATATAATAATGTCAAATTATTATATCTCTCTATATATATATATATATATACACACACACACACACTAAATATACATATATAATATATAACAAGTAATATATATATTCAAAATTGTGAATGTAATAATATATGTATATATACACAGTATATATGCATTAGGTTCAGGTTTGTAATATGTGTGTATGTATATATAATTGATAATATAGAAATTAAATTCAAAATGAATTCATTCATTCATTCATCCTGTTTTACTCAGGAATATGTCAAATTACTAAATTGCTTTGAATTAAAGTGTTTGCTTAAGTAAAAATCTACATATGTATTCAATATGTATTTATACACATATGCCACACTTAATGCCATCACTTTAGATTCATTATTATATATTTAGATAGATAGATAGATAGATTTAATAAATAAAAAATTATTAGTTCAAAACTGATCAAATTATCTGTGCTCTCCACATTCATTATATAGCTGAATTATGTATTTCTATTCCTCCTACACAGAGCCCCTGCCCCTGTAGATCTCTACACTGTTTGAACTTTTATAGCTACCCTCTTTGGAACAGGTGACCGTATTTTGTCCCAGTTTCTCTGAGTCCTTCTGCGGTGTCGTCGCGGCCGAGTTCACTCTCCGTTTCTTATTCCCCATCCAGCGGTCATTCGGCACATCAGCAATATCTGACTGAATAAACACCCAGAATGCATTAAACAACATCATTCTCCTTCACAGCATGGAGGGGAAATAAACGACTGGATTCTGCATTATCTGAAGCAAGAGTTATACTATTTTAATAATTTTGTCAAAACATTTGTGCATGTAAAATTAAGTAGCCAACATGTGTATCAAATAAATGCACAAGTGAGAAAAACCCGAAATGCCTGAAAAATCACCAGGAATATCTCTGTGCCACAGAAACACGTCAATGCTGAAAGTTTAATGATAGCAGTCGATTGACAGTTCAGCGAGTACATGAAGAGAACTGATTAAAGTACATGAACGAGACTTCTCAAGGTTGTGTGTGCATTAATGATGCAGATGCTCACCGTCTCAATGCCCATGGCTCTCATTTGGTCCGTTCTTTTCTCACAGACGGATAAGAACTTTTTGGGATCAGACAGGGCATCTACAATAGCTGAAACGAAAAGATCTGGCAGCGTAAAGACTTGTGATGAAACTCAATGGACTTGCTTTCATCATGTTAGCGTCCTAACCTCCGAAGCCGTCGGGCACGTATGTTTTGAGGATGATGTTGCAGAAGACGGTGGCCAGAGACAGAGGTTTGTTGTACTCGTTTCTCAGGGAGATGTGCCTATAGCCCGACTGCAGTCCATCCAGTGGGAGGATCCGCTGTCCGATCAGTTTACTGTTGTCATCGTACACGGCCACCCGGAGCACAGCCAGATCCGGCAGGATCACCTGTGGGATCGAGGCGTTGCGTGTTATTTACTCTGCTTGTCTTTTTGACTTAGAGGAAGGGGTTTCAACAGCAAAACAAGAGACGCCGGTGACCTAGAATATTAAAGGTACAATATGTAAGAATTTTGTAATAAAATATCCAAAAATCACTTGCATAGTGTGATATATTTCCTGCAGTTGTGTACTTACAATATCCCAAAAGTCTTCAAAGATTTTTTTATTTCAGAGAAATTCCAATTTTAACCCTTTAGGCGCACAGAGGTTTTTTCCTAAAACGTTCGATTTTGACATCTTAATTTCACAAGGCTATATCTTAAAAGTGATAAAAGATAGAGACTTTCTGTAAATTAGTGAAATATTAAGGATGACCCAAAGTTTATGTAGGGTTACATTTTCCCATCTAATTTGCATATTATGACGTCATATTGTGGCGGCAATCTTGGATTATAGAATTTTCATGAAAAGTCACGTTTAAATGATAAAATGCAGCACTTCTTTCCCCCAAAATGTCCTTTACCTTCTGTATGCTGTATTGCACAATACTGAATGCTCAGGTAAATAATAAGTAGTAAACAAACTGTGTAAATCATTACTAATAAATGGTAGAAACAAACCGAATGGATGTAGTGGTTGGCCTTTTGCTGTAGAGATTTTCCATTTACTAAATACAGAAGGCACTCTGATTCCATGTATGGGGCACATATATGTTATTCATATGACATACAAACACAAGCAGACAAGACCTGTTTAGTTCAAACGCTCACTCGCCACGGCAAGCACAGATCATCAGTGAGATGATACGAGCAGCGCGGCCAGATCTGCCTCGCGCCGAGTGTGCACAGCTCGGACTACTGTCATTGTCATTGCGACTCCTCACCCTGCCTCCACGTCGCCCCCTAACTGTCCTATGAATACTTCGACCTCGTCTAACATACCCAGTGGTATTAGACAAAGTCTCCACCACAATACTGTTGCCGCGATTGTGGAGAGGCTCTGATAAAATGGCTCACTCGCACACTAGCTCCGCTTTTGATCGCACTGATTCAATGCGCTCTAACTCGAACATTTTGTATAGAAACATGACGTTTTTTTTATTCAGGGATGAAGTATGACATGTCTGCCATCCAGTGGAGGGGAGGTCGAAATTTGACACCCAATTTGACAAAATCGTCCGTTTCATTCAGTGCCGCATCTTGTCGAGTCAACTCGACCGTGGCGTCTAGAGGGTTAAATAAGTGGCCGTCCCGGGAAAAAAATGTCGCCTGTCAATGACGCAATATCCGCGCTATCCTCGGTTTCCGCTCGTACTGCCATAGCCATGACGTTACCATGGCGACAGACGTGGAAAACTGCGCAGTGCGTAACGTTTAGCGGCACGCAGTTCTTGTTTCTTTCAAACATAGACCATGGCAAGCAGACTTTGGGCCAAACACGGAGAACTAAAATGAGGATCAATATCAGCGTGGCGTTTTTGAGATGCCGAGAGCTCCACGTCCGCGACTAACTCGGACTCGACAGAGCTTCACCAGTCACGACTTGACAGCTTTATTAGACAGGTGAGCAGATGTACATAAAACAAATCAATGTTATTTAACGTTAGCTCAACATGATGAAATGTTAGAATATGGTCAGTATGTTATTCTAATGTTGATCTAGGTTACTGCTAGTTTCGTATAGCAAACGAACTAACACGTAGTATAACATTATAACTTTCAACACACATTTAAATGCCGTTTAGTGTGATAGTGTAACGTTAGACCACGTGAAGCAGCGCTGCGTTACCTCACAAGTTTAATTCGTCTAATAAACTGACCTGTGTGAGTAATCCAGCACTTGCGGGTAGTTCGGTAGAATTAAATGTCCTTATTTCTTTATATCCGCGGGACTCGCGTGTGATATCTGTGTCTTTACAGTGGTGTGAAGCAGGTCGCGATTGCTAATGTTAAAAAACATGAATGTTTGCACTCATCCATAAACATTATTAGATCCATCAGCTTGTCAGCAAGTCCCATCATTCAGCTCATCACTGCGTCACCAGCCTACGCCTTTATTGTTGGAAACTGCGTCCTCTTGTGGCGAAAAAAACCCTACATATTGTGCCTTTAAATAATAAAGCTTAAAGCCGAGTCAGTATTTCATGACAGAATTAACATTTTTGGGTCAAAAATCCCTTTAATACCCATTTAAAACCCATTCATCTCATAGCATTATTTATGCAGTCGTAACTGCAGTGTAAAAGCATTCATGCCAGCTCTGATCTACAGTAAAATGACTGTAAATATATCTAAATACTAATTCAGATGCAGCTTCTGAAAAAAAATAAAAAATAAAATCATGATCGTTGTAGTCAAAAAGTTTGTTTGTAATGTTGAATCAAAATATTTATTTTTAAAGCTACTTTTTGTAATGTCTATTTGATGCTTTTCTCGTTTAACTCAATAATGACTTTATATTATCTTTTGGAGGAAAATTCTCATCCACATTTGATTGCGATTCATTTGTGATTGATTTGATTAATTAATCGGTAGGCTTAAATAAATAAGCCTAAGATTTTGCACAATTATCATTCTTTTTTAATACAATTTCTTCTAACTTGCACCTCAACATTTTGGTGTGTGCTTTTTTATATTTAGGTTTGATTTATTCATTATTTATCCACCCTCATATTTTTTCCAAGGGAACACAGAATATTACATAAAATATTTAAATCTTAAATCACATTCAGATTCAAAAACTGCATCTGATGCAGAACATATTTTGTTATGCATGTCGTAACTAAACACGATGCGCCTGTTTTTTTGTGATCTTTTTTTTTATTTGTTACAAAGCAACATGCATAATTATGCATATAATACAAAAAATAACACTTTACTATATACAATTGCCAAAACCTTTGTTTTTTTTTAAAATACCGACAAATAAATCGAATAAACAAATACCGCTACTACTATTACAACTAGTGCTGTCAAACTATTAAAATATTTAATCGCGATTAATCGCATTAATGTCATAGTTAACTCGCGATTAATCGCACATTTTTATCTATTCTAAATGTCTCTTGATTTCTTTTTGTCCCATTATTTTTTTTCATTTAATGCTCTTATCAACATGGGAAAGTGGATCGGCTTGCTTTGTGCAAATGTTTTTTATTGAAAACAACATTGACATATACTGTGTTCAATTTCACACTAACATTCTCACTTGGAGCGAATAATCTCTCACACAATGTAACACTGTCCATTAGGGGTGTGACGAGATCTCGTGAGACTAAAACATGATGAGATTTCTCGTCGAGTGAAAAGCTGTCTCGCGATATCGCCATGACTGAGCGTGAGCGTGAGATTACCATAGAATCACCGCTACACTCACATTCGCCTAAACTATCGTTTTGCTGTTTTATAAAAAAAATAAAAACCATTATAAACTAATGTAAAAGTCTGCTCTGCTCATCGAGCACGAGTTGCCGTTGCAATCAGTGCAGGACGAATCACACTTCACTGATCGCGTGAGGATGGCGGAGGATTCGTTGCGCAATCACGAAAGTGAAAGTAAAACAAGCTGCCTGATGTGTAGTTTCAGTACGAAACAGCGCGGGGGCGCGCCTGTGCTTATGATTTTCCGATGGTAAAAACAAATGATATGTTGTTGCATTATTTACTTGAATATCTTGTAAACATTTTACAAAAGTCAAACTCAAATACAGTTACTGGGTTTTTGACCATGTGTCCAAATGTGCATTTTGTCCGTCATTAAAACGGCGGAATCACATTACATTTTCATCAACGGGTTACTAGTTTGTTGTAGCCTGTTGTAGCTATATAGGCGCTCAGTTTTTTCTGTTGTAAAATACATTTGGCCAAAATCGCATTTGATAAAAGATGAAATGCTACTGTATGCACAGGCTATTTAAATGTAGGCTACTTGGCTATGACTAGATGGCAAATTCAAGCCTAGACCTCTCTCTCAGGTCCAACATGTCTCCGTCACACATCAAATAAATAAAATATGAGCTTTTATAGACAACGTGTTTAGTACTTATTCAAACGACAAGATTTTTATTTACCCTTGCTGTCTGCTGTGTGGCCGCTGCGGAGCTTCAGTTGATTCAGTCGAGAGAGCGGGGGCGGAGTTATCAGCTTTACTGACAGTTTGAGGATCGAACAAGATTTACACAAGCTCTATTTAAGAACTTATTGGCTAAATATTTGTAAAACAGACAGACAGACGTAAAGGGTGAGCAATAGCATTGATTTATTGAAGAAGAAAAAAAAAACACCACTACCAAAAAAAAGGGGCACTTCGAGTGTCAGAGCAAAAAGGGCGTGTGCTCTGCACAGGTTGAGCCCTACCCGTGCACGTGCCTGAGAACGAGCACCTCGGCTCTTCAGGGCAAAAAGATCGTAACGTGACAATCGAGACAAAGACGTCGCTGGCATAAGGGTTACCTTTCTGAAGACAAATGGTTCTCCGCTGTACACCGGATTCAGCCCATTGTTCATCACCATCCTGGTGCGAAACTCTTTACGGATGGTGTCCGTGGGGAGCCCGTACATGTCCACCTCCACGTACGTGCCGATCTTCTTATCGGACAAAAACTGTCCAGAGATCACCTGAGAGACAAACACTCATTTTCTGAAGTAACAACAGCTGGGTGGTGACAGTCATTCAGCAGACGCTTTCATTCACACTGAACGATTAACAGTACACTTATTACAGTCACATCTTACATAATCAACAGTGCAACACTGTAGCACTAACAAACCTCAGTACTCAATGTGTCTGTCATTAAACCAGAAGTGTTTTTATTCAGGTAATGTCAAAGTGTCTTTTCACTTGGTTTTAAAGGAAGAATTCCTCTTTTTCACCAATCAGTGTCCATGATTTTTTTC
This sequence comes from Tiaroga cobitis, assembly GCA_030578255.1. Taxonomy (NCBI): domain Eukaryota; kingdom Metazoa; phylum Chordata; class Actinopteri; order Cypriniformes; family Leuciscidae; genus Tiaroga; species Tiaroga cobitis. Next base: position 3,445,983 of record CM060607.1, read on the forward strand.
ACGACCTTTCCAATTGTTAATGGTTACCGGATAAAGATTTGAAAAAATAATAAATCAAAACAAATCATTTAAAAAAAAAAATTCAAAAAAGAAATTTCAATGAGTTTAAATAAATAAAAATGTATTCAGACAAATTCACTAATGAATCATTTAGTCCGTCTAACAACTGATTCATTGAAAAGAGCCGATTTAAATGTAAATGTAATAAATAGATGTGAATAAATAAATATTCAGACAAATTGCTTAATTAACCATTTAGTCTAACTGGTTCAATGAAAAGAACTGATTTAAAAAAACATTAAAATTAATAAATGTAAATAAATATATTTAAATAAACAAAATGCCTAATGAATCATTTAGTCTGTCTGACTGATCATTGAATAGATAATAGATATATAGATAAATGTAAATAGATGTAAATAAAAAGGATTTAAATAAATAAATAAAATAATAAATTAATATTCAGACAAAGTGTATGAATCATTCAGTCTGTCTAACTGATTCACTGAAAAGAACCAATTAAAGTAAATTTAAATAGATAAATGAATCAGGAGGCAATAATTATTTATTTATCTATTTAAATTTACTTTAATTGGTTCTTTTCAATGAATAAGTTAGACAGATAAATGAATCCGTAGGCAATAATTAATTTATTTACATCTGTCTAACTTATTCATTGAAAAGAACCAATTTAAATAAATTTAAATAGATAAATAATTATTGCCTCCTGATTCATTTATCTATTTAAATTTACTTTAATTGGTTCTTTTCAATGAATAAGTTAGACAGATGTAAATTAATTATTGCCTACTTATTCATTTATCTGTCTAACCTATTCATTGAAAAGAACCAATTAAAGTAAATTTAAATAGATAAATAAATAATTATTGCCTCCTGATTCATTTATTTACACCTGTCTAACTTGAACCGATTTAAAAAAATTCAAATAAATTGTAATTAATAAATGTAAATCAGTAGATTTAAATAAATATAAATACATTTATATAAATAAGTAAATAAATAAATATTCAGACAAATTGCCTAATGAATCATTGATTCTGTCTGACTGATTCACTGTAAAGAACTGACTCAAGCTGCGATCAGGTTTCCCTCTAGACGAGAGCAGACGCAGGGAAACGCATGTTCACTAAAGACATGCCTGTGGTTTTCCAAGCCTGATTGCAGATTTCCCATGACCACAGGAAGCCTGTTAAAGTTCGGTCGGACTGAAAGGACACACACCTGGACACTGCATGTGGCAGCGATCACTCCGTCCACCGGCGTCTCTGAGAACGGGTCGAACATGCGATCGGGCCGGCGCATGAAATCAGGCTTCAGGAGAAACCTGAGAGATCAACACGTATCATCAGCACTCCCCTTACAGCAATGATGCGTTTAATTAACGTCCCGTAGTTAATCGACACCGCTAAACACAATGCTAATGGATATTGCCATGACGAATGTGTTAAAGCATTCATGCCATGATTAATGTGTTTGGAGTTTCACGACTCACAGCGTGGATCAGCAAATGAACACTGACAGCTGATGTGGCTTTAAAGAAAGACTGAGAAATATCAACTTTCATGTGGGCAAGTCAGTTATGTGATGCAATTATGCTACTTAAAGTTAGTAAAGGTGCTTTTGTGCATGATGTTTGAAATGTAGAATACGTTTCTGACGGTCACGTGTCGACGTTTACACTATTTTAGTTGCAATAAATGTGTTGAAGAATGAAGTTCTCAATGAAACTTTGATAGATCTTTTAGACTTTATGGAGCGTTGTATTTTGTCCTCTGTAAGTGAAACTCATGATGCTTTGTCTAGTGATAAATGTGTCAGAGTAACTGGTTCATCTGTGAGCACATGATGGTTCATTAATGCAATGGCTGTCTTGAGTAATAATGAATAGCGCAGACGTCAAACGTACCCTACCTTTAATTTGATGTTAAACTTTTTCCCAGCACAGACACTAAAGCTTCAAACTAGATTAACAGCAAGTAAACTGCAGTATTTGTAGGTAAACCCTCTAATTGAGTTATTCAGTGTAATTAGTAGTGTTTTACTCAGTAGATGATTTAAACTTACCCACATGAGCCGTTATACTCAAACTTCCCTTGGTTCAGCTGCATCGCCAAATCTACAGGAAACAACAATCAGACTGAAGATCAGCACAGGTTTAACCCTTCTAAAGCTATTCGGGTCTCTTTGACCCCAAATGATGTTTGCTGGAATTATTAATAAACAAAATAATAAATTAAAAAAATCACCTAATATATATTACCATGCATGTATTAACCTTTTTAATATTATTTCTACATTTTATTTTTTACTTCAAAATCAAAAAGACAGAAATAAGTATTATCAGTACTAAATGTCTGACATTTAATTTGACAATAAATAAAATTAAATGTATTATTGTAATAAATTAAAATAAACCCACTAATAAAAATATTAATAATAACCCACCCCCCCCCCCCCCCCCCCCCCCAAAAAAAAAAAAATCACCTAATATATTACCGTTTACTTTTTTATTATTATTTTTTGAAATTTCATATTTTACACCAAATTCAAAAGACAGAAATAAGTATTATGTCAGTATTATAAATATTATTGCTAATAAAAATGTGTCGATGTAATAAATAAAAATAAATTCACTAAACAATAAAATGACAAAAATTTGATCAATTAATTCACCAATAATAACAACAAAACAAAATAAATTAAACTAATATTAACATGAATTATTTATTTTTTTTTACTTTTTTTAATATTTCATATTTTACTCAAATCAAATAAGTAATACTACAGAAATAAGTATTATCAGTATTAAATGTAGTTAAAAAAAATGTCGCACTTGGAAGGGCTGAGAAGTGTTATTATCATTATTAAAATGCTAGTTTGTTTGAGTGAATGTGGAACTGGAATTAAAGCCGTCTGACATCATGACTGACACATCAAACCCTCTCCAGCCGACAGCAACAGAACAAACCAAAGCAAACACCAGTTTCAGGAGAGCACGCACACACACACACACACACACACACACACACAGTATTCCAGCAGTACGCAGTAGGGGTTGACCGATTATTGGCCTGGGGTGCGTTTCCCGAAAGCATCGTTAGCCAACTATGGTCGCAAGTTCCGTCGTTACCAATAGAGTTCAATGGAAATTGCGACCAAGGAGGGGGGAATCTCTTCACATCCAAATATATATTTTCATTTTTTACTCCAAAATTCTGTGATTTGTACATTGTTCAGTCGAATGCGACTGCTCTCACAAAGAGACAATTTAAACGTTTGGAGTCAGTAGAATAAAAAAAAAAACTAATATTTTTTTATTCAGTAAAGATGCATTAAATTGATCAAAAGTGACAGTAAAAACATTCACAATGATTCTATTTTAAATAATTGCTTTCTATTCATTGAAGAATCCTAAAAACGTGTTTAATGGTTTCCACACAAATATGAAGCAGCTCAACAGTTTTCATCATGGATAATAATCAGAAATGTTTCTTGAGCATCAGATCCTCATATTAGAGTGATTTCTGAAGGATCATGTGACACTGAAGACTGGAGTAATGATGCTGAAAATTCAGCTTTGGTCACAGGAATAAATTACAATGTATAACATATTTACATTGAAAACAGTGATTTTAAAGTGTAATAATA